>JBBBDQ010000727.1:1155000-1312500 GCA_037127315.1 Ascarosepion bandense | reverse complement strand
AGAATTGCTGCCGTGGAGCGGATACTAAAATTGTAATCGTATTGACCAACACTGATATCATCATTTATACATAACACCCAGATAGTGCATAGGGTAGCAGCTCTTTGTTGCTGTTTCTGTAACAAACTGTTTTTTTACGGGGCAGAGTTATTAGCCCTGCACCCAACACCCACACCTGAAGGACGGTGGACCATTCTTGGTCCTTACGTGCACAGCACCTTGTATTCCCAAATGGTCACTCATTTAAGTACTGACGAGGGTCTATGTTGCTTAACTTCGGTGATCGGGAACCGGTGTAGACAACGCTGGTATACTGATTACTAGAATATGAGAGATGAAATATTATAAATTAATTTCCTACGTGTTAATATTGAAAATTTTAAGGGCAGTGTCCTGCTATATATATTTTCATCGGTAGAATATATCTTACATATTTATATGACTATTATTCGTCCGAACATTATCTATTGTTGGTATATCTGGTCTGGTGTTTCTGCTATGTATTTAGAGATTTTTGATAAAATACAAAGAAGAATCTACTGCGTTATTTTTTCCTGATCTGTCATCTTGACTTTAGTTACTTTTCCAATTCTACCTTGATATTTTCTTATGCCTTTACTATAAATATGTTCCTTTTCATGGTAAATTGTTCTGATGAGTTTTTCTGTAGAGTACCAAGAATTCACGAATTTAAGTACTTGATTGGCGGTAAGGTCTCATTATTTTACAGTTAAAATCGGTAGTTGTAACTGTATTTTCTATACTTCTCATTTTGCGTTAATCGTTTGTGGAAATTTCTTCTGTCTTGTTGCTTTCCAGTCTTGGGTATGACGATAAACTACATCCGGCAGCAATGTTCTTAATGGAGAGATTAGAGGTTTTGAGGACTGTGTAACGAAGTCGTAATTGCTGTTGTTTCTCGGGTCCACCACGAACCGAGGTGTTAACACCTTTTGGAATCTCAGCTATGGAAAAATAGTTTTGATTTTTGGTTGGTGGTTCACGAAGTATGAAATACATTATGATAAAAATACCAGCAATATATTTATTATATGGAAAAATGCGCGCATAGAATCTAATATTCTTAAGATTATATTAAACCTGGAAAAATAACAGGACAAGATATTGAAGTGAAATAAAAAATAAAAAATATTTTACTTAAAATATTGCAGCTTATAATCTAATTGGATTTATTTTTAGCTGCAATATTTTAAGTAAGAAATTTCTTATTTTTTTACTTTACTAGAATATCTTGTCCTGTTTTTTCCAGGTTTAAGATAATCTTAAAAATATTACTTTTCATGACCGCATTTTTCCATGTAATCCATGATTTTTCCAGGCATTGCTATTAATTTAATTCACATTTACTGCTAAAAACCAATTCAATTAATTTAAAAAGAATAAAACTTATATGCAATTGATTAAAAAACAATTAAAAATTGATTATTTATAATGAATTCTGATAATCAATTCTCATAAAATGATTAGTGATAAACAAAGTTTGATTGATAAAAATGATAAACGATGTCATCAGAATTTAAATGTTGAAAACCGCTTGCAAAAATATTAATCAGAAAAAATTATAAAGAATAAGATTTATTATTAGAAGAGTTAGCCAATCACATACTTATGTAGTTAGTCTCCCTTTACGGACTTCACATATTTTGATGTAACTTTTATATTCTGAACCAAAATTCAATTTTTTTTTTCAAAATATAACTAAGGAGGTGTTCTATCTAACTCTGTAAACTGTTTGATATTTGGTTAAGAACTGAATTAGTTGTGAAACTTAAAAGCTGCCTAAAGTCACTCAATGTTGGAATTAAGAATATATTTAACCACTGCCAAAGTTGAATGATAAATAACCAGTTGTAATACATTATTATAGTAAAATAAAAATCAGAACAGTGCAAAGCATAAAAATACGTTTTAATAAAGAAATTGACAGCTGTACATTTATCACCAAAATATATCTAAAAATACTTATATACTAAAATATAAAATTATGTATAATTATCTAATCTACCGTGATAGTCTTACAGCCATATCAAGTAGAAACACCGGTTTTCGTATGATCACCAAAGTTAAGCAATGTCGAACCTACTCAGTACCTAAATGGATGGCTAAGAATCCCAAATATTGTAAGCATGGGTCTGTGGGAGGTGTAATGGATAATGAATTTGAACTGTTTATCGGTGACCCGAGCGCTGATTCGCATTGGGTCTTTTTATATTCAGTTACGCGTAAATACGTTTGGAAAAAATTAGAATCCAATATTTCTTCCCCAACCTATGGGTTACTTACTAAGACTTGTATCATTAATCCATGCTTATCTCACTCTTCTCGCAAAATTCTTGCAATCTCAAAATATTTTCTGACTTTGTTTAAAATAACCTATATTGGTTTCATAACCAATGCGTGTTGATAAAAACTTATTGCATATTCTAGTTGTTGATGCTAAGTGTAATTTTTCTCACGCGCGAAATATAATTTACTGCGAGGTGTTGGCGTATTGACTTACCTGATTTTTATTTCTTTTTTTCTCGGTTTCGATCTTCTTTTCTTTGTTCTTGATTTCTTTATCTTTTTTTTTTCTACCTCTTTCATTCCTGATATCTTACTAATTTAATTCCTTCTTTTCTCGAATTTCTTCCTTGCTTCTTTTATTCATCACTCTCTTTCTTTCTTTTTTTTTATTTAGGTACTGATCTGGCGACTCGACTGCAGCCACTTCCCCATCGTCGAAATGTGGTCTCCCTCTGTCTCTTCTATAAATACTTTCATGGCTTCTGCTGGGATGAGCTTAAGTCACTGATGCCTCTTCAACAGGTGTTTACCCGTGCAACCAGACTAGCAACTGGGTCCCACCCATTCACAGTCAGGTTAGCCAAACGCAGACGACAATTCTACTCCTGCAGCTTCCTCTCTCGCACTTCCCGCCTGTGGAACTCACTCCCGTATTCTTGCTTTCGTGACGGCTACAACCTCCAGAAATTTAAATGCAAAGTCAATACTCATCTACTAACCACTGGCCTCTAGCTCTCTCCCCTCCCCTCTATAACCTTCCCTTTCTCTCCACCTATGTATCTGTCATCGCACCTGCTTTCCCAGCTTTCTATTGTTCCTTTCTAACTAGTTTGTACTCCTCACTCTTTTCTAATTAATCTTTTTACATTTATGTAACCCCCTGCACATCAGTGGCGTTCCGCCTTGCTCGGGGTGATATGATTAAAAAAAAAATGTATTTATTTCATTTTCCTTTTCTTTCTTTGTCTTCGTGTAATGCTTTCTTCATTAGACTTTATTTAGACATCTCAGGATTAACGGAAACACTAAAAAGGCACGTTTATCCGAGCGCTGCTTCCATATGCCCATCGAAACTTTCACACAAATAGGAGAATATTGTTTCCATACATGACCAACCAAGGCCTCATACACCAAGTATAACACAAGAAAAAATGTAACTTGGTAGATTTGTATTACCATATCTGTCATAATGTAGCAGGTTATTCTTTTTCTTCCAAATGTGATATGTATTTTTAAGACGTAGACGTTCATGGACCTCCACTTACACCTATCACTTGTTGCTCTTAACACTTTCCCCTTGATATCTCTCCCAAACCCTGCTCTGCCATCCACTTGCTCAAACCCATCAAATATATCTCGCGTTGCCTTTCCCTGTTATTATTTTCCTCTATCCACCCCGTGGGAATTAGATTTTCTGAACCCTCCCCGGTCATTATGTGACCCAGACACTCCAGCTGTCTGTTCCTGAGTTTAAGTATAAGTTTCCTTTTCGTTTGCATCCTCTTCAAAACCTTGTCATTGCTCAAATGTTCGGTCCTTTTATCCTCAACATCTTTCTTTAGAAACACACTTGTGTTCCTTCGAGTCCTACCTTCTTCTTTGAGAAGATTGTCAAGCATTCACTGCCATATAGGAGGACATCCATCCCATAACAGCCCAGTATTCTTCTTTATTTCCAATGAAATCTTTTTGTTTCTCAATACACTTAGATTTTGAAATGCGTTCCTGGCCATGCCAGTGCGCCTTCGGATTTCAATTTCGTACTTTTCGTTCTCTAAAATCCGTTATAGGTTTTTCCCAAGAGTTATGAAATGGCTACCTGATAAGTGGCAGCAATTTGTTTAAAACAATAAGAATATCAATCAGTTAAGTGCTATACGTGATCAACGCTTGGGAGGTCATGTCTCTCTACGAGACATAATCGACTGGGCAGAATATTTTCCCGCAGTAATTTTCCATTACATCTGCGGTAACTAAGACTACAAATCCTGATCTGTCCTGTCATTCATCCCATACCTGGAAAAAAGAGGCGTATGATTACCTTTTCAAAGGGCATTTGCAATGTATGCAACTGGATTTCGAACTATGTTCTCCGATTTCTCGTTCATAACCGATATCCACTCCACCAAAACGCTCATCAAAGGGTATATTTAATAGAATTAAGTGTAATTATAATTTATCTTTTTAAGAATTAACTTGATAAACAAAAACTATTATTTATGTCCAGGTTAATAGATTTTTGTGACAAGCAAACAAACTTACCCAAAAAAAGAAATCAAATCATTACCAATGATTTTTCAACGGTTTAATTTCAGAGTTTGAAAGTGAGATTGTATCTGTAACTCAATTCGAAGATGGGCATGTGATTTGAGGCGTTCACCTCTAAATACACGAAGGGTCATCACAGATCAATTTGTGGTTTAAATTGTTATTTATGGCCAAACTGCAAAAAAGAGATAATTTTAGACGCGACAACATAAAAACACCTCAAAAATATTTATTTTCTAAAACAACAAACAAACAAAAGGAAAAACTATCAAAGATGATTAACGTCCGCTTGTACTAAGTGGGAATGTCCCATTGGGAATGTCATGAATAATGATGCATCATACGAACAAAGAACATGTGTAAAAAGTAGTCTGCAAACATCTAAACTTATTTATAAATGGAAGTTTGTGTGTATGTGTCTCTGTGTGTGTGTTCGTTACCTATAGACTCCAAAACGGCTGAACCGATTTTATTAAAAATTTACACAGTTGTACTATAAGCGTCTGCGAGTGTTCTTAGCTAGGTTTGGTGTCGAGGTATCACCGATAAATATCGAAAATCGATAATCGAAAAAATCGGGTTATAGAAGGAGTGGTCCAATTTTAATCAAATTGGATACACTCATAAAAAAAGACTTAAGAAACGATATTCAGAAGTTTAAATGTTGCAGTTCTTACAATAGTGCAGAAAACCGATAATATATATATATATAAGGCAAGATGTTTGTGTGTGTGTCTGTTTATCTGTCTATATGTCCTTTATACAAATCCACAATTTTTATCGGTTTCTCGCCAAACTTCACACAAATATTCTTTAGACTGAGACTGAGTTCGAGGACCATGCATTAGTTTTAAAGCCTTCATTACACCCGAGCAACGCCGGGCTATACAGCTAGTCAATGATAAAAATTATTAAAGTATTAAAAAAAAACGATTTAAGAATTGTAAGAATATATATCTGAATTTATGTAAAAATTAACATTTTTACATTCAGGCTATGGCCACATTTTTTATATTGTTATCACAACATTTCGGTTGTGGGAACATTCTGGCTCCGTTAGTTGTATACTGATCCGAGTAACCTACAGGGAATATCAAATAGAATCCTTTTTTTAATCTACAGCGGTAGAAATCTTTTTGATGATATAAAAGTGTTTCGGTCGTTTGGCCCTTCGACCTTCATCAGATGTATATTGATCCGAGTAACCTACATGGGAATTCTAAACTAAATCCTTTGTTAAATCTACAGGGTTAGACATTTTTTGTTGTTATCAAAATTTCGGCCGCTATGACCTCCAGCATTTATCAGATGTATATTGATCCGAGTAACCTACATGGGAATTCTAAACTAAATCCTTTGTTAAATCTACAGGTTTAGACATTTTTTGTTGTTATCACATCATTTCGGCCGCTATGACCTCCAGCATTTATCAGATGTATATTGATCCGAGTAACCTACATGGGAATTCTAAACTAAATCCTTTCTTAAATCTACAACGTTAGACATTTTTTGTTGTTATCACATCATTTCGGCCGCTGTGACCTCCAGCATTTATCAGATGTATATTGATCCGAGTAACCTACATGGGAATTCTAAACTAAATCCTTTGTTAAATGTACGGGGTTAGACATTTTTTGTTGTTATCACATCATTTCGGCCGCTATGACCTCCAGCATTTATCAGATGTATATTGATCCGAGTAACCTACATGGGAATTCTAAACTAAATCCTTTGTTAAATCTACGGGGTTAGACATTTTTTGTTGTTATCACATCATTTCGGCCGCTATGACCTCCAGCATTTATCAGATGTATATTGATCCGAGTAACCTACATGGGAATTCTAAACGAAATCCTTCGTTAAATCTACAGGGTTAGACATTTTTTGTTGTTATCACAGCATTTCGGCCGCTATGACCTCCAGCATTTATCAGATGTATATTGATCCGAGTAACATACATGGGAATTCTAAACTAAATCCTTTGTTGAATCTACAGGGTTAGACATTTTTTGTTGTTATCACATCATTTCGGTCGCTATGACCTCCAGCATTTATCAGATGTATATTGATCCGAGTAACCTACATGGGAATTCTAAACTAAATCCTTTCTTAAATCTACAGGGTTAGACAATTTTTGTTGTTATCACATCATTTCGGCCGCTATGACCTCCAATATTTATCAGATGTATATTGATCCGAGTAACCTACATGGGAATTCTAAACTAAATCCTTTCTTAAATCTAAAGGGTTAGACATTTTTTGTTGTTATCACATCATTTCGGCCGCTATGACCTCCAGCATTTATCAGATGTATATTGATCCGAGTAACCTACATGGGAATTCTAAACTAAATCCTTTGTTAAATCTAGAGGGTTAGACATTTTTTGTTGTTATCACATCATTTCGGCCGCTATGACCTCCAGCATTTATCAGATGTATATTGATCCGAGTAACCTACATGGGAATTCTAAACTAAATCCTTTGTTAAATCTAGAGGGTTAGACATTTTTTGTTGTTATCACATCATTTCGGCCGCTATGACCTCCAGCATTTATCAGATGTATATTGATCCGAGTAACCTACATGTGAATTCTAAACTAAATCCTTTCTTAAATCTACAACGTTAGACATTTTTTGTTGTTATCACATCATTTCGGCCGGTATGACCTCCAGCATTTATCAGATTTATATTGATCCAAGTAACCTACATGGGAATTCTAAACTAAATCCTTTGTTGAATCTACAGGGTTAGACATTTTTTGTTGTTATCACATCATTTCGGCCGCTATGACCTCCAGCATTTATCAGATGTATATTGATCCGAGTAACCTATATGGGAATTCTAAACTAAATCCTTTGTTGAATCTACAGGGTTAGACATTTTTTGTTGTTATCACATCATTTAGGCCGCTATCACCTCCAGCATTTATCAGATGTATATGGATCCGAGTAACCTACATGGGAATTCTAAACTAAATCCTTTCTTAAATCTAAAGGGTTAGACATTTTTTGTTGTTATCACATCATTTCGGCCGCTATGACCTCCAGCATTTATCAGATGTATATTGATCCGAGTAACCTACATGGGAAATCTAAACTAAATCCTTTCTTAAATCTACAGGGTTAGACATTTTTTGTTGTTATCACATCATTTCGGCCGCTATGACCTCCAGCATTTATCAGATGTATATTGATCCGAGTAACCTACATGGGAATTCTAAACTAAATCCTTTGTTGAATCTACAGGTTTAGACATTTTTTGTTGTTATCACATCATTTCGGCCGCTATGACCTCCAGCATTTATCAGATGTATATGGATTCGAGTAACCTACATGGGAATTCTAAACTAAATCCTTTGTTAAATCTACAGGGTTAGACATTTTTTGTTGTTATCACATCATTTCGGCCGCTATGACCTCCAGCATTTATCAGATGTATATTGATCCGAGTAACCTACATGGGAATTCTAAACTAAATCCTTTCTTAAATCTACAGGGTTAGACATTTTTTGTTGTTATCACATCATTTCGGCCGCTATGACCTCCAGCATTTATCAGATGTATATTGATGCGAGTAACCTACATGGGAATTCTATACTAAATCCTTTCTTAAATCTACAGGGTTAGACATTTTTTGTTGTTATCACATCATTTCGGCCGCTATGACCTCCAGCATTTATCAGATGTATATTGATCCGAGTAACCTACATGGGAATTCTAAACTAATTCCTTTGTTAAATCTACAGGGTTAGACATTTTTTGTTGTTATCACATCATTTCGGCCGCTATGACCTCCAGCATTTATCAGATGTATATTGATCCGAGTAACCTACATGGGAATTCTAAACTAAATCCTTTGTTGAATCTACAGGTTTAGACATTTTTTGTTGTTATCACATCACTTCGGCCGCTATGACCTCCAGCATTTATCAGATGTATATTGATCCGAGTAACCTACATGGGAATTCTAAACTAAATCCTTTGTTAAATCTACGGGGTTAGAAAATTTTTGTTGTTATCAAAATTTCGGCCGGTATGACCTCCAACATTTATCAGATGTATATTGATCCGAGTAACCTACATGGGAATTCTAAACTAAATCCTTTGTTAAATCTAAAGGGTTAGACATTTTTTGTTGTTATCACATCATTTCGGCCGCTATGACCTCCAGCATTTATCAGATGTATATTGATCCGAGTAACCTACATGGGAATTCTAAACTAAATCCTTTGTTAAATCTACAGGTTTAGACATTCTTTGTTGTTATCACATCATTTCGGCCGCTATGACCTCCAGCATTTATCAGATGTATATTGATCCGAGTAACCTACATGGGAATTCTAAACTAAATCCTTTCTTAAATCTACAGGGTTAGACATTTTTTGTTGTTATCACATCATTTCGGCCGCTATGACCTCCAGCATTTATCAGATGTATATTGATCCGAGTTACCTACATGGGAATTCTAAACTAAATCCTTTGTTAAATCTACAGGGTTAGAAATTTTTTGTTGTTATCACATCATTTCGGCCGCTATGACCTCCAGCATTTATCAGATATATATTGATCCGAGTAACCTACATGGGAATTCTAAACTAAATCTTTCTTAAATCTACAGGGTTAGACAATTTTTGTTGTTATCAAAATTTCGGCCGCTATGACCTCCAACATTTATCAGATGTATATTGATCCGAGTAACATACATGTGAATTCTAAACTAAATCCTTTGTTGAATCTACAGGGTTAGACATTTTTTGTTGTTATCACATCATTTCGGTCGCTATGACCTCCAGCATTTATCAGATGTATATTGATCCGCGTAACCTACATGGGAATTCTAAACTAAATCCTTTGTTGAATCTACAGGGTTAGACAATTTTTGTTGTTATCACATGATTTTTGCCCCTATGACCTCCAGCATTTATCAGATGTATATTGATCCGAGTAACCTACATGGGAATTCTAAACTAAATCCTTTGTTGAATCTACAGGGTTAGAAAATTTTTGTTGTTATCACATCATTTTGGCCCCTATGACCTCCAGCATTTATCAGATGTATATTGATCCGAGTAACCTACATGGGAATTCTAAACTAAATCCTTTGTTAAATCTACAGGTTTAGACATTTTTTGTTGTTATCACATCATTTCGGCCGCTATGACCTCCAGCATTTATCAGATGTATATGGATCCGAGTAACCTACATGGGAATTCTAAACTAAATCCTTTGTTAAATCTACAGGGTTAGACATTTTTTGTTGTTATCACATCATTTCGGCCGCTATGACCTCCAGCATTTATCAGATGTATATTGATCCGAGTAACCTACATGGGAATTCTAAACTAAATCCTTTGTTGAATCTACAGGGTTAGAAAATTTTTGTTGTTATCACATCATTTTGGCCCCTATGACCTCCAGCATTTATCAGATGTATATTGATCCGAGTAACCTACATGGGAATTCTAAACTAAATCCTTTGTTGAATCTATAGTGTTAGACATTTTTTGTTGTTATCACATCATTTCGGCCGCTATGACCTCCAGCATTTCTCAGATGTATATTGATCAAAGTAACCTACGTAGGAATTCCTTCTAAATCCTTTCTTAAATCTACAGGGTTAGACATTTTTTGTTGTTATCCCATCATTTCGGCCGCTATGACCTCCAGCATTTATCAGATGTATATTGATCCGAGTAACCTACATGGGAATTCTAAACTAAATCCTTTTGTTAAATCTACAGGTTTAGACGTTTTTTTATTGTTATCATCCATTTCGGCCGCTATGACCTCCAGCATTTGTCGAATCTTTCTTCTCTCATAGAATTCTAAACTAAATCCTTTGTTAAATCTACAGGGTTAGACATTTTTTGTTGTTATCATCATTTCGGCCATATGACCTCAGCATTTATCAGATGTATGTTGATCGAGTAACCTACGCGGGAATTCTAAACTAAATCCTTTCTTAAATCTACAGGGTTAGACATTTTTGTTGTTATCACATCATTTCAGCCGCTATGACCTCCAGCATTTTATCAGATGTATATTGATCCGAGTAACCTACCTTGGAATTAAACTAAATCCTTTGTTAAATCTACAGGTTTCCATGAACATTTTGTTGTTATCACATCATTTCGGCCACTTCTTGACCTCAGCATTTATCAGATGTATATTGATCCGGGTAACCTACATGGGAATTTAAACTAAATCCTTTCTTAAATCTACAGGGTTAGACGTTTTTGTTGTTATCCCATCGACATAGCCGCTATGACCTCCAGCTTATCAGATGTATATTGATCCAGGTAGCCACCATGGGAATTCTAAACCTAAATCCTTTGTTGAATCTACAGGTTTAGACATTTTTGTTGTTATCGCATCATTTCGGCCGCTATGACCTCCAGCATTTATCAGATGTATCCTACATGGGAATTCTAAACTAAATCCTTTGTTAAATCTACAGGGTTAGACATTTTTGTTGTTATCACATCATTTCGGCCGCTATGACCTCCAGCATTTATCAGATGTATATTGATCCGAGTAACCTGCTTGGGAATTCTAAACTAAATCCTTTCTTAAATCTACAGGGTTAAAACATTTTTGTTATTTATCCCATATTTCGGCCGCTATGACCTCCAGCATTTATCGAATGTATATTGATCCGGAAAGTAACCATGGGAATTCTAAACTAAATCCTTCTTAAATCTACAGGGTTAGACATTTTTTGTTGTTGCTCCACATCATTTCGGCCGCTGTGACTCCCGGCATTTATCAGATGTATATTGATCCGAGTAACCTACGTAGAATTCTGAACTGAATCCTTCCAAATCAGGGTTAGACATTTGTTGTTATCACATCATTTCAGCCGCTATGACCTCCAGCATTTATCAGATGTATATTGATCCGAGTAACCTACATGGGAATTCTAAATAAATCCTTTCTTAAATCTACAGGGTTAGACATTTTTGTTATCTCATTTCGGCCGCTATGACCTCCAGCATTGTCAGATGTATATTGATCCGAGTAACCTACATGAAATTCTAAACTAAATCCTTTCTTAAATCTACAGAGTTGAACATTTTGTTGTTATCACATCATTTCGCTTACTATGACCTCCAGCATTTATCGAATGTATATTGATCCGATAACCTACATGAGAATTCTAAACTAAATCCTTTGTTAAATCTACAGGGTTAGACATTTTTTGTTGTTATCACATCATTTCGGCCGCTATGACCTCCAGCATTTATCAGATGTATATTGATCCGAGTAACCTACATGGGAATTCTAAACTAAATCCTTTCTTAAATCTACAGGGTTAGACATTTTTTGTTGTTATCACATCATTTCGGCCGCTATGACCTCCAGCATTTATCAGATGTATATTGATCCGAGTAACCTACATGGGAATTCTAAACTAAATCCTTTCTTAAATCTACAGGGTTAGACATTTTTTGTTGTTATCACATCATTTCGGCCGCTATGACCTCCAGCATTTATCAGATGTATATTGATCCGAGTAACCTACATGGGAATTCTAAACTAAATCCTTTCTTAAATCTACAGGGTTAGACATTTTTTGTTGTTATCACATCATTTCGGCCGCTATGACCTCCAGCATTTATCAGATGTATATTGATCCGAGTAACCTACATGGGAATTCTAAACTAAATCCTTTCTTAAATCTACAGGGTTAGACATTTTTTGTTGTTATCACATCATTTCGGCCGCTATGACCTCCAGCATTTATCAGATGTATATTGATCCGAGTAACCTACATGTGAATTCTAAACTAAATCCTTTCTTAAATCTACAACGTTAGACATTTTTTGTTGTTATCACATCATTTCGGCCGCTATGACCTCCAGCATTTATCAGATGTATATTGATCCGAGTAACCTACATGTGAATTCTAAACTAAATCCTCTCTTAAATCTACAACGTTAGACATTTTTTGTTGTTATCACATCATTTCGGCCGCTATGACCTCCAGCATTTATCAGATGTATATTGATCCGAGTAACCTAAATGGAAATTCTAAGCTGAATAGTTTGTTTTATCTACAAATATAGATTTCTTTTTTTTTTTTTTTTTGCTGTTATCAAATCTTTTCAACCACTGGGACATTCAGCCTTAATCTGTTGTGTACTAATCCGAATAATCTAGAAGGAAATCTAAAATAATTTTTCGTTTAATTTACAGGGTTAATGATGTTTTATATTGTTATCACAATGTTTCGGCAGCTGGGTCATTTAGACTTCATCAGTTGAATATTCATCCGAGAAACCTTAAAGGAATTCAAAACTGAATTCTTTATTTCATCTACAGGTTTAGACAAACTTCTTGTTGTTATCGCAAATTTTCGGCCATTGGGGCCTTTATATTTCATCAATTATATATTGATCTATAGGAAATTCCAAACTGATACTTTATTAATCCACCGGGATAGACATTCTTTGTTGCTATGGCAACATTTTGACCTTCATCAATTGTATATTGATCCCTGTAACCTAGAGATAATTCTAACCTGAATCCTTTGTTTACCACAAAGGTGTAGACAGGTTTTGGTTATCACAACATTTAGCCTGCTGGACCCTTTAGACTTCATCAGTTTTATATTGATCTGAGTAACTTTAAGGTATTTCTAAACTGAATTGTTTAATATACAGGGATAGACAATTTTTTTGATGTTATCACAACGTTTCGGCCTCTGAGCCCTTTAGCCTTCATCAGTTGTATATTGATCCACGTAACCTTAAGAGAATTCTAAAGTGAATTCTTTGTTTAATATACAGATGTAGACATGTTTATGTTGCTATCAAAAACTTTGGCCGGTGGGCTCTTCTGCCTTCATCAGTTGTATATTGATTCAAGTAACCTTAAGAGAATTCAAAACTGAATCCTTTTTTATTTTACAGAGGTAGGCACGTTTGTTGTTGTTATCACAACGTTTTTGCTCTGGGCTCTTTAGCCTTCATCAGTTCTATATTGATCCAAATAACCCACAGGGAATTCTGAACTGGACATCTATACGGGATACCATATATCTGATGATATCTCATTTAGTTCTTATACTTAGTACTGCTTAGTTGATGCTCACACTGTTTCTATTGAATTCACGTACACATTTCCCCGTCCACGGATTGAACACGTAATTACTACTACGAAATTCTTTCAAAGATTACTGTAACCAAATTTATAAATATAAACATATATATCTCAAAATTAATATCAACGTTTGTTCAATATATGCATTTGGGAAAGACATGAGTCGTTATGAATCATAGGAAAACAAAAATAAAGCGTCTTTAAAATGTAATCTGAAAAATCAATTAATTAAATTAATACATTAAAAAAAGATTGTAAACCTTGCAAAAATATTAACAATATTTCATACAGACTCTTGTCTCCACTATTGTTGTTGTTATCAAAACACTTCCCTGTACATAGAAAAGAACAACCTAGCCTTGTAGATTAAGTAATAGGTTTAGTTTAAAATTCTTTGATGGTTGCAGAAATCGACAGAAAGATTTTCGGAGTGCACAACTGCAAAAATTTTTTAGATAATACCAACAAAGACGAGGTGAATAGTTTAAACAATAAAATAAAATAAAATCATTTCAGATCATATATCTGTTTATTCATGTCTGAGCTATTAATTTTCAGTAAAACCTAAAACAGAATCATTTCTTGATTGCACGGCTGCAACAATTCTGATAGAATCAAGAATTCTGGAACAACTGTAGAATGTCAACGTTTTTTTAAAGTAATTGATAAAAGACCGGGTACTTTCGCTTGTACTTTCAAAAACAACAATGTTATTCAATTCGTTCCCTGCTATAAGAAAAATAAAAACACTGGAATGATTGACTTGTATGAACAAGTTTTACGTGTTTTACATCGGTTACGAGCACAGCAAAATTGGCAATTTGAATTCAAAGTCCTTCTTTGTATGTTTCACGCAATGAAACACATTAACCTCCAACCAACTGGTCAAATGATAGGGTAAAATGAAGTCTGTAGACTTGATTAAAAGCATAATTAGAATAAAATATATTATCAGTACGATAAATCAGTGCAATAACAAAAGAAAATTATTCTAAATTCTATCCTATGATGTCATGGCGATTCTCAAATTAAAAAAAACAATGTATTTTTTTCTTCTCGGAGTGTAGTTGGTAGATGAATTAATGACCGCTTGGATCCGTTCACCCAGCACCTCCACGTAGAACCCGGAACATTATTTTACTCGGGACTCCGTTTCCTGCTCACCGTAAACAAAACACTGTCTCCCGAACACCGGTGTAGCCTTCATGAATTGCCAACACGAAACTGCCTCCGAAACAGAAGTTGGCTCTTTTTATGAGTTTTTTCTCTCGAGCAAGAAACCGTAATTTCTCGCACGTAAAATCATCGTTTGCGCCGATGACGCATGCGCCGTATCATTCCAAAAACTGCCTTGTATGAGTTCGCCTTGCGGTTCCATGACGTCTACGAATGCATTTGCAGACAAACCGCCTTCTCTTGCTTCGGCGATGTATGTCTCCACCACAATAGAAAGCCATGATCGCAGACATACTGAAGAGTTTTAGCTTTGAACACATCTGGAATATAGTGTGAAATATATATGCCAAGGGATATTTTCAAAATTGCTTCTTGCTTTACGCTCAGAAATAACTTTTACTTAGTTTTATGTCGTTTTCCAGTGACACACCCTATGTCTTCTTCGAAGAACTTCATGTCATGTCTATGATTAGACATTTTCTCAAGAGGTGTGGTCTTCGGACAGAACATAGGAATAAATGCCTTCATTATTCATGTCAAGAAAAATGAGATTGTTCATAAAAATGTACTGTCATACTAAAATGCATGGTGCAGAGACGAAGAAGCAGGAATGTGGTTCTATAGAAGGATATTGCGGATATTATAGACCGAGCATGTCAGCAATGATGTGGTCCTGGAAAGAATGGCAAGGAAAAGAAAATAAATACTGAGCATCAATAAGAGACAACTCAAGTTCCCGAAACATGCAATGAAGAAAGAGGGCTTCGAAGACTTGATACTAACATGCCAGATAGAAGGAAAAAGAGACGGAGCAAAGCAGAGGATAACATATTTGAAGGGCTTGAGCAGGTGAATGACAATACGGGTGTTGCGTAGTGTAACAGGAGAAAACATACTAAGAGCTACCAGGGATAGGGAGATGTGAAAAGCCATAATCGCCTACGTCCTGAAAGGACAGGGTACATAGAAGAACAACGTACAGAGACATGAGCTTTTTTTCTGTATACACTCTTGCACAAATTGAAATAACTCTTTTAGGTTCCTTTCTTTAACCCTACGGTCAGTTTTAGACCCATTGTAGTGATAGGGTGTATCGATTTCTATTTTTCCTTCACATTAGGTTATTTATGGTGGTGTGCAGTAATTTTATTTTCAGGTTGTATGATGAAATTGCTTAGGCGTTGAAATATGTGGCAACATCCGTGATTGGATCAAATTTTTTTCACACCTAGACACTCTTATCTCAACAGTTAATTAGTTTTCCTACAGCGATGAATGTTACTCCAAAGATGCGTACAAAAATTGCAACATACCATAAACACACTGGCTAGTCTGAAATAGAGATCGCGGATATTGTTGGTGTCAGTATTTCAACTGTCGTGTCATCAAGACGAAGACAATTTGTATCCAAAACGTAAAAGAAAATGCGGCTGGAAGAGAAAAACATTCTATTCTGTTGTTTATATTGGTTTCGTGGGTATGTGTTTTGTCTAGGTTTCATTTTATACTAAGAACTTATTTGTGTTTCTTGTTAGTTTTTTTTTTTCGATTCCTCTTGATTTGGTAATGTTTTCAACTACGTTATTTTATTTTCTAAAATTTTCCTGTATTTCTCTTCTTCCTCCTCAAATTTAGATTAACATAATTCTGATAGGAATTTTTGTGTTTCGTTTATGGTATGTGTCATATTTCTGGCCAACGAAGGATGAATGATTCCGAGAATGGAATTGATTTAACGAGCGAGTAAAAAAAACAAACAAGCACGTATATGAACTTTCTGATCTGCTTACCACTTACCTATATATACATGATAATTTTGCCATCAGAAAGACAAACGGATCGCGATATGTAAAGTCACAAGTTTATTTGCCTGAAGAGGATCAACTTTGGATTCAAAACACGTGTAACACCGCAAATACAATTATGGCCACTTAATATATGATGCAAAATGCAAGTAATAATAATAATAATAATAATAATAATAATAATAATAATAATAATAATAATAATAATTCTGCTTGTTCCTTTCTCAGTTAGTTACTTAGTTCCTCCGTTTGTTACACACTTACTTTCTACACGAGATATTCATTACCCTCTTTCTTTTTACTCTCCTCAGGCTTTCTCTCACCTTTGTCAAACGGACGGGTAGTAAAAGTGATAGAGAAAGGAGGGAGCCTATAGCATTACCGTATCAGTAGCAGCTTCAGCTGGTGGTTGTAGCAGTAATTATGTGTGTATAAGTGTGTGTACTGTACAATATAGTAAAAATAGGTATGTTTCTTGTCCCGTGACCTAATAACGCAATTTCTGGCCTCTACATCCTTGACCATTACTCAGTTGGTCTTTTCTGTTTACAATGGACACAGGAGCCATGATTTTTCAGTAATAAAAAAATATTTTCTCTTTCAAAATCTCTCACAAAATAGTGTACACTATTTTGGTGATGGCCTGTGCATATGCCGCTTAATATAATATAAGATTCCAGTAAAGTAGCTTCTATGGACATTACTTTTATAGATATTTAAATAAAATTACACTCTGTGTTGTTATTTTATTATTCAATACATTTACGTTTTAAGACGTTACTATCACTTGTAGTATGACAAAATAAATTTTTTCCAAGGAAATCAATATTATCCTTCCTTGGAAATTCCACGGGTTCCGCTAATAATAATAATAATAATAATAATAATAATAATAATAATAATAATAATAAATCTACACTTTAAACGAAGCGTTCACGGCTTCTTGCTGTTTTTTGCATCTATACCCATATTCTTTTTTCTTTTTTAATATATATGTATATATATATTATTTTTAAGGAAATTAATATGTATACTTCTTTACATTCATATACCTTTGAAGTATCTATACTTAGAGACAATCAATATTTACTGTGATTTACTTCTGCGCAGTTCCCTGTTTCCTCCTAGTATTTCTGAATCGGTATTTGTTAAATTGATGAAATTTGTCATGTCGTCTATTGAATTTAGTTTTGATAATATCATGCATCGACAGATTGCAGTGTTGCTATGGGCTCTCGCTTGAGCCCAGCACTAGCTAATATTTTTGTTAGCTTTCATGAAGAAATAATGCGCTGTAGTACATTTTGTCCTCAATTACAGTGTCGATACGTTGACGATACTTTCTGTTTATTCAATAATGTATTTGAGGCTGATCAGTTGCTCTTATTCCTTAATTGCCTTCATCCAGCTCTGAGGTTTTACAGTTGAGAAAGTGTCTAATTCTCAACTAGCTTTTTTGCATGTTTTGGTACACTGAGCACCAACCACTTTTCTCACCTCAGTTTATAGGAAACCTACATCTTCGTGGTTATATACGCGTTGGGATTGCTTTTGTCTGAGGAAGCGTAAGATAAACCTTATTAAAACCCTAATTCATAGGTCGTTAATGATCTATTTGGAGGCTTTTCTACACGATGAAATAGATCTTGTTGCGGAGACCTTATGCGGTGTGGGTTATCCCCCAAATACTGTTCATGCTGTTACGCGTGATAAGTTTGCCGAGTTCAGAAAGGTCAACTATTTTATAGTTAAAAAATGCTCTGTTTATTTGAGATTTCTCTGAATTGGAGCTGACTGTAGAAGCTCAACTAAATAGATTTCATCTACTTTCGCCAATCAGAAGCATTTGCAAGGTTTCGTACCGGGCCTAAACGTAATTTTCCAGTGTCTGAAAGCGCTTATCGAGGGTGGGCCAGAAACTGATCATCTCTGGTCGGGTCGGTGCGGGGAGGGTGTATGATGTTGAAAGACCCGAAACCCCCTAGTGATCCTCTCGATGACATCACTGACGACACCCTCTACCGCTCGCATTTCAGTGCGTATGTTTGAAATATCGACAGATTGAGGGGATTGCTATGGGCTCTCCTTTGGGTCCAGCACTGGCCAATATTTTTGTGGACTTTCATGAAGAGAGAATACGTTGTAGTGTACTTTGTCCTCAACTATATTGTCAATACGTTAACGATACTTTCTGTTTATTCAATAACGAAGTTAAGGCTGATCAGTTTCTCTCTTACCTTAATTGTCTTCATCCAGCTCTGAGGTTTATAGTTGAGAAAGAGTCTAATTATCGGCTGGCTTTTTTAATGTTTTGGTACACCAACCACTTTTCTCACCTCAGTTTATAGGAAACCTACATTTTCGTGGTTATATACGCGTTGGGATTGCTTTTGTCCGAGGAAGCGTAAGATAAACCTTATTAAAACCCTAATTCATAGGTCATTAATGATCTGTTCAAGGCTTTTCTGGACGATGTGAAATCTTTTTTTTTTTTAATCATCTCACCCCAAGCAAGGCATTCTACTGCCACTATCGCGCATGGGGCTACATAGGGGAAGGTAAAGAGAAGGAGTGGTTAGACATAGGGAATGTCAGGAGGAAGGTGACAGATGAGTAAGGATACCGAGGATGAGGGTTGGGCAGATGGGAAGAGTGTTTGATAGAATGGGAGCAGGTTAGTGTGTTAGGAGGTGTCTATTGACCTTACATTTAAACTCCTGGAGATTGTAGCCGTCGGGGAAGCAATCGTTTGGAAGAGAATTCCACAGTCGGGAAGTGCGAGGAAAGAAACTGTTGGAGTAGAAGTTACGGCTGCATTTTATCGGTTTCACTGTAAAAGGGTGGGATCTAGTTGCTAATCTAGTATCTCGTTCAAATACTTATTTAGGGGGCACTAGTGATCTAAGTTCATCGGAGCAGAAGCCGTGAAAGTATTTATAGAAGAGACACAGGGAAGCCACGTCTGCAGGCGGTCTGCCAAGTCAGTATCTATCACATTACAGACCCTCCTCTGAACCTTATTGAGAAGCCCGAGGAGAACAGCAGGGGCACCCGACCAGATATGGCAGCAGTATTCAATGCAAGTATTTTGTTGCGGAGACCTTATGCGGTGCGCGGTATCCCTCCATTACTGTTTATTCTGTTATCCGTGTCTAGACTGATGAGTTCAGAAAGGACAAACCGATTATAGTTTTAAAAAATGCCATGTTTAGATTTCTCTAAATTGGAACTGATAGCAAACCTTTACTAAACAGAATTCAACTAGCGTTTGTGTTTGTTATTTCTCGGCTGAGAAAATCTCTCTCTTTCCTTCCCTACATCTATTCCATTGTTTACATTTTTATACGCACACATACACACACACACACACACACACAAATATATAAAGATATATCAGGTAGACAGAATGAGTGATTTGATGAAAACTAACAGAAAGAAATATATTTTGACAGTTTTACACATATGTGCGTGAAAATGTCTTTGCGCGTCAATTTATCAAGGAAAGAAGATGATATCAGCATTTTTGAATACCAGAAAAATGCTAGGAAAAATAATGAGAGTGCGATAAAAAATATGTACAACCATTCATCTTTGAGGATTCCATTAGACTAGAGTGGTGTTTCTGTTGATGTAATTATATAAGCTCACAAAGATGCAGTGGCACAGAAATATTAAAACTTGTCATTAATTTCCCTATCTATCTATCTCTCTCTATATATATTAGTCAGCCACATACAAGTCTGTTTCGCTGTATCACAGCTCATCAGTCTGGCTAGACACATACACTTGCTTCTGGCCGGGATCGAAACTCGATCGATTTGGTGTCAGTCGGAGTCGCTACCCCCTAAGCCATAGGTGCATGGAAACAAAGAAGGGAAATTTTATCGTGTTGGATATTAGCAGTGCATACACATGCCAGTCACCGAAAGAATTTTATGTATTTCTGAAGAGTAATTCTATATATATATATATATATATATATATATATATATATATATATATATATATATATATATATATATATATATAATGGGTAATACATATTTCACCACAAAATGATGACCAGTAGTATATCAAAAATTTTATCTAAATTATATTACGCAGTTGAATTAAATAAATGAATTTTACATTGAGTTCCTTTAAGTTAGTCTCTATCGTGATTTACCTGGATAATATACCAAGTGTTCTATGTTATATATATATATATATATATATATATATATATATATAAACAAAATATGGCATATAGGTAAAATCCCAAGGAAGATTATGACAATAATCTTAATATTAAAACTGTTCCAGTCAGAGGGCACTGTGTAATTAGAGTTAACCTTTTACAATGCCTAATATGTATATTTTTCAAATATATCTTTGAAAATCACATGTGTCGCGACCGTTTATTGCATATATATATATATGTAGCCAAACAAAAAGTGGCATGTATAGAAAATCCCAAGGAAGGTCCTATAATTTTAATTATTATGATCTTATTAATATTAAAACTGATCCAGCTAGAGAGGTCTATGTAATTAGAATTATTTTTTTACAAAGACAAATATGTACATTTTTAGAATAAATCTTCGAAAATCACATATGTCGTATGATGATTTTGCCCAAGTATATTTGTACATCTAATTTTATTTAAAAATGACATTATTTGTCTGTTTATCGCCGTCCTAACATCTATGTATCTATTTATTTATCTCTCTCTATCTATATCTATCAGTCTTTTAATATTTGATTGTATTCAAGTAATCTAATTAACTATTGATTTATATATATATGTGTGTGTGTGTGTTATGTCTTTATATACCAATAATTTCCCGATACACACTTTAATTTATCTAAAATCTTTACATCTATCTATCTATGCTCATATCTAACTATCTATTTTTGTCTTCTCATATCTATATATATATATGTATGTTTTTTCTGTTCATATAATTATTGTATATTTGATATAAAGATATATATGAACATATATATATATCTGTATATACATGTATATATATATATATATATATATATATATATATATATATATATATATATATCTGTATATACATATATATATATATATCTGTATATATATATATATATATATATATATGATCATGTCTCTCTACATCTATCGATTTATCGCTGTGTCTGTATTTATTGATTTAGGCTGTCCTAATCTCCATCTATCTCTAAATATAAATGTTATTTTTGGTCATTTTTACACTAGTGATTTCATAATATTTTATGTTTAATGAAATTCTATTTTACTTTTTGTCGGAAATATTATCGAATATATAATATCGATAATTATTTTATTCGCTATATTTTCACTTTTTCACTTTCTCTGGTTGGATATTTTTATCGATTTGCGTAATTTTCTACTCGAAAATTTCCAGTCATCAATACTTAATAATTTCATTATGAAAATTAAAGCTAAATTATACATACTTTTCAGATTAACCAAAGTAATGTCCAAATTATTTATTGGACGCGTAAACGATCAATATATTTCTCATGTAAAGAAAACCATGTGAATTTGTGCTATAATTTTCTTTCACGAAATGCTCAACTCGAAACAAAATCATTATCTCGATGTTTAAACAACAAGACATTTACTCTTGTTAAATAAAAACCTTTGAATTTTAAGCTTCTATTTTTTTAAGGAATTTTGAAATTTAATGTTTTAAACTATTTTATATAAAATCTTTTGGTTAATATTTTAGATTTAAACGCAAGAAAAACTCACTCAAAATGTCTGTAGCAATTCCTGGAGCAAAACACGCTTATAAATTAATCATCTACATGATTTTTGCTCTTGCTCTTGCTAGAAGTGTTCAGGAGATACGTTTTCTTTTGTAATAATACTATATTTTTATTCTAATGTTCCCTAAATAATTTCATGGTAATTATTCTGGTGAACCTTACTCGATGGTCCCAAGACTTTATGAATTTAAACGCAGTACCTGATTGACGGAAAAGTCTCATCATTTTACACTTTCAATTGCAAGGGGTAACTGTAAATTCTACGCTAACAATTTCTTTTATCACATTTCCTACTGGTTGAATCTTCTTCTTGTTTCTTGATTTCCAGTCAACTTTTGATTTTTACATATTTAAATTCAATGTCAATCGTTATCTACGGTCCTCGTAATTCGTGTTCTTTTATTGTCTACTCGCCTTCATTATGTTTTTTCGTGTTATTTGTCGGGATTTCTAACACTTATTAATCCCCTGTGTCTTAGTGGTTTTATTGCATTGATGGAGTGGAATGATTTTAAAAATGCCATTCCTAACAAAACGTGTAGCACATATAACTGGAAAAGAATTATAATAAAGACCGTTGTATACATGATATATATATATATATACAAATCTCTTCTGTCGTGCTCTCGAAGAGAGTGACAATAGGGAGGTTACTACCAGTTATTAAAATTTACTAAAATTGATATAAACTCTTTTTGCACGATTTGCTCTTTAAAAGAATCTTATTATTTTATTTATTTATATTGCATAATTAATAATTATGTCATCGAGTATTAAAGAATATGTATGTATATCCTCTCTATTATAATATATATATATATATATATATATATATATATACTACGACCATAATTATTAGACAACCCCAGTTTATATTTTTAGTATTTATTGCCAAGTGGATAATTCTGAATGAAAATAGAATGGTTCTTCTGTTATTATTACTTTGCAAAATTTTACAAGGCAGCCTTATCATGGGGAAGAGAGCACAAAAACAGAACAGCAGAACATTTCTTTTGATGCACATGTTATTGTGCAGTATTAAAACAAACAATTCTATTTTCATTTAGATACTAAAAATAGTATTAAATGCATAATTTCTTTAAAAAACTGGAGTGGCCTAATAGTTATGGCCGGTAGTGTGTATATATATATATATATATATTCCTTCCTGTCACGCTCGTGGGTAATAACCTTTGAAGAAACAGCTAATAATCCTCTGGGGTATACTCGTTATGATATAATCAAGCGTTCACTTTTAACACTACGAAAATTATGATCTGAAAGAAACTATCATCTAATTTTCGGAAACACCTTTTTAATAAAAACGATTTTATATAAACAATGGTTTATGACTGCGTAGTGTTATACATGAAATGAATTTAAATTTTCTTTGAGTTTTAAGGAATTTATTAGTTTGAATTCATTTATAACCACTGACTTGAAAACTAAATTTTAAAAGTCGGTTGTCTTCCGATGATCCTTTCCATAATTTATAACGAGTTCGACGCCTCGCATCACATCCACACGTAAGTTTAGATTAAAGGGTATTTAAAAGTATTATTCCATTTTAAAAGCCAATACTTTAATAATGTAACATTAATGAGGTCAGGAGAAATTTGAAAACATGACTCTCATTGGATATAATGAGGGCAAATAAGACAGACAAATGAAGTGAGACACATACCTTATAAGACGGGGTGCGTGGAGGTTAGAAGGAACGCGAAAAATAGATTAATTATTTTACGGTACTCATAACGTAATATAGAGAAAATGATATATGTTTTTTTTTTGGTTTTTTAGTAACAAACTTCTTTAAATAAATGTAATCATAAAGTGGAAAAATCTTTTGACAAAGTTCCGGCCTTTAAGATTTAATTGGACTACAGCCATGTTTACTTTTGTGTAACTACACATGCGCATTTTCTAAACACTTTCGATTACTTAGATGTTTTCTTTTTTATCTATATAAACATTTTCAAATAAAAATAAATGTTAAATTAATTATGATGAACAACTGATACACTACGTGTGTTGTTTTGTAAAGTATCCCTATTGTGTTCATATTATCTATTATTTAAATTGTTTGAGATTTCAACTATGTATTATTTGTGGTAATAATTACAAGTTAGAGAATTAATTTATCATTCAAGTTTTGGCTTATTATTTGTTTTGTATTAATTAAAACTTTTCTTTTTAAAAAGTAATTGTAACAAAGTTTTTCTTAAGCTTAGATACAAAGATAAAGTTTATTGGTGGAGTGATACATTTTTATTCGTTGCATTTGTCAAAATGACCCACTCTGTTATTTTGAAATATTTTACCAACTGTTCGCTTGAATATGAAACAACTAGTGTGTAGAATGAAATAAAACGTACTTTAAATGTATTTCTCTTCTGCATATAAGCATTGAGGACTACAAATTCTAAGTAGTCTTAAGGTTAAATTGTTAGGAAGTTCTGTTCGTGGGACTGTCTAAAAGCTACTTCTTTTAAATAGTCAATGGTTATGAACTTCTGTTCGTGAAACTGACTAAATATATTTCCTTTAAATAAACAATGGTAAGGAACTATGATTCGTGGAACTGACTAAAATATACTTCCTTTAAATAGTCAATGGTTAGGAGCTTCTGTTGATAGAAGTAACTAAAAGATACTCCCTTTAAATAGTCAATGCTTAGGAATTTCTCTTCGTGAAACTGATTGAATGATACTTTCCTTAAAAAGTCAATTGTTAAAAAGTTCTGTTCCTGTGACTGACTAAATGATACTTCCTTTAAATAGTTTAGTTGTTAGGAAGTTCTCTTCTTGGAACTGGCTAAAAAAAGTTTCTTTAAATACCTGCTAAGAAAGTCGGTTCTCTGTGTAGGGCCAGGAAGTTTTTCCCGTCCCAAACAATCCTGCACATATATAAGTCTGCCATCCGCCCGCGCATTGAGTATTGCTGCCATATCTGATTCGGTGCTCCTGCTATTCACTTAGGTCTCCTCAACCGAATCCAACGGAGAACCTGTAATGTGATTGATCCCGACTTGGCAACTAGGATACAGTAACTTTCTCACCGACGCAGTGTGGCTTCCCTGTGTCGCTACTACAAATACTTTCACAGCTTCTTATATGATAGGTACCACCTATATACGAATTTCCTTGAACCATATGATTAGCAACTAGGTCCCACCTTTTTACTGTGAAGCCAATAAATTGTTAACGCAAATCCTACACCAGCAGCTTCTTTTCTTGAACTTCCCGCCTGTAGAATTCTCTTCCGCATACTTGCTTTCCTGATAGTTACAATCTCCAAGAATTTAAATGTAAAGTCAACAGTCATCTCCTGTCTCACTAACTTACATCCTCTCTCTCATGCTTTTCTACATCCACCCCGCTCTCATCAATACTCTCTTCTCTCTTGACACCTCCTGCAACCTCTCACTCCTCCTAGCATTCCTCCCCGTCCACCCCACTCTCATCAGTAATCTCTTCCCTCTCCTACACTCTTCCTGACACCCCCTGCAATCTCTCTCTTTCTTCATAACATTCCTCCTATGTA
Organism: Ascarosepion bandense; assembly: GCA_037127315.1. NCBI lineage: Eukaryota > Metazoa > Mollusca > Cephalopoda > Sepiida > Sepiidae > Ascarosepion > Ascarosepion bandense. The sequence continues at coordinate 1,286,536 of JBBBDQ010000727.1, read as the reverse complement.
ACCCCCTGCACAACATTGGCAGGAAAATGCCTTACTTGGAGCGACACGATTAAAATATATATATATATATATATATATATATATATATATATATATATATATATATATATATAAGAAATAGATTCATATTTATTTTCGTATGCTACATATAATCTGAAAATCAAGCCACCAGTGGTAAAACCACTTTTGTATTTAGGCTACTACATAAACTCTCCGTGGGTATTTTAATGCCCGGATTTAACGAGACATTGTAGGATGAATTGTGGTCAGATTAAGACTGAGCTCAAAATGATGTTGCTTTCACAACAATTTCGATGGAATGTAACGGACTGGGGCCGGTAATTGCTCATGAAATTGAATTATAACTCCATCTGATAGCGTTAGATCTTGTTGGCATGTCGCTCGTTTGATAAAAACAGGGAAACGTAACGAGAAAAAAATATAAACGCCGAAAAAAGAAAAAAAATATATTTAAAAAAATCAAGAAGTCTGGAAAGAAAGAAGATATAAACAAAATGGAAATCAAATAAAAATTAATTGAATTCCACGATCGTGTTTTGTTGGCAAATTGACACAAATACTTGTTAGAAAAAAAACAAACACAAAAAGTAAATGAAAATAGCATGTTTGTTAGAGGCAGGATTTAAAATGAGCGAATTCTAACAAAAAAGGGAAGATGCAGTCGAAACCGCTGTTTGCATTGCAAGGACAACCCTGGCAGGCCATGCTGATCAAAAGCTGCAATAACTATTAACGTTGAAGTAATAAAATCAACAACAACTAAACTTTGCTTTACGCATTGCATAATTAAGTTTCTTTCACAAAAAGTATAGTCACGCGTACGACGATAAACTATATCTGGCAGCAAGTCCTCTGATTTTTTTTTAATCATATCACCCAAAGCAAGGCGAAAACGCCACTGATGCGCAGGGGGCTACGTAAGAGTAAAAAGATTGGAAAAGAGAAAGCCGGAAACCACATCCTAAACAGAAAAAAAGGGATGAGCCTCTTCACCTGTTCAATAGACGTGGGTGGAGTGCGAACCGGGCGATAGTTTAGACTATCTACTCCAATTGAAAAAAATAAAAATAAAAATAAAAAAAAGAGTGAAAAGATTGGAGAAGAGAAAAAACGAAAACCACAACCTGAACAGAAAACAAGGGATAGGCCTCTTCACCTATTCAATAGACGTGGGTGGAGTGTGATGAAGAGATTCGAGGTTTTTAGAAGCATGGAAATACCTCTTAATAGCTGTTATTTCTTAGACAGAACCTATTAGCGTCCCAGCTTTGGGCAAATATTGTTTTTTTTTGTTTTTTTTTATGGTTCACTAAAAAAGTATGATACTCAATACAGCACTAAATTATAAAAATACATTATCGTAAAAATACCAGTAAAAACATTGTTAAAAAAATGACAGTAGTAATACATTTTTACATTTTTACTAAAGTATACAAATACAATTTTATAGAAACATTACCAACAATACATTTTATAATCTAACAACTATATATCTAAAATCCATACGTTTGCATTGAAAGTATAAAACTATATACAATATATCTGTAGCTACAAAAATTGCGTAGAAAATATTTAAATTTGAGCATTAAGATTTTGATATGCCATTAAACAAAAACAAGTAAATATAATTACCTAAACTTCTAACCTTCAGTAAAGAATTAACGGGGAACCTCGAAGATTTTATATTAATGGGGTGATTTGTATTTGTGGAATATTACTGGACTAAGCTCAATAAATAACGAATATCTAATATTCCAAATCTGAAGAGAGAAATTTCTTCAAGGAACTAAGCAACCTAATAAGGTATTTATATATAACGTTAATAATAAAATAAAATAATACTAAATTGATATGACATTTCTAATTTCTAATGTAGCGGAGAATCCTGAAGTATTTTCTTATAGATTTAAAAGTGACTTGAAGTGACAGGCATGTGGTGCTCGCGAAAAATGTTAAAATATTAGGGATAAGAGAAAATAGCAAAGAGGAAGTTTTGAAGAAAATAAAAATACCAAGGAAACATATGCTTACAATACAAAATAGATATTTGATATTTCTGGACATTAAAAATGAAGAAAAGACTACTTGGAGAATTTGACACACAGAACACACTGGAGTTAAGTAAAGCAGTGTGAATTCAGCGATTAACTACTTAACGAATTTTTGTGAATTAATCGTAAAACCATGACAAATTGTTGGTAACAGTTAAAATAAAATTCTAGAGAAACTGGAAATGGTAGAAGACTATGAATGCTTACATACTAAAAGTCAGTCAGTTAAGTGCCATACGTGATACACGATTGGACGATCATGTCTCGAAAGAGACACTGGGCAGAAGATTATCCCGCAGTAGGTTGCCATTGATTTCTGCGGTAGACTGGTTGCCGACCAAGGCTATAGAACCCAATCTGTCCTGTTATTTAACCTATAACTGGAAGGAATAGACAGATTAATACCTTTCCAAAGAGTATTTGCGCGTAAGTGAATGACAATGAATTCGGCTGGAATTCGAACTCGGCTCCCCGATTTCTCGTCCGAGCCGATATCCAATGCACAACGCACATTCTAAAAGTACTCAGCACAAAGAAAGAAAAAGATAAAAAGGTAAGATGGAGAAAAGCTGAGGAGGAGAAACTTCAAAATTATACACTGAGAGGCTTTTACAGTAAATTAATAATTTAGTAACCTATGCTGATAAATGTTTCAGGCCATTAATATCAATATGGAATTCATCAACCTCTTTTTTAATATTGGCTTTTGCGCGTCTTATAACCTACATCAGATTTTTAACTACTGATTATGGAAATATTTTTACTGTTTCCAGTTTATCGTTGATCTACAGTCGTTGAAAAGGAAGGTGATGGCATGTTTCGTATGTATTATAACATAAAAAAATGCGCTCATGAAATGTAATATTCTTAAGATTATATTAAACCTAGAAAAGAAGATGACCTGTTCTTAAACCTGCAAAAGTAAAGAAGATATTCTAGTGAAGTAAAGAATATAAAATTTCTTACTTAAAATATTGCATTCAAATTTTATTTTAGCTGCAATATTTTAAAGAACAAATAACATATTACTAAATTGTTATATAATGTCTGTTCTTTAATATGGCAGCAAATTCTGGACAATCTCATCAAAGATAAAGGAAACACTTGAAGCAACAGAAACGTGCTTATACAAAACAATCCTGAGGATACAATGGACCAAACATGTGAGCAACAACGAGTTTTTTTAGAAAAATGAAAAAGAAAATTATACTCAACATTAGAATGACATCCGAATGTTCTGAGATATGTAATGTGGAAGGAGGGCTTGGAGAATCTGATACTAACAGGACGGATAGAGGGAAAGAGAGACAGGAAAGCAACACATGACATGGGCTTGAGCACATGGATGGCAGATCAGAGTTTAGGACGTGTAACAAAAAAGAAAGGGTGTTAAGAGCTACGAGGGATAGGAAGATGTGGAAGGCCATGGACCAGGATATTCATACAATAAACAAAAGGTTCTGTTTATACACTAAGTTGGAAGCTGGACCGTGTAAAAATACAAGGCTAAGAAAAAGATAAGCACAATTAGGATCAGACAAATTACTTGTGTTCGGCGATGTAAACTACTGTTTTCCTCATCTTTACTGCCATATTGTACGCTTCGGCCTTCGTCAGGTGCTAGACATTTCGAACCTAACCCTTTATTTCGATCAACTGGGTTTATCATTCTCATTCCATGTGCGATTCTACTTCTGGTAGCCATGTAGTCATCTCTCTTTTCCTTAACTCTTTAAGTTTTTTCTTAACCACTGCTGTAGCCAGGTACTGAACTCACAACTATACATCTCAGAAGTATCGACAAATAATCTTACAAAGTTTTTTAAAAAAAGAAAAAACATAAACTTCTTTGGGATATTGATATACGTGAGCGAAAATGCCATTCAAGAATCGCAGATGTCTATGTTGGACGCAAGGCGAAGTGGTTCTGTCTGATCCGAACAGTGTCTTTTTACGTAAATTTCCGTTCAGACGAGTGTGAATTCCACCGAACTATCAGCTTCATGAATCATATCACAAAAACTGATCGTCGGAATCCTGATGAATACAGCGAGAAGCAGAATCAGGCCAAAGATAGGACGAGAACAGTGCGGGTTTATCAAAGACACTGGAAAAAGGAACGCCATATTTATGATTAGGATGCTCTCCGAAAGGTCAATATAAATGAAGAAGGGCACTTGTACCTATGTTGTATTGATTATGCAAAGGCATTCTACAAAATACGCCACAAAGAATTGAAACAAACATATGATTGTCAAGGACATATATTAAAAAATAATGTACATGTTCCAAAACATAATTTATAATAAATATATGTGTGTGCGTGTGTGCCTGTGTGCGTGAGTGTGTGTGTGTTTGTGCGTGTGTGTGTGTGTGTGTGTGTGTGTGTGTGTGTGTGTGTGTGTGTGTGTGTACATATTATATAATTTATGAATTTTTTACATTTATTTTCGTTTCTCCGACATGCAGTTGGTATATTGGTCTCCTCTTTTTGATGATGACCAACAATTCAGTTTTCTTGAATTTTATGCTCAGTCGATTTTCCTCATTTTCTTTTGCTACATTATGTAGAAGGTCCTGCATCTTCCTTTCCGTGTCTGCTATCAGAACCGTGTCATCTCCGTATCTGGCCGCTAATGACGATTTCTGGCAAGGTTTTTGTTTATCTCATAATTGTTTCAATTTACAGGTTGAAAACTTCCGCTGAGAAAACACATCCTTGTTTTATAAGCCTTTTTACTTTTGCATACCTGCTGAGTTCACTTACTATCAGTACACGAGCGGTTTGCTGCCCATTAGTTATCATAAAACATTTAAATCACTCAACATATTAAGCAAGAGAAATAAATTGATGGTTCCATGTGGGCATAAATTAAATATGTGCTAAAATATGTTCATCCAGATTAAATTTTAATGTAAATTATACTTTTTGTAATCTCCCTTTTAGTTCAATACAAAAAATTAATATTAACAAATCTAAAATGTATTTACACACACACACACACACACACACACACACACACACACACACACACACTCACATATATATATATATATATATATATATATATATATATATATATCGTTCATTTTAAATGCTAAATATATTCTTTTTCCAATTAAACAAAAACTGTAATTCCCGAAAATACTTGACCAACATTCCGTTAACTGGATATTTTTATTAAATTTAAATTACGTAACGGTCAGCATCTGGTTTGTGTTGTGCCTATTTATTAATATATTTATTAATATATATATATATATATATATATATGCGTGTGTGTGTGTGTGGAGATATATATATATATATATATATATATATATATATATGTGTGTGTGTGTGTGTGTGTGTGTGTGTGCTTTATTACTTACAGGTTGTCAAAATAAACCTGTTGAGTTATACCGCCGTATATTTAGTTACTCCTCCCTCTTTTTTCTCTTCCTATTCTTCTCTTATTAATGATTTCCTATTATTAAATTATTTTCTCTTTTTCAGAACTTTAAATTATTGTTCACAACTAATGTGCGTCTATCATTAACTGTTTTATTTAAAAAAAAATGACGGGCACAAAATATTCTGATTTGTTTTTCTTTTGACATAAGGGCACTTATCTAACGAAGATAAAACGCATTATATATATATATATATATATATATATATATATATATACCAACCCTTCGAAGACGGGATGAACCTGCTCAGTTAAAGTGACAAAGTCTTTATACTTATCAACGCTGTACCTCCACACCGAAAACAAGCAATTTGCGATAAAAAAAAAGTTTTCAAAAATTCATTTTACCAGTAAAACAACCTTGACTCTAAACATTATCATAACTTAACGTATAAATATATATATATATAGACAGTATATAGTCATCCACAGACAGATCTGTTTTGCAGCTTATCAGTACGGTTAGACACCCGATTACTTTTTACCCAGGATTGAAACCCAACTGAATCGGCGTCAGTCGGCGATTCTACCTCTGAGCTACAGGCGTTCCGTAGAAGGAGGCAGATTTTGGCGTGTATATTATCATTATACACGCCCAATAGCTGAGTGTGTTCTAATTCATTACTGAATGAACGATGCGCAGATGCCATAGTAGCTACTGTTTTTCAAAGTCTACCATTCTTCCAGAGTGATCAATCAGGGTGTGAGAGCGTAAGTAGTCATTCGCATACAAATCTGTTCGCTGTATCACAGCTCATCAGTACGGTTAGATATCCGATTGCTTTTTACTCAGGATTGAAACCCGACCGAATTGGCGTCAGTCGACGATTTTACCTCTGTAGAAGGAGGCAGACTTTTTAGCGTGTATATTATCATTTTACACTCCCAATAGCTGAAAGTGTTCTTATTCATTGCTAAATGAACGATATATATTAAATTAAATGAGAAACCGCAAGTGTTCTTTCATAAAGTATATTGTAGTTTATTGTGAGATGGTTATAGAAGGAAACAACTACACTTTTGAAAAGTCTACAAACACATTCCCAATAAAACTGGTGCCCCCGCTCTGCATGAATTTACTCGAGCTACTAAACTAGTAGCCAGGTCCCACCCTTTTACAGTGAAGCCAATCAAATGTAACCCTCAACTTCTAGCTCAACAGCTTTTCTCGCACTTTCCGCCTGTGAAACTATGTTCTGTATAATTTCTTCCCTGATAGCTACAATCTACAATATTTTAAATGCAATGTCAGTTGCAACCTCTTATTTCCTTGATATCTATCTTTTCTCCGACACTTCTTGCATCTTGTTCTTCTCTCTTTCTATTCTACTCTCACGCAACTCTCTTCACACCAGTGTTCCTATCTTTCTATTAACCATTCTCTGACACAACCTGTGACCTGTTCCTCTTACTCTTCACTCTCCTCATATGTAATCCTCTGCGCGCCAGTGTCATTACTGTCCTGTTTCAGATGAAACGATTATATAAAAAATTGATCTATTAAATAATCTGAATTGAAAATCTGATTAAATAAATTGAATTAATTATCTAATTGAATAGACTGAGTTGCTTATTTAATTCTAATTCAATTAGTTGTCTAATTTAATTGATTATCTAATTGAATAGATTAAATTCTAATTCAATTAGTTGTCTAATTTAATTGATTATCTAATTGAATAGATTAAATTCTAATTCAATTAGTTGTCTAATTTAATTGATTATCTAATTGAATAGATTAAATTCTAATTCAATTAGTTGTCTAATTTAATTGATTATCTAATTGAATAGATTAAATTCTAATTCAATTAGTTGTCTAATTTAATTGATTATCTAATTGAATAGATTAAATTCTAATTCAATTAGTTGTCTAATTTAATTGATTATCTAATTGAATAGATTAAATTCTAATTCAATTAGTTGTCTAATTTAATTGATTATCTAATTGAATAGATTAAATTCTAATTCAATTAGTTGTCTAATTTAATTGATTATCTAATTGAATAGATTAAATTAGTTACATAAACTGATTTAATTAAAAAAATTAATTGTATTATATTAATTATTTTATTAAATTTTACTTTAATTTTTACTCTATTAAACGTAACAATTTTTTCTTTAACTTAACTGGTTAATAATCAATTATTTATTTATACATGTTATACAGTAATAATACCAAAATATAATTCAAATTGAACAATCATCAGCCCTTAAGTTTGTAGGAAAGATGAGTAAATTTGCGTATTACTTAGTTTTCAATAATTAGAAGAAAATTGCGCGTTTATAAAAATCCCCGTTACGTGATGGTAAAATCAGTTATTGTAAATCATCTGAAGACATCACATGGTAGAAACTTAGGTCCTGTACTAACTCGTAAATCCTCTGCACAACTAATATCAACATTGATTGAGGATGAGAATCTATCTCGAAACATAAAAATTTCCGTGACGCAATGTACAATTGATACATAACAAGTAGTATACTTGGTACTTGGTAAGGTTAATTCCGCATGGAATTTTAATCCGATGAGAACACAATGTTAGAATTCAACAGAGTATTATAATGAACATAAGTTCGATGCTTTTATAAATCCATTGCTAATAGCTTATTTCGCAGAGCTCTTACAGACCGCTCTTCAGACCAAATTCGTCACAACAATGAATGGGTTAGATTTATCCAGACAAAAAGAATCATGGGAAGACAGGAGAAAAATACCTTGGCGAGAGGGGTAGATTTACAGTGTTACTTATTACTGGAGATTGTATTTCTATCTCAAGCTATAGGATTACCTTGACCTGAACTTTTATTTGTCTATTGTTATATATTTGTTATTTTTCAAATATATTACAGGAAATTTAGGGGCCTTATTTTCAATAGAAGAATTGAATTATCAGATTTAATTAAGAGCGAAATAAGCTACTACCAATGGATTTATAAAAGCATCCAAATTATTCTCATATATATATATATATATATATATATATATATATATAAAGAGAGACGTATAACTATACTCGTGTCGAAAACCCTCCGTGGGTCTACGTGGAAGGAAAAATGTTTATAAAAAAAGAAAGAACTAAGCACATGAACATCAGTAAAATGGATTCAGACCCAGTCAGCACGTAGCCCCCCAACCCCCAAAAAAAACCCAAGACGAGTAATCAACTAACAATACTTAGGTAGAGCAGAATAAATAAAGTATACCTAGTGAGACAACAAACATACGAAGGTTTCACCTAAGCGGATTGGCAGGGAAAGCTTTACTTGACGATCCACTTAGGTGAAACCTTGGTAGGTTTTTTTGGCTCACTAGGTATATATATATATATATATATAGGATACATAGGATACATAGTAAAGGAAAATTACAAGTAATGCAGGAGACTGTTGTAATAAAAGAGACGCGACAACAATTAAATAAGGTATTGATCTCCGAGGGCGTGACGTATATATTTTACTGCATGTTTCACCGTGTACAAGTTCTGGTGGTCACATGAGGTAGACGATTACACAGTATTTTTGCAGATTAAAGGGGAAGATAATGCTTAACCCTAAACTTGCATGTGTTAAGATTGTGGTGATCCGGGAAACATTGATTTTGGAGTCTGTTCTACAGATTACTGGTTTGCAGAAGTAATCTGTTCGGTAGGAATGACTGTGGTTGCTACAGTGTGAGTGGCATGGTGGGTCTTAGCCGTGAATGTTAGAACTAGCATAAGTAAGGAATGTAGTGCGTCTGAGTACTTTGCATGGGACTATCTAGAGAGTAGAGAAAAACTTGCTCTATTTTGTATGTGAGAAAGGCGTGGCATGGTGGAAAATAATTTGTCATCCAAAAGGACACGGAGATGCATTTTAAGTCCAAGGGTTATAATTTGTATAAGAATACTAGCCGTTTGGCCCGGTTTCACTCAGGTAGTTTAAGGAATAATAAGAATAAAAAAGATATGATGAATTTACATAGCAAATACTTACACAATGTCCACCCTCGTCACTTTTAAAGATATAGATAACAATGTAGAATGTCTCTACTGGATTAGGGTGGGAGAGGGAGGTGCAACATATATAGATATAGATAATATAAAGTGGGGTGATCGATTCTATATTATAATCAATACATAAACTGATCCCTGACTTTGTGGTGTGATAATATATATTAACTACCCCTAATATTGGCATTCTGAAAAACTTCAAGGTGTCGTTAGCGTTCTAAAATTTTGATCTACATCTGAGTGCAACATACGTCGAGCTAGACCGCAAAATGCAAACGAACCTATCAAACAGAGAAATACTAACACAAAGTCCACCCTCATCACTTTTATAGATATAGATAATATAAAGTAGGAGGATCGATTTTATATTATACGCAATACATAAACTGATCCCTGACTTTGTGGTGTGATAATATATATTTTTCTACCCCTAATTTTGGCTTTCGGTAAAATTTCAAGGTATCGTTAGCGTTCTAAAATTTTAATCTACATCTGAGCGCAAATCCCGTCGATCTAGACCGTAAAATGCAGACGCTAAGTCGAATCTATCAAACGAATACTTACACAACGTCCACTGTTGTCACTTTTATAGATAGTGATTATCAGTTAATTTGAATACTATTATACATTACTATATATTACTTTTGAATATATTACAGATAGTGCTATTTTTTAGTATAACTGATTTTAGTAGTTATACGTTGTTTGGGTTGCTATGTTAGTGCTGTTTTTTTTATTATTGTACAGTTTATTAACTCCTGTTTCATGATACATCCGGCCATCACCAGGTTCATTTCTTTCCGGTCATTTGAACAGTAGATGTTTATCCAGTTCTTTTAAATGTCATATTATTCTTTTTCACGCCCATTAGCTCCTTACATATTAGTGACATTAATGCCTTGCTTGGGGTGAATTGATTTTTCAAAATCTTTCATGGTGTAATGTATTGATATGAGTTCAAATTACACTACTTATTCCTCAATCATTTTATGCACCGTGCCCCGCATGACGTGAAAGATCATGACTCCATACCGCTTCCTCCCTCTTGTCGCTCTAAGCAGCGTTTGACTCATTGCCATTTATACATATCGTTTGTCTTCCTCCCCCAGTCCATTTTTAAGCCTTCCCTGCATTCCTCATTTATCGTTATGTTAATATTTTATTTTGATCACATACGGATTCTGTTGATAGTATTTACATCATCACTCCTTCGCTTAATATCGTGATTTTTAGCCAAGGTCAGAATCCATGCGACTGCAAGGGACTATATTTATCTATATATAAAATTATGCGATTTTCGTTTAGCCATCCGTCCATCTGTCACACCCAGTAAAATAGTCAGACACTGACCGATCGTAGGCAAATTTTAGAGAGAAGTAAAAACAGGTAAAGAAATGTAAAATACAGTTGGTTTACTAGTGTGTGTATATGACTACAATTAAACTGTTTTTGAAAAATTATAAGTTTAATCATTTAACATACAAAATACACATAATATTTTTTAAAACAATTTAATGATTAAAATAACAAATTCTTATTTAATAAAAATGCAATATATCTCTTGCGTAACTTTTCTTTAATTTTTTATACAGGGTGTGCCTAAAGTTCTTAACTTCATTTGTATTTGTGATAGAAAAATGTTATAAAGTTTAATGTACCTAGTTTTAAGTATAGCTATTGAATAACTATTTACCACAAAATTTGCAACAATTTTAGATAAGTAGATTTTTTTTTCAGAATCAATTTGATCCATGGCTTCAACTGACATGTGAAAACAGTTGTGTATGCAACCAAATCTAGTTCATTAGAAGATTTGAAAGCTAAAATAACTAATGTGATTTCAGGCATTACTGTAAATTAGTTGGCAAATATTTTCCGTGAACTGCAAAATCGTATTTCCCTTTGTATTGCTAATGATGGAGGATATGTGGAAACTTAAATAAAATCTCAATAAAACCTTAAAAATTATAGATTTTTTTCTTTCTAATCCGTTTTAGAAATTATTTCTATCGCAAATACAAATAAAGTTATAATTTTTTTAAAGTTCCCCCGAACTTTATGGACACCCTGTATAAAGGAATTCAGTTACCAGTTTACACTGTATGTGCGAGAACTACAGACAAATTACAAGGCCAAACGCTTTTAAATGTTGGAATTTGGGTCCCGGAAAAATATTTACCCATTGTCAGTTTTATGCTTCATGATCAAGAGTAAGAAATCCTAAGAATTTATTCTTCGCTTTTAGAAAAGAAATAGAAAAAATACATTTTCTTAGAAAAATATTGTTTACCAGAAATTAAATTAAATCATTAAACCGCGAAGCGGGGTTTTTGGCAAAGTATTTTCGAAACGAATCAGTTTATTCAAAGTTCATCAGTTGGTTTGCGAAATGAAACGAAACGTGGATTTTTCAAAGCTCAACAAAAGAATTTGGGTGATACCTTCAACAATACTAAATATTGTAACGACTTCAACACACAACAGTGCATTGCGAGTTTTAATATAATGGATATCAGCTCGGAAGTAGAAATCATTGAGCCTATTTTGAATTCCAGTTGAATACATTGCATCAACCAAATGCAGCCGACAATTCTACTCCATCGGCTTCTTTTCTAGCATTTTCCGCCTCTCTTCCATATTCTTGCTCTCCTAATGGTTACAACATCCAGGAATTTAAATGCAATATAAATACCCATTTCTTAACCACTTGAATCCAGTTCTTTCTACTTCATCCTGTAGATCTTTTCTTTTCTCTCCACCTTTGCAACTGTCACCACACCTGTATTCCCACCCTTCCCTTGCTCCTTTCTCTGACACCCACTGTAACTGGTTCGTCTGTCTTTTCATTCTCTTCCTATCTAACCTTTTTCTCTTATGTAGCCCCCTGCGCATCAGTAGCGTTAGCGCCTTGCTGGGGGTGAAACGATTAAAAAAATTCACTTACGTGCAAATACCCTTGAGAAAAGGTATGAATCCATCTCTTCTTCCTCTAGCTATGAGCTTAATAGTAGAACAGATTGGCTTCTGCGGCCTTGGTTGGCAACCAGTCTACCGCAGAAAGCAACCTACTATCAATCTACTCTCAATCATGATTTGAAAGCTACACGATCGAATAAGCGCGTAACACGTATGACAATTAACTGACTTTTATGGAAGGCGCATGAAAAACAATGATTACACAATGCTTCGTTTTTATGCATAGGTAACTGCTATCAAGAGGCTCGTTAAGACAAGTTTACGCCACAGAATATTGCTTATTAACTGCATGAGAAGGACTGATATTTTACTTCCATAGTATCAGCAATTCGCCGTTCCGTGTACATTATTCACATGTCCTTGGTTGAGTCCAGATTTACCATGTCACAGCCAATACACCTAAGCGTTTTCCTTTGCGGACTGTGCCAGTTGTGTGAAATACGTGTTCTGATTGGTCGGGTCGAGTTGATAATAATTAGTTACCAACAAACCGTAGCGTAAGTAACAGCAACTTAATTTCCCACGAGTGACAAAGCATCCACAACTAGTAATGAATTATTCACCCAACTTCTGTCGTAGTCGGTGGCTTTCCTTACTGAATACCAGTGCACTGTACAGGAAAATCTAAGGTTGGGTGGCTGTCGGATGAAAGGTGAATACATTATGATAGATAGATAGATAGATAGATAGATAGATAGATAGATAGATAGATAGATTAAATTAGAAATCAAACAGGTATTATTGATTCGAATATACAGGGTGCGATGGATAAATTTTAGTCTATATTACATAAAAATGAATAAAAAACACGTAGTCATCTACTTTTAACAGTTATATTAACCAAAATTACATAGCTATATATTAAATACTAAAGAGTTATTATTATTATTATTATTATTATTATTATTATTATTATTTAATAAAATTACCATTGGCTTCAACCACGGGGTCGACAGGCTCCAACCATCCACTAACGTATTTAAGCAAATACCACTATCTATACATAAAAGAATCTCGACAACTTCTAGTAGCCTAAAAATATTAGCTTTGGAAAAAAGTGAAAAAAAAAAAAAGATAAAAAGATAAACAGCGAGGACAAATAATTATGACATCTCTACACCTGCACAATTAAGAAATATGTGCATGGGCTTGCATCCATAGAAAACCAATATAATTTACAAGAATATACAAAGTAAAAATTTGGAAATATTAACAGTAAATTGTAAACTGACCGTGAAGAGTGGGCGGATAAAATCCGCACACAAATATCTGGAGTCAGGATGCCGAGGGTAACATTAATCAGCTAAATGACAATCTTTTACTCATATTAATTCTCTCTCCATATATATATATATATATATATATATATGAGTTGACGATATGAATCGAAGTTCGACAAGATGAATAAAATAAGTAAAGAACAAGTACAAAAAAGGGTCTTTAATCTAGCATGTTCCACATCACCAAGCTACTTTCGTCTTTAATAAATCTCTGAAGAATCTTGTTAAAGTGAAACATGTCAGATTATAGACACTCGATTCCTACTTCTCTACTTATTCTATTCATCATATATATATATATATATATATATATATATATATATTCTTCATTTGTAAACGAGTTATTACGCGACCTAGGCTTGTACCATGAGTGGTGTCTTCAGGCGATTTTCAATAACAATATAATTGTATCGAACACTTTTTATACAAATATGTACTGGTCTAAATTCATTATGACCAAAAACTAAGCAATTATATATATATATATATATATATATATATGTATGTATATATATACTCATCTAATTAGTAAGGTAAAGTACTCAAAGCCCATAACTAAACCAGAAAAAACTATTTCATACGAATAAAAGGCTCTAGTCATGCCTTGGATTTTACGCTCATGCTAACTTTAGAGAACTTAGACGGCCTATATATATATATATATATATATATATATATATACGCATCCACTCTATTATAATAAAGATAGTTTTATATATATACGTACATAATAAGCATTGGAGTTAGAAAAAAAACCAATGTTTGCAGAATTCTCCGAAGGGCGTTATTTCTAGTATATGTAATATATATATATATATATATATATATATATATATATATATATATATATATATATAGTCATCCGGAGACAGTTCTGTTTCGCTTTATCACAGCTCTTCTGTACGGTAAGATATCCGATTGCTTCTATCCAGACTTGAAACCCGAATTCTACATCTGAATTATGGGCGCTCGGTAGAGGAAGGCAGACTTTAGAGTATTATATACAAAGTAAACAATTCTTCAAAATATTTTGCCGTCATTTCTGTTAGCAGTGGTACAATCTTATTTTTTATATTCTTTCATATGTTTTTGCCGTGCAAATCTGAGTGGGTCGCCATAAGCTGTAGTCTTGAATAGTGGGTTGCCATTCTAAAAAGATTCCTGATTTCCGATATATTTCCTCCATTTTGGTTATTGAATATAGTTAATTTTTGTTTTCGTATTTTTAGCCTTTGTAATGTATAAAAAATAAAATCCTTTCGAAGCATTAGTGATTGTATTATTTCATGTTTTAAGCTTTGTTTTAACACAGCAATATAATATATGTAAAATGAGCTAAAAAGCCGACGTATACATGTTGGTTTTAGTATTGATTTCTTTGATCAGGCATTTTCCTTGTACCGGAATTAAAGAGATCGAATAGAGAATTATGTATGTATTCATTTGTGTGTTGAACCTATTGGCATCGTTTTCTGTCAATAATTATTTGAAAAAGATTCTCAAAAATAAAATAGATATTATGTTCTGTTTATAAATTATATAGTAAAAAAAAGCCAGTAGAATTCATTGTTCTAAATATTTGAATGAAAAATCAACATGAAAAAGAGAGGAGTTTGCTCGTTCTAACAGGACTTCTAAGATTATAATTCTACACATAGATATTTCATAATCTTTTCTTTATTAATTCTGCTGGGATGATTTCATTATTTAAGTCATTTTTTATCAGAAAACAAACGGATATCATAAATTTATAGGAAAATAACTTGCATAAAATTTACATGATTAGATAAAATGGCTGATCGTGCATACTCAAGAGACGATGCCGCTTATCTGGTATTTGTATATTTCTCTATATTATAAAATCATTATTAATAATACTCAGTAACTTTAAATCTATCTATCTATCTATCTATCTATCTATCTATCTCCGTCTTTTTATTCTTTCATCTATCTATCTATCTATCTATCTATCTATCTATCTATCTATCTCCGTCTTTTTATTCTTTCATCTATCTATCTATCTATCTATCTATCTATCTATCTATCTATCTATCTATCTTCTTTTTATTCTTTCCGTCTTTTTATTCTTTCATCTATCTATCTATCTATCTATCTATCTATCTATCTATCTATCTATCTATCTATCTATCTCCGTCTTTTTATTCTTTCTCTATCTATCTATCTATCTATCTATCTATCTATCTATCTATTCCAGTTTGTTTTCATCTATCTATCTATCTATCTATCTATCTATCTATCTATCTCCGTCTTTTTATTCTTTCATCTATCTATCTATCTATCTATCTATCTATCTATCTATCTATCTATCTATCTATGTATTCCAGTCTGTTTTCATCTATCTATCTATCTATCTATCTATCTATCTATCTATCTATCTCCGTCTTTTTATTCTTTCATCCTCTATCTATCTATCTATCTATCTATCTATCTATCTATCTATGTATTCCAGTCTGTTTTCATCTATCTATCTATCTATCTATCTATCTATCTATCTATCTATCTATCTATCTATCTATGCATGTATGTATCTATATATATATATATATATATATAAAATTATATAATAAATGGAACTTAGTCTGCGTGCCTGTGTGTCTGTTACCTATAGACTCCAAAACGGCTGAACCGATTTTCTTGAAAATTTACACAGTTGTACTATAAGCGTCTGCAAGTGTTCTTAGCTAGGTTTTGTGTCGAGGTATCCCCGATAAATATCAAAAATCGATAATCGAAAAATCGGAATATAGAAGGAGTGATCCATTTTAATCAAATTTGATACACTCATAGACAAAGACATAAGAATCGATATTCAGAAGTTTCAAGGTTGTAGTTCTTACAATAGTGCAGAAAATCGATAATATATATATATAAAAGGCAACGACGAAAAAATTTATTTGATATCGATACCAGGAAATCAAAATTTGACTTACATCCATTCATTTTTCTTTCAGTCTACGGTTTCGCTTTCATTAGAAAGAACTATTGCATTTTAGTCTTTCGTGCCAACATCCAAAGAGTCTGGGCTCCAGGACCATTGATTAGTTTTAAAGCTTTCATTACACCCGAGCAACATCGAGCTATACTGCTAGTACATATATATATATATATATATATATATATATATATATATATATATATCAATCTATGAATTGAAAATAGCTGTCTATGAATTTAAAATATCTATCTTGGAATTGAAATATGTACTATCTATGAATTTAAAATATTTATCTAGCTAGCTAGAAAAATATCAATGAATTAAAAATATATATCTATCTATCTATCTATCTATCTATCTATCTATCTATCTATCTATCTCATAAACCTTACATGAAATTAGGGCAATCAGGGTTCTTGTTTTTCAGCCGAAATAGCATGACTGAAAATCAAATTAAAACTCGGTACATGTGCGTTGTGGTACAGTGGATATTGGCTCGGAACGAGAAACCGGGGAGCAGAGTTCAAATTTCACTTGAATCCATTGTATTCACTTACGCGCAAATAACCTTGGGGAAGGTTTTAATCCGTGTCTTCCTTCCAATTATGGGTTAAATAGCAGGACAGATTGGGTTCTATAGCCTTGGTCGGCAACCAGTATACTGCAGAAAGCAATAGCAACCTACTGCGGGATAATCATATGCCCAGTCAGTCATGTCTCTTTCGAGACATGATCGCCCAAGCGTGTATCACGTATGGCACTTAACTGACTGACTGACTCAACAAATAATAGTAACTCAACTGATCAATATTTTAAAAATGTGGCACAGTAGAAATAAAATGTTTCGGTTTGCTCGTCAAAACTAAATTGGGATCCCACGATTTTGTATTGCATCAAAATATCTGAGATGCGCAAAATTATTTTATCATTGTAAAAGAAAAAAAACAGAATGCATCAAAATCAATTGGGAACAATATTATATGTTGTAATATTTAACAGCATTGATAAACTAGTTTCTTAGTTGTATCTTTCATACATAAAATGTGCCACTGTAAGTGCGTTATTTCTGGTAAATATTTGCAATTCAATCGTTTCGCGAGATCAAATTGCAAAGTAAAGCAATATGGCGGTGGTGCGGGGAGGGCATTCAGTACGGAACGTGGTGCCAAAGGTTTTTTGTCTGTAATATCCACAAGCGTTTGTTTTACAAGGAAGAAATAAGTCAATGGTGGATTATTTTATGGTGTTTACGAAGCGGGGAAATAAAATGTCGGGCAACATGAAAGAGTAAAAATACATGATATACAAGTTAAAATAAGCTGTCTTTTTTAATACATAAGTATGTAACACGTTTCTAGTTTGTTTAAAGTACGCACTACAGAAAACAAATTCACACAATCAGTTAAATGCGTGTATTTATTTATTAGCATCTAATTTCGCAAGAAAAGATCAGTCTAGTTTGCTCAGATTCCTAAAACATTTTCACGACAATGATATCTCTCTCACTCTTTATATATATATATAAATATATTTACATATATATATATATATATATATATATTTACATATATATATATATATATATATGTGTGTGTGTGTGTGTGTGTGTGTGTGTCTATCTAGATATGAACGGAGAAGGGTAGATGAAAAGCAAGATATATATGAATAGAACTAAAATAGATAGATAGATAAACAGATAGATATTACACTCTTTACCTATTTACTCCAATCTGTTCATATCTACTGATATATATATATATATATATATATATATATATATGTATGTATGTATATGACTATTTACGCTCTCACATTCTGGAGGAATGGTAGACTTTGAAAAACAGTAGCTACTCTAGCATTTACGCATCGTTCATTCAGCACTGAATTAGAACACTTTCAGCTGTTTGGCTACCTTCTTCTACCGGGCTTCTTCTACCGGGCGCCCATAGCTCAGAGGTGGAATCGCCGACTGACGCCAATTCGGTTGAGTTTCAATCCTGGGTTAAAAGCAATCGGAGTCTAACCGTACTAATGAGCTGTGATGCAGCGAAACAGATCTCTCTGCGGATGTATATATATCCGAGTGAATAAGGAACGAAGTAAAATTTACAACGTCCAAAACATTAATTTAAAACAATGCTTTATATATAATAAACAGCTGTGGATATTTATTATAAATTATATTTTAGAACATGTACAAATGTTTTATATATATCCACTACAAATTGTACATTTTGCTTCGACATTGGACTTCCAATGTCTCATCAGGTGGTGTGGAAAGGAATGGAAGACCTCTTTTCTTATATTTGGAAGTTGTGTGTGAGGTGTTGGCGATCAGGAAATAAATCTTTAAGAAATTAGGGTAGGTGTGGGATATAGTTGATTCATGAAAGTGTTTTATGACCGCCTGGTTAGATTTATTCTTTGGTTTTATTAGAGGGGGAGAATAAGGACGTGTAAAGGGTGCCAAAGGATGGAATTGGACCTATCTTTAATGTTTATTTGTGCAACTATAGAATATTTTTGTACTTAAGCACAGATTTATAATTAATCTAATTTTGTATATTTAACCTTAATTTTGAATTTAGGAAATTAATTTTTTCTATAAAACTTTAAATTAGATTTGATTGTAGTTCATGGTGTGTAATAGGTAAAATTATATATAAGAGGGTTGTTATTACTATAAAGGTTTATCGTCTCTAGGAGCATCCTAGTTTGAGCATGTGCAGTATTTTTCAGCATGATTGCAAGGTTAGTTCTTTAATATCTTTGCAGTTTACTGTGGTTTCATGGTTAAAAAGCTTGTCGCTAGGAAACATGTATATATGTATCTATTTATCAACCCTATTAATATCTCTCTATGTATATATCTTTCTATCTACCGTGTCTCTTAATATCTATTTATTCCAGTCCCTTAATATCTATTTATTCCAGTCCCCTAATATCTATCTATCTATCTATCTATCTATCTATCTATCTATCTATCTATCTATCTCAGTCTGTTTATGTCTATGTATATATCTCTATCTCAGTCTTTTGATATCAATCTATCTCTGTTTATATTTATCTATGTCTGATCATATATATATATAAGCTTATTTATAAATGGATCTTTGTCTGTGTGTATGTGTCTGTGTCTGTATGTCCGTTACCTATAGACTCCAAAACGGCTGAACCGA
Organism: Ascarosepion bandense; assembly: GCA_037127315.1. Classification (NCBI taxonomy): domain Eukaryota; kingdom Metazoa; phylum Mollusca; class Cephalopoda; order Sepiida; family Sepiidae; genus Ascarosepion; species Ascarosepion bandense. Next base: position 1,266,632 of record JBBBDQ010000727.1, on the reverse strand, counting down.
TTATCTTGAAAATTTACACAGTTGTACTATAAGCGTCTGCGAGTGTTCTTAGCTAGGTTTTGTGTCGAGGTGTCCCCGATAAATATCGAAAATCGATAATGGAAAAAATCGGGTTATAGAAGGATTGGTCCGATTTTAATCAAATTTGATACACTCATAGACAGAGACATAAGAAACGATATTCCGAAGTTTCAAGGTTGCAGTTCTTACAATAGTGCAGAAAATCGATAATATATATATATATATATATATATATATATATATATATATATATACATAAAAGGCAAGATATTTGTGTGTCTGTCTGTTTATCTATCTGTATGTGCTTTATACAAATCTACAAATTTTACCCGATTCTCACCAAACTTCACACAAATATTCTTTAGGCTGTGTCTGAGCTCCAGACCTAAGATTAGTTTTAAAGCTTTCATTAAACCCGAGCAAAGCCGGGCTATACTAATATATATATATATATATATATATATATATATATATATAGAGAGAGAGAGAGAGAGAAAGAGAGAGAGATTTATCTCAATCTGTGTTCTGTTTACTATTGTACTAACTAGACCACTTTTTACATACAATTTTATGAATCCGCTACGACTTTTGCACATATTTACATTTTGTTTAGACTCAAAATATACTACCGTCGCGTAGTTTATATTGTCTATTGAAATCGAAAAATCTGTGAATTGTCTGTTTCATAGAATCCATATTCCGTTGCATCTAAGCAAATTGCCCTCTAGATCGTTTTGTCATCTTAGCCCGGAAAATATAGCCAATCCGATTGGAATGGCTCCGTCGATTCAACAAATATCCAATCCTTAGAGAGAATTTGTCGGAAAAATTTATTATCCGATCATTTTTATGATAACCGTTTGTTGATTGAACACCACAAGCCTATTTACCTGAAGGCCACGGAATGAATAACACAGAACCTCGCTAAAACAAAATGTATCGGCTTTCTTAATCATTCGTAAAGTTATCTACTTCCAGTGGCAAACACAATTATCAGCCAAGTTTTACAAATTAAGTGTGACAATTGACATTCTGCACATGGCCTCATATCGTTCGACAATCATGGGAAGGACAATCTTGGAATTAGATAACAAACGTGAAGTTGTCGTGATTCACTTGATCGTTTCCAGACTGTTCTGTAGTCTGCTTCATTATCGCCAATGCCTCGCGATATATAGGCTTATGACAAGAGATCAATAATCACCCGATATGCTCATCCGTAGTTAAATTCAATTCTCAGCGTTGCAAGTCAAATGTTGTACCACATAAAATGAGTATTGCCGAAAAGTACAGATATCGTTTCAAATCAGCGAAGTTTGGCATAAGGTCAATAAAATGGGAGAATATCCCACGGCTAAATTATTTAGGTATTTGTGATAACAGAGGACGAAATATTTGAGGCCAAAATCCGAAAAACAATTTTAGTAGAAAAAGTTGCTTTCCAAAATCTAATCAATGTAATAAGAAATAAGAAAATTTTATTTCACACAAAGAAAAATACTGAATGGTTACGTAATAAAAAGTAACTATTCAGTTATGGGTTTCACATCATAAATTTGGCCAGTGTAGTTTCACATACCTGTCTCGACGTTAACCATCAAGACGTTTACACATCGATTCGAATATATTGCATTTTCACATCTATGGACAGGCACAGGTTATCTGTCCCAAATCATGACAAATGGACAATGATAAATAAAAAAAAAATAAGATTGCTGTTCGATTGATATGAGGTCTGCTTCAATATATCAACACAGACACTGACCAGCAATTCAAGGATGAACGTCCAGACGAGATGATTTTATATAAAATTTTAATAAGTAATAACAGATCAAAATAAAAAAATATTTAAGTATGAATTAGAATGTTCAAATACCTGAACCTCAAATATATATTCGGATACCCAACGTAGTCGAAATAGCCATTTACAATACACAACAGCAAATATGAATGAATACAGGCGATTACGAATACAAGAGATTAACACAAGATAAAATGTTTCCTCCCTTCAACATCTCAACCACAAGCATGATGTGGCAAGCCTCCCGCTGCTCTCTCACTACTTCCATGGTAAGTACTCGAACAAACTACATTTCTTGGTTCCGCTAGTCCTAGTCGCAACAAGAACTCACCATGTCAGTTACCTTGAAGAGAACCATCCACAATACGTCTATTCAAACAGCTTCTTCCCGAAATCACTGGTCTGTGGAAATGACTCCTGATAGGATGATTGCTTCATCAATGCAATCATAATCTGTTCAAATTTAGAGTAAACGGTTTTCTTCCCGACATATCCACGTAATCTGCCTCTCTTGTTTTGCAGCGCTTTACCTTGAGTGACTGTATGGCTTTGTGCAGGGTGATATGTTATAGTGGAAGAGGATAATTTTTACTTCCTCCAGTATTTTGATTAGTTCTTAAAACGTACGTTGTGGTGCAATGGATACGGATTCGGAAAGAAAAATCGGGAAGCCTAGTTCTAATTCCAGTTGATATTCCTTGTATTCACTTACGTACAAATACGCTAGAAATAGGTATTAATCCGTCTCTTCCCTCCAGTTATGGATTACATAATGGGACAGACTGGGTTCTTTAGCCTTGGCTGGCAACGAGTCTACCGCAGAAAGCAATGGCAACCTACTGCTGGATAATCTTCTGCCCAATCAGTCATGACTCTTTGGAGACATGATAGCCCAATGCGTGTATCACGTATGGCACTTGACTGAATGACTGAACATACTAGATGGAATCATTATTAAGGCTTCTACTGGTCATAAAGTGGGGGATCTGTTTTCTATTGTTATGAAGTAAAAAACTGATCCCCCACTAATTACTACGTAATAATATAATACACTTCTCCCTCTAACTATGAGTCAAATAACAGGACAGATTGGGTTCTACAGCCTTGGCTGGCAGCCAGTCTACCGCTGAAAATAATGGCCACTTACTGCAGGATAATTTTCTACCCAGTCAGTCATTTCTCTTTCTAGACATGATCGCCCAAAGCGTGTATCACGTATGGCACTTAACTGACAGACTGTCTTAAAACCCATTTTTTGTCATTCTAATGCAGGTCTGGATTTTGGCGTCATATCTTCCGACCTCTATGAAAACTATTTCCTGATGGTTGAAATGCGGACTAAGAACTGAAGAGATATCAGCATAAATCAAGTAGAGATGTTTAAATATCTGGGATATGTTATAACCGTTGGCGGAAAATGAGACATTGGAAAACGAAAGTGCATTTGTCTATAATTAACCAATATCTTCTTCTGCCTCTTAATCTAACCCACTATTTTGAGTAGACCACGAACTACGTAAAAAGTAAAACAACTCTTCAGAATACTTTTCTTTGTTTATAAAGATTTTTCTTTTGTTTACCTTTTAATATTTTGCTTAGCTTTTAAAAGGCAATTTCACTAGTTCATGGTGAGCTCGAATTTCGATGCCACATTTTTTCCAGATATTTCAATTTTCCTTCTTTACTTGCTCGATTCTAGTATCCTCAATTCATAATTCATATCTTGAGCTGTTCCTATTGCTGACAAAAATACATTCTTCCTTCTTAAAACTGATGGTTAATCCATAATTCTCACTATTCTTTGGGACTCTCGATAGAGATTTTTGCTGTTTTATTTCTATAACCGCTATCAACACTGTTATACACTCTTTAATATACGCCAACGAAAATTGTCCTGATGATCTATTCATATGATCCATTCGGGATTTGACTGGGCTATTTTTGCTTCAAATTCTTTTCACACAGCCATTTATCTTTGTTACAATGCTAAGGCTTTTCATTTAAATACATACAGATCCCATTCAAAACGTATTGCAAAATGTCTCCATAATAAGTCACATGTAAATAAATTATCCTTTGAATTCGCTCTTTTCTGTGAATTCACGAAGGTAATTCCCAGTGTATAAAAACTTTTGACGGTTACTAGAGTTGTTTTTATAGATACATAATTTGTTTGTGAATTTCAATACTTAACTACTTGTATGTAATTCAATAGATATTCATTAGGGAGCTTAATTCAAATCGCAAATCAATTAGATAAAGTAATTTAAAACAATTTTATCAAAGAAAAAATTCAAATATATTTCCGTGGAGAATTATATACAATATGTTTTATTATTTTTAATAAGGTTCATCGAATACTAGACTCAAGAGCCAATCAATGTAGAGGGTTACGGTGTGGAATTATATTAACGTAAGAAAGAACAAGAGCCAAAAATATCGAGCTAAAGCAAATGTTACAGGAACAGGAAACCCAATCATAAGCAGGAAACAAGGAATAAACATCTTGTCCTGATGCTACCAAGATTTATCTACCTTGGGCTAAGGAAAACATTGTCATCTCAAGAGTGAGGTAAACTTATCAATATTTGCAATTTCAGCCAAACACAGAGAAAACATTGATCCACTGTTGTCTGAGATACGTTTGTTGTATGATAATAATGTTGAGTTAGATAAAGATTTGGATGAGTCGAAGACGATCAGATACCGTCGTATTTCCGACCGAGAATGATGCCGACCGGGTGGAGTGCAAACGATAAGAAAACCTATTTATTCCCATGATAGGATAAAGAACACAAAAGAAATGTTTATAAATCTAAAAGGTTTCACTTTTATCAAAGCTTAAGCAGAGAATGAGATATGGATAAAAAGAAGAAAATTACTTTGTGTTGTTTAATTTTTATTGGTTAAGTAGACCTCAAAAGCATTTGACATATGAAGTAGGGTTCGTGTGTCTAACTTTAATGTAAGTGCATTAGACTTCTAGTTTGTGTATTCGGGTTTTTGGAGATTATATATATATATATATATATATATATATATATATATATCTGTGTGTGTGTGTGTTTGTTATCTTTCGATGACTGGCGTAGGTGTATACTCTCCTTATATACAACAGGTTAAAATTCCTCTTCTCTGATTCCATGCGCCTATAGCTTAAGGGGTAGCGATTCCGACTGATACCAAATCGATCGAGTTTTCATCCTAGCCAAAATCAGGTGGATGTGTCTAGCCACACAGATGGCTTGTGATACAGCGAAACAGGCTTGTATGTGGATGACTAATATATTATGCTCTCGTTACAATTGAGATCTCTAGAGAAGATAATTTTAAAAACAGTTTTCACTTCTGCATTACTCTTTAGAAATGAATGGAGTTCATTCGGTGACTAGCGTGGGTGTATACACTGCTTATATACAACACGTTAAAATTTCACTTCTCTGATTCCATGCACAGAGAATAGCGATTCCGACTGACATCGGTCGAATTTCAATCTTGGCCAGAAGCAGGTGGATGTGTCTAGCCACACTGATGGGCTGTGATACAGCGAAACAGGCTTGTATGTGAATGATTAATATATATATATATATATATATATATATATATGTGTGTGTGTGTGTGTGTGTGTGTGTGTGTGTGTGTATAAATAAATAAATACATATATATATATATATATATTTAGTGTATCGAGGCAGCAAATAATTTTCTAATTGAAAATAAAGACAAAATTCTCCAACATTTGGATATTTTTTTTTATTAATTTGGTTCTAAGCTTTTACACACAGTAAAAAGAACCTTCAGATATTAGAGGCCTTGTACATTAAATCCAAACAACCAACACTTAATAAAATCACGTTTAAATCCGGTCATAACACATTACATTGCATTTAAGTAAATGGTTCTGTTGTCATTTCGTTTTATCACGCGGTGTCACGTCACAGAACCGCATTGCAAATTTGCGAACTGCGTTTGTTATTTTTGATAACTATTGCCATTGCCTAGCGGAGTTTTATGTCAACACAAAATAAAATCGTCGGTGATGGTGGATGTTATTTTGTTACCGTCTTAATAAACTCTCTGATGATGACTCATGTGAGCCGAAAGCTTAGAACCAAATTAATAAAAATTAACCAAATGTTGGAGAATGTTTGTCTTTATTTTCAACTGAAATTAAAGCGAAAATACGACGTTTAGAACGGCTCATGATTAAACATAATAGACATTCATTGTCTTTTATATTTAACAGTATATGTTTAGAAAAATAAATAAATAAATATATATATATATATATATATATATTTGCCTGACTTCAAATAAACACGTCTGAAAACATCTAAACACATCGACCAAGCATCAATCTCTTCAGTCAAAATGCAACTAAATACATTTAAGTAGCCTAAAGACATCAAGATGTGCGTTGTGGCGCAGTGGATATCGGCTCGGAATGAGAAATCGGGGAACCGAGTTCGAATTCCTCGCATTCACTTACGCGCAAATACCCTTGGAAAGGTATTAATCCGTCTCTTCCTTCCAGTTATGGGTTAAATAACAGGACCAATTGGATTCTATAGCCTTGTCAGGCAACCAGTCTACCGTAGAAAGCAATGGCAACCTACTGCGGGATAATGTTCTGCCCAGTCAGTCATGTCTCTTTGGAGACATGATCGCCCAAAGCGTGTATCGCGCATGGTACTTAACTGACTGACTGAAAGACATCAAGCTGGTATCAATTCTACAAACCATAAAATGTGGCATCAATTCCACAAGTCAAAAAAACATTGACACGATATTGAATGCACATATCTAAACAAATCTTACGACACCGGCGTGGAATCAATTGATCAAGTTTAACGACATCAAAATATACCGACGTTGCATAAATTCCACCACTCAAAAAACATCTACTGCCATCAATGGGGCATCGAATACACAAGTCTAAAAACATCTGACGACAACTACGTCGCATTAATGCCACAACTCCAAACATATCTAAAGACTTCGACGTGGCATTGAATACACAATTCTAAATGCATTTAAACACATCAAAGAGACATCGCATACACAACTTTAAAGATCTCGACGTCCCATCAATCTCAAAGAAGTCGAATACACAAGTATAAAGATATCTAAAGACATTTTCGTGACATCCATTTCACAAGTCTAAAACATCTAAATATATTGACTGAGCATCAAAGGCACATATCTAAAGACATATACAGATATTTAGTTGACATCGAATATACAAGTTTAAACACATATGGAGACATCGACGTAGACTAAACTTCGCAAATAAAACGCCTAATGACATTGACGAGGAATCGTATATAAAACTCTAAATACATCTAAAGATTTCAAAGCGGTGTCAATTGTGCAAGTCTAAAAATCTAAAGACAGCGACCTGGCATCGAATACCCAAGACTAAAGACATTTAAAAATATTGACATGGCATCGGGTACACAAGATGAAAATCAACTGAAGATATCGATGCAATCTCGAATACACAAGTCTACATATATCGAAAAACATCACCGTGGGATGAATCCCGCAAGTCTAAGGACATCTGAATAAACTGATGTAGCATCAAATATACAACTCCAAAGACATACACATATCATCGAATACACAAGTCTAAAAATACGTAAAGACATCGACAAGGCATAAATTATACAAGTCAAAAAGTAAATTTAAGGACATCAACAGATCACGGAATGCAGAAGTCTAAAGACATTTTCGTTGCATCAATGACACAAGTCTAAAGATATCTAAAGACATCAAACTTGGTGCAAAATACACAAATCTGAAGACATCTAATGACATCGACGTGGCATCTATTCCACAAGTCTAAAACATCTACAGACATTAACGTGCCATCGAATACATAAGTTAAAACATCTAAAGATGTCCACGTGGTATCAAGTACACAATAAAATGAAATCTAATGTCATCGACATGGTATCGAATGAACAAAAACATTTGAAGACATCGACCTTGTATCGAATAAACTGGTTTAAAGACATTTAAAGACATACACATGACAACTCCGCAAAAAAAAAAACATCAAAAACATACACTACCGGCCATAATTATTAGGCCACTTTAGTCTTATTAAAAGAAAGTATGTATTTCATACTATTTTTAGTATTTATTGCTAAATAAAATTAGAATGGTTCATTTGTTATTATTACTTTGCAAAATTTTACAAGGCAAGAAAACAAAGATGAACTTGTCCGAATCCCCCTAAATTTTCTTCATTCTTTCATTGCTGAAACTTCAATATAGGTAATTCTTAAATATTTATAAATTCAGTTGATGCACATGTTATCGTGTATTATTAATAAAAGAACTATTCTCACACCGGCGTGATGTAGCTTCCCTGTGCCTCTTCTACAAGTACTTTCATGGCTTCTGCTCCGATGAGCTTAGATCACTGGTGCCGCCTAAGCACGAATTTACACGAGATACTATATTAGCAACTAGGTCCCACCCTTTTACAGTTAAACAAATAAGATGTAACCGTAAATTCTACTCCAACAGCTTCTTTTCTCGCGCTTCCCGCCTGTGGAACTCCCTTCCACAAGTCTGCTTTCCCGACAGTTACAATCTCCAGGTGTTTAAATGTAGGGTCAATAGACACCTCCTATCACATTAACTCCCAACTATTCTCACAACACTCTCATCTACCCAACCCTCATTCTCGGTATCCTCACCCGCCTATCACCCACCCTCTGTTATTTCCTATATTTAATCAGCCTTTCTCCACTCTACGTAGCCCCCTGCAGAGTAGTGGCAGTGACATGCCTTGCTCGGGGTGAAACGCTTATAAAAAAAAAAAAAAATTCTATTTTCATTTTCAATTATTCACTTAACAATAAATACTAAAACATAATATGAAATACATAATATTTTTAAAATACTGGGTTAGCCTAATAATTCTGACCGATAGTGTATGTCTGAATACATCTAAAGACGTCAACGTGGCATCTAAAGATATGAACATAACATCAATTCAACAGGTTTAAAACTTCTAAACACCGAGATAGCATCGAATACACACGTGTAAAGACGTCTAGAAACATCGTCGTCGCATCGAATACCCAAGTTTAAAAATATCTAAAGATATTGACATGTCTTCAATTCCACAAGTCTAACAACATCTTAAGATATCGAGCTGATATCGAAGGCACAATTCTAATGACATCTAACGACATCAAAGTGGAATAACTGTCTTTTCTAAAGACATCAACGTTAGATAAATTCCACAAGTATAAAGCATCGACATGACATCAAATACACAAGTTTGAAGAAATGAAAGTGGCATTAAATAAACAAATCTAAAAAGAGATAAATATATCGACGTTGGATAAATTCCACTAGTCTCAAGACAACTAACGATATTTACGTGGCATTGAATACACACGTCTGATGACACTTAAAGATATCGATGGGGTATACATCTCTCAAGTCAAAATATATCTAGAGACACAACGGGGCATGGAATACAAAAGTCTAAAGACATTTAAAAACATGTACGTTGCATCAACTCTACAAGACTAAATATATCTAAATACATCGGCTTGACATAGAATACACATTGTTAAACGTTTCTAAAGACATCAAAGAAACATCTTATACACAAGATATCTAAAGACATTCATGTGGCATCAATTTCACAAGTCAAAAGACATCGACGTGACATCTAATAAACAAGTTCAAAAATATTTAAAGACAACGGCGTTCCAGTGATTCCAAAACTTAACAAGTTTAAAACCTCTAAAACCATCTATATATACTGACATTTCACTGATTCCACACTTCTACAATTCAAATATTATCTAAAATCATCACTTCTAAAAACCTAAAACATCGTAAAAGATCATCAGCCATGATCATGATCTCTTGAGAATATTATACGGATCTCTGATAATTTCGGAACAGGATCTGCTACTGATTGTTGAATATGGATGAGATTTACTTTCCAAGTTATTTCGTCTTCCACAATCTTATTATTTACTAGATATTATACATCTTTAATCATTTCTTTTGATGTTATTTTATAATACTACTAAGACGCAAGTGTTTAATGGGTATTAAAGACAACGAGGAAAATCTCGTGAGGATAAAGGTCATTAAAAGGAAGGGGTTCAGGAAGACAGAAATAGTGATTGATATTGCATTTAAATCTTTTAATTCGGTGGCAGGAAAGCAAGAAAAGTAAATAGAATTGCACAGGCAAGTCGTTAAGAAAAATAAACCAGTAGAATTAATAATACGCTAAAATTCATGAAGGGGAGACAACAAAAGGGTAGATCTGCCATAAAAATATTTATAGATGTTTCATATGGAAGCTACGTCCTTAGCGGTGGGAGATGGACTTATATCAAGATGGCAGCTAAAGATCAATTACATTATAGACCCTTCATTATATTTTGTAAATAATCTCGATGTATAAACAGAAGCATTATATCAGATACAGTAGCAATATTCAATCTTATCATTTTCTGACATAAGATTCAGTCAGTAAAGTGCCATACATGATACACCCTTTGGGCGATCATGTCTCGATAGAGACATGTCTGACTGAGCAGAAGATTATCCTGCAGAAGGTTACCATTGCTTTCTGTGGTAGACTGGTTGCCAGCCGAGGCTATAGAACCTAATCTATCCTATTATTTAACACATAACTGGAGGTAAGAGACGGATTAATACATCTCCCAAGGGTATTTGTGCGTAAGGGAATGCGAGGAATTCAACTGGAATTCGAACCCGGATCCTCCGTTTGATAGTTCCGGGTCGAAATCCACTGCACCACAACGCACATCAGACATAAGATTAAAACTATTTCTGAGATAAGTAATTGTCAATATCTTGGTATTATTTAGAACAAGTGGTCTGATGACCACTAGATAATAGTAACACATGTATGAGTAATTGTTATATCTACTACGCTACAGTCCCGATGGATATTAGTACTGCTGTTTTGAGTGTGGTAGTGGTATAACTTTTCTTAAGAAAATTTTCCGGCTCATTAAATTTTATCTACCTTTTTTCTCGTTACATTATTTTCTAACACCCTTCTTTATTAAGACACCCTCTTATTGCACATTGTGAAAAATTATAAGTTCCAAATTGTTAAAACCCTCACTTTTTATTAAGTAACTGATACTAGTAGCCCTGCCCATTTTGTATATTTTCTAAGGTTTTTTCATTTTTTTTCGATATTTGATTCAGACTTGTACGTTTTTCAACGAGTGTAGCAAGTGCTAGATAATTCTATGCTATCTCTATTGTAGAATACGTTATACGTTTCCTTCAATATACAATGTTGCTTGGCTGGATAATGGATGTCGTCCTTATATCTGACTCTCTCCATTAATTTCAAAATTATGCTTGGTCATTCACTGAGGCCGAGGCTATTAATCGAGACGTCAGATGATTTTGAACAATTCTACTTTATCAATCCATTTCAGCACCTGCTATAGATTAATTCTTACCAAGTTAACCATGCAGATGATTACTTCTTTAGTGATCTTCACCACGTTTTCCAGATTTATAATCATCTGGCATTCTCTGGTTCAGTTCAATGTGACTAGAACTTTTTTTTATAAATATCTATCCATCAACATCGTAGGATCCTTGCCTACTGCTATATTCAACAATTCTGGTTTTAGATATATGTAATAGAATTGTGGTAGCAATCCTCACTAGGTGTCAGACTGAAGGCATTACCGATTCTATTGCTTGCCCAGAACTTTTTTGCTTTAGGGAAATTGGTGCATTTAATTCAACTTAGGCAGATAAGATCTAATAATGCAAAAGTTTGGCACAACATAATCTTCTTAACATTTCTCTTCGATTTGTGATGTAGATTAAATTGTGGTTGTGTTTATATTTAGAAGCCAAATGTAAACGCCAAAACCACACACAGACAAAAGAAATCTAAAGCTAATAGAAGTATATCTTTAGATAAATTTATAAGGAGATTAGAAAAATATCAGTCAATTAAGTACCATACATGATACATGCTTCGGCGATCATGTCCGGAAAGAGACATGACTGACTGAGCAGAAGACTTTTCCTCAGTAGGTTGCCATTTTTTCTGCCAAGGCTATAGAATCTAATATGTTCTATTAATTGACCAATAGGTGGACGGAAGAGACGGATTTATATCTTTCCCAAGGGTATTTGCGCGTAAGTGAATACAACGAATTCAACTGGAATTCGAACTCGGTGCTCTGATTTCTAGTTCCAAGCCGATATCCACTGTATCAGAACATAAAAGAAATAGTACGGAAAGACACGTTATTATTCGTCGTCTATTAATATTTTTTGATCAGTATCACCCCATGCAAAGCAGTAAAGCAACTAAGACACAAGGGGTTACTGGGTACGGAAGAATTAGGAACAAAAAGCATTAATAATGAGCGGGAAGAGGAAAAAGTGACCAGGGGGACAGCAGATAGCAATTGATCATGTTTAAATTGTTGAGGATTAAAATTGGTTGAAAAGCATGGAGGTGGAAGAGAGTTCAATAAGCGAGAAGTGTGCGTGAATAAAGTGTTAACAAATAACGCATAGCTGCATCTAGCTAGCTTAACTGTATCTTGAGATCTTGACACCAGTCTAGTACTAGATTCAGAAAGAGTAGATGCTTCCAATGTTGCTATAGAGTTAAAGAACTAAGACAAAACATGAAAATAGTTAAAGAAAATCAGAGGAAAGGTCTAGAACCCAGTATATTTAGTCAGTCAGTGAAGTACCATACGTGATACACGCTTTGGCGATTATGACTGACTGGGCAGAAGATTATTCTGCAGTAGGTTGTCATTGCTTTCTGTGGTAGACTGGTTGCCAGCCAAGGCTATAGAACCCAATCTGTCCTCTTATTTAACACATAAGTGGAGGGAAGAGATGGAGTAATACCTTTCTTAAAAGTATTTATGCGTAAGTGAATGCAAGGAATTTAACTGGAATTTGAACTCGGCTCCTCGATTTGTCGTTCTGAGTCGATAAACATTGCACTACAATGCACATCCGCAACCAGTAGATATAATGCCAATCATAACCAAGTTACTATTGTTTGGAGACATAAATCTAACAATCTGAACTTTACAAAATTCTATAAAGCGTCCAAGCGAGAAGTAAGAAAAAAGAAACTGTCAGCATAGAATTTACGTCTACATGTTGCGAGTTCAACTGTAAATTGATGAAAGCTTGCCGCCAATCGAGTACGGCGCTTAAATTCATAAAGTTTAAGTACCATAGAGAAAAGCTTATCCGAACAGCTGCATGATAAGATTTTAAAAGAAGGGATTTGTAAAGCATTGCGAACGATGTCCTGAGTAATAATTTTATCTCAGAGCTGGTTAACTATTAGAATATAAAAACAAGTATATGTATAATTTTTCTACTGTTATTCTTGTTGAAATTTGATTCCGTATTGTATTTTATTTTATTTTTTGTATAATTTTTTACTTTATCTCGTAACGCATGTGTAAACATTAACGTATAAACAGCCAATATTTATTAAATATTCAGTAAGTGTCCATTACTAAGTGTAAGTGTTCCATTACTAAAGGGCAAAAAAAAAGATGAGTAATCAGGAAGGCAATAGATAGCGACTGACATTGCATTTTAATGTTTGAAGATTAAAGTTGACAGGAAAGCATGGTGATGGAAGGGAGTTCTATAAGCGAGAAGTGAGAGAAAACAAACTGTTAGCATAGAACTTACGGTTACTAAACTGTAAATTGGTGAGACCTTTCCGCCAATCGAGTACGGCGCTTAAATTCATAAAGTTTAAGTACCATAGAGAAAAGCTTATCCGAACAGCTGCATGATAAGATTTTAAAAGAAGGGATTTGTAAAGGATTGCGAACGATGTTCTGAGTAATAATTTTATCTCAGAGCTGGTTAACTATTAGAATATAAAAATAAGTATATGAATAATTTTTCCATTGTTATTCTTCATTCTGTATTGTATTTTATTTTATTTTCTTTGTAATTGTTCACTTTATCTCGTAACGCATGTGTAAACATTAAAGTATAAGCACCTAATATTTATTAAATATTCAGTAAGTGTCCATTACTAAGTGTAAGTGTTTCATTACTAAGGGGCGAAAAAAAAAGATGAGTAATCAGGAAGGCAGTAGATAGCGACTGACATTGCATTTAAATGTTTGAACATTAAAGTTGACAGGAAAGCATGGAGATGGACAAGACTTCCATAAGCGAGAAGTGAGAGAAAACAAACTGATAGCATAGAACTTACGGTTATGTCTAGCCAACTAATCTGTAAACTGGTAAGACCTTTCTGCCAATCGAGTACGGCGCTTAAATTCATAAAGTTTAAGTACCATAGAGAAAAGCTTATCCGAACAGCTCCATGATAAGATTATAGAAAAAGGGATTTGTAAAGAATTACGACGATGTTCCGAGTAATAATTGTATCTCACACCTGGTTAATTAATAAAATATAAAAACAACGTTTCTGAACATTTTTCCACTGCTATTCTTTTTTAAATTTTATACGGTATTTTATTTTATTTTATTTTATTTTACTTAGTATTACAAAAAAGAAACCGTACTAAGGAGTGAGAATAAAAGATGAGTAATCTGGAGGACTTAGATAGCGATTGACATTGTATTTCAATGTTCGAAGATTAATTTGACTGCAAAGCATAGACTTTCATGAGCGAGTTTCATAAGAGAGTTCCATAAGCAAAAACTGAGATAAAACAAACTGTTAGCATAGAACTTACAGTTACGTCTAGCCAACAGAAATGTAAATTGGTGAGACCTTTCCGCCAATCTAGCACGGCGCTTAAATTGATAGAGTCCAAATACCAGAGTGACAGGCGCCACCCGAACAGTTACTATGGAAGTATTTATTAAAAAAAACACACACATACAGACAACCTTACGGCGGGCTGAAAGTGACTGAAACGGAGTTTCAAGATTAGGCCCAATAATATCGCTGTTTTTTCTTTGTATTTTTTGTATCAAGATAAATAGCGAAGACATTAGATTATATATGGTAGCAATATTCTAAGCCTGGACGAATGCTATAATTATAAATAAGTGCAACAGATTCGAGGGATAAAAATTCTCTCGCACGATACAGTCAACAATTGTTTTAGCAACTGATCTATCAAATGATTTAATAGTCTTTCCACTTCATATCAGCTGAGAAGGTGCATCAAATCACTAACCTGAAGGTTAGCATCAGTCAGTTGATGGAAGGCAGAGAGAAAAAGAGAGAGCACTCTCAGATGATCTAAACTTATTTACATCTGAGTTACTCCTGTTAAGAGCAGGACAGTTTGGCATGTCTGGATACAGGCCTCTCTGCAACTGGTCAAAATCTGGGTCTTTGTTGTAATATACTTTATACCAATCTAAATTTATTTATAAATGGAACTTTGTCTGTGTGTGTGTGTCCGTTACCTATAGTCTCCGAAACGGCTGAACCGATTTTCTTGAAAATCTAAACAGTTGTACTATAAGCGTCTGCGAGTGTTCTTAGCTAGGTTTTGTGTCGAGGTACCTCCGATAAATATCCAAAATCCATAATAAAAAAAAAATCGGGTTATAGAAGGAGTGGTCCGATTTTAATCAAATTTGATACACTCATAGACAAAGACATAAGAAACGATATTGAGAAGTTTCAAGGTTGCAGTTTTTACAATAGTGCAGAAAGTCGATAATATATATATATATATATATATATATATATATATATATAAGGCAAGATGTTTGTGTGTGTGTCTGTTTATCTGCCTGTATGTTAGTATTTTTTTTCAGCCCTTCGGGTTTGGCTCTAAGTAGGTATAATTGTAGTCCTTACTCTCCGCCATGATACCATTTACTCAGAGGACTTATTTAGCCTTCAAAATTCAGTTTACGACGAAAAAAACTTATTTGATATCTATACCAGGAAATCAAAATTTGACTTACATCCATTCATTTTTCTTTCAGTCTATGGTTTCGCTTTAAATGGAAACAACTATTGCATTTTTGTCTTTCGTACCAACGTCCAAAGAATCTCAGTTCCAGGACCATGGATTAGTTTTAAAGCTTTCATTACACCCAAGCAAAGCCGGGATATACTGCAGGTTAATAATAATTCAAAAGACTTCATACGTAGTAGAAACAATTATATTTATGTTGAAATATCGACAATCATGCAAACCAAAAAGCTGTATAAACATTTTTTCCGTTAGAAGAAAACGTAGGCAGAAAAGTATTAAAATACTGGATTTCAGGTTTTCCTCAATCACCAGTTTTATATTGGCTGGCGTTACATTGTGTACAGTATATGTTACAAGAATGTTTGTAATGTATTACTTGAAAACCATAGTTCACAGCAGTCAAAGAAAACGGAAGATATAATTTTGACACTAGGTTGCAACATCACGCGAAACCCGTTGGTAAAAGTCGTCTCGGTCCGCATATTTGTCTCTACATTCGTCGCGACAAGTGCAGAATCATCAAGTGCTTATTTTCAGATGTTTTCTGAATTAGTGAAAATACTGGTGGGGGTATTTGTTTATCTTAGTGTTCTCGACAGACACCAAAAGAGAATCCGTAATGTGATAGGTCTCGACCTGGCAGCTCGACTCCAGCCACTTTCTCATCGGTGGTTTCCCTCTGTCGCTTCGATAAATACTTTCATGGCTTCTGCTCTGATAAACTTAGGTCACTGGTGACTACTCTACAAGACTTTACTCGGAAAACCAGACTGGTAACATAGTCCCATCCATTTACAGCCAGATCAACCAAATGCAGCCGGCAATTCTACACCATCAGCTTCTTTTCTCGCACTTACTGCCTGTGGAACTCCCTTCCGTATACTTGCTTTCCTGACGGTTACAACCTCCAGAAATTTAAATACAAAGTCAATTCGCATCTCTTATCCACTTCACTCCAGCCCTTTCTATATCACCCCGTGTCTCTTGTACTTTTCCTTTCTCTCTACCCTTGAAACTGTCTTCACTCCTGTGTTCACATCCTTCTCTTGCCCCTTCTCTTTCACCACCTGTAGCTGGTTCGTCTTTCTCTTCACTCTCCACCTGTCTTAAACTTTCATTCTTCTCTTATGTAGCCCCCTGCGCATCAGTGGCGGCACCGCCTTGCTTGGGGTGAAACGATTAAAAAGAAATTTTATCACATAACGTTTGAACGTGATACTTTTCTATATTTAGCAAAGAAAACGGACGCACACACTAAAGAAGTTTTACATTTTTTTCAAATTTACGATGGGGAAGATAAATTCCTACTTCATATTATCTTGATTCGTTCACCACCCCCATCTCACTCTCTCTCTCTCTCTCTTTCTCTCTATCTATGCATCTTGACGTGGTGTAATGGTTAAAGAGCTTGTCTCGCCAGATTGCTAACAATTCAGTAGAGAGTTCGATTCTCAATGGGTCCCCAATACTTTAGGCATTGTAATACATCTAAGCTGCTGCGCTTAGAACATAACCATTCATCACTTTCTCTAACATACAGGTACACACAAACCCACACACACACACACACAGAATATACATACATACATACAGATATATATATATATATATATATGTGTGTGTGTGTGTGTGTGTGTGTGTGTGTGTGTGTGTGTGTGTGTGTGTGTGTGTGTGTGTATATATATATATAATGTTCTCCCACCCCTTCAGTTACAAGACCAAGCCTCCGGCATTAGAATTTTTCCTCATTCTTTGTTTCAACGTGTTTGACAATGCTTGTTTTAAACTGACATATTGAAAATGGCAATTTTCCCTTCTAAATTTTATTTTAAATTAACGAATTTTAACGAAACTTGGTTATAAGCAACCGACAGTTTGTAATGAATTATTTTGAACATTATTTTTACCGATACTCGTATTTAAGTAGATATTCAGTTTTTAATTAAACAGTATTTTATGTTTGTATCTACCGGCCTGATTATTTTACGATAAATTTTATTGCGAAAATGTGTGCTATCCAGCAGGATTCGAACCTCCGACCACTATTTACATAGAGGAAGCTACCATTTGTTCTGGTACTGTCTTATTAATGAATTCATTACAAATTGTCGGTTGCTTATAACCAAGTTTCGTTAAAATTCGTTAATTTCCGTAACATGTTTACCTTTGTTGACATTACGATACATTTCAGAGCAGATCTGGTTTGTTTACGGTAGATCGAAAATTATGTTAAAAATAAAACCTCGTCTGATCAAGAGGCTATTCATGGTCGAGTGGTTAAGACAGTACCAGATCAAATGGTAGCTTCCCCTATGTAAATAGGGGTCGCAGGTTCGAATAATTTCCCGTTAAAGACTTTATATCCTTAAAATTTTTTATTATTGTTATCATTTCTACATTATTATTATTATTATTATTATTATTATTATTATTATTATTATTATTACTTATAGTTTTTATAAAATAGTATTATTGTCATGTAAAAATTTTTAGTAGGTTTTATGAAATTGTATTATTATTTTTTTTTTCGTTACTGTTATCAATTATTGTTATCATGTTTAACTTTTTTATTATTTTCATTAGTATTGTTATTATTATTATTAATAATATTATTTATATTATTATTATTTAAGGTTTCTAAATACTATTTTTATTATTATTTTCTTTATTAGTATGTTATTATTACTATCAATAATCTTTATGTAATAATATAATAGTATTATTACTACAGTTAGAATTAATAAAAAAAACCTAACAATTCATTTTTTCTAGTGAAACTTCAACCCCTAATTATAATTTTTAGTGTCATGCATCTTAAAATAAACAAGTAAAAATCCAAGTCACAATATACTAATTTCCATAGCTAGTGTCATTGTAAATCTAGGCCAAGGCTGTCTTGTCGTCTAGATATAATATAAACGCTAATATCTAACACTGTTAAGCTAACCTCCTCTCTCCTATTTTATCATCTCTTTTTCTTTTTTCTTTCTTTTTACTTGACTGTTTTTATCTGGACAATTTTGACCCATTCATTGTTGTATAAATTTTGTCTGAGGAGCTGTCTATAAGAGAACCACGAAAGAAAATATTAACAATGTGTTTATAAAAACATCCAACTTATTTTCATTATATATATATATATATATATATATATATAATGCGGTAAAAGTTTTCCATCGCAAAAAAAAAATTTAATTTAAGATGGTAAAAATTTATCGGTGTAGACACGAACTCAACTCATCCACTTATTATATATTAGATGTTCTTTATGGGCAATACAATAAAAAACGACATGGATTTGGTGTCGTATAATTTTAATGGCCGAGTTTTCCACCCTAGAAAAATAACTAAATAATGCCGTGGAAAGTGTTCAACGATCATTTCTCAAGAAAAGTGCAGGAAAACTGGTTCTAGGCCTTGAAAGTTATTATCAACTTGGTTTTACGTGCTTTCTTCAGATAGCTGCATATTTCTTTTAAATAGCTTTTTTAGACTATTTCAAAATTTTAATAGACTCTCCAACTGGCCCTACTTTGATGATGGTCTAAGAAAGTTTAAATATCGGATCATAATGTAAAGTTTATATAACATAACGCTAACATCTACGCATCGTTCATTCAGTAATGAATTAGAACACTCTAACTACTGGCGTATGTTCACATGGTATATTACAGTAAGAGTCAGACTTTTAGCGTTTGATATACCATGTGAACATAGGCCAGTAGTTAGAGTGTTCTAATCCATTACTGAATGAACGATGCGTAGATGTTAGCGGAGTTACTATGTAAAATATATATTATGGTCCAAGATTTAAACTTTCTTAGACCATCATCAAAATACAAAGAGCTAACTGGAGAATCTATTAGAATTTTGAAATAGTGTAAAAGAAGCTACCGAGCGCCCATAGCTCAGAGGTAGAATCCCGACTGACGCCAATTCGGTCGGGTTTCAATCCTAGATAAAAGCAATCGGATGTCTAACAGTATTAACTGTGATACAGCGAAACAGATCTGTCTGCGGATGACTACACACACACACACACAAACACACACACACACACACACATATATATATGACTTTTCTTCTCAACATATATTTATATATATATATATATATATATATATATAGAAAAGTCAATTCATAATTAGCCATATAATCTTTTTAACTCTGATATATGTGTGTGCGGAGGGTGTATTAGGGTTAAAACATTTTGTAATCCTATGTTCCTGTTTCATAAATTAATGAACTGTTATTCTAATATCAAGAAAAAGGCGTTAGTTTTCTTTTAGATATAAAAAATGTCACCCCATACCCAAAATTCGATTTTACGATGTACGCAATACGGGTAGGAAACGAAACTATGTGAGACGCATACTTTGTTATTCTTGAAGATTCATGAGATTCTTCTTCAAGATCTTATTATTTCTTATGTATAATTTATCGTTTCTTATATATATATATTGTTAAGGTCATATCACGGTGAATACAACGGTTCTCGCTCGATAACCGAAGTTAAGCAACGTTGAGCCTGGTCAGTACTTAGATATGTGACCGCTTTGGAATGCAAGGTGCTGTAAGCGTTTATTGACGGATGTGCGTTGTGGTACAGTGGATGTCGGCTCGGAAAAGGAAATCGGTGAGCCGAGTTCCAATTCCAGTCGAACACTCTGAATTCACTTACGCACTGGTACCCTTGGGATAGGTATTAATCCGTCCCTTCCCTTCAGCTATGGGTTAAATATCTGAGGTATGCTGTTCATGCGATCCGTGGCAAACTTCTGCACCGATTGTTTGTTATCAGCATTTCCAAAAAGTGTTGATGGTGCTACACAAGCCTTCACCACTCAAAACAATTCTTTGTGCGGCAGTCTAACTGTGTTAGACACTCATACGTCGAAATCGACGGGAGAGTCCATAATATAAATATATTTGTGTGTGTGTGTGGTTTTCTGTGTGTGTGTATGTGTTGTTTAACATTTGTTACATTCATCTTATAAATGTACTTAGTATCGCAAATATTTGTTCATATTGCCAGAGTGAACATAAGAATCAAGCTGCACATATAATTGCCTGTAGACAGAGAAAAGTTTGATTTGATGTTAATTCGTTAAGTTGGAAACTTTTCTCAGAAAAAGAATTCTGTTGCCGTTTCTGCAAACCTTCCTACGCCGGTATTTTAATCCCTGTCTTCTTGTGGCCTCCAGCACGCTGGTGTAACTTCGGATCCACCATCTTTGACGGCCAAGATGTTTACGAATTCCGTGACCGCTCGACTGTTTGAAGATCTAAAAGAAAAGATGCTGAAAATATAAAGATCTAAAAGAAAGAAAGAAAGAAGAAAGAATCTGTAACGAAATGGCTAGGATTAGAAGACAAGCCTGGATTTCGATTACAAAGGGATTTGCCAATGACGTCCTCACGCGAATCCCAAAAGCTATTGTTATTGTGGATGCAGATGGCGAGTTGTCTGTTGACAGATGGGGTATAGTTTTTAGTTTATTTTTATTTTTTCATGTTTTTTTTTGTTTGCTCCGGTACTTGCTTACATCTGAATTTCTTTTGTTAGTACGATCTTTGTTTTTACTTACTTGGAGTTTTTATTGTTGATTATGATTTATTTTCTACTACGTTTTGCTTGTGCCTATGATTCCTTATCATGGCATTCAGATAAGCATGTGTTGATCGACATGGCTAAGATGTGTGCGTGTGGTGGCGTATACGCTGTATACGTACGTTTGCGTGTTGTGCTTTACAGAGATTAAAGAAACACTAAGTAAATGGTAAACTAAATACAGAGATCGTTAACCATATCCTGTTGACGTTAGCTTACAATCATGCCTTGTTTTGAGAAGATTTCTTTTTCATATATTGTGTATATTTATTTCAAGTTTGTATTTCTGAACTTCAGTTAAACTCTTTAAATATGTCATAATCATTCAGTGAAATATTCACCTTCCAAAATTATAGTTCATATTAACATACATACACACAAAAACACACACACACACACACACACACACACACACACATATATATATATATATATATATAACAATACTCATGTTACTGCGACTTAAAGTTTCATTCTTATACTTACATGATGATGTTATTATCTCACAATACTCATTACAATATATATATATATATATATATATATATTATACACTATATATATATATATATATATATATATATATATATACGTATCTTCAGATAGATGTTATTAATGGATACTCGTATTTGAAATAGACATTTGTCATACACATACGAACCTGTTTGGCTGTATCACAGTTCATCCTTGTGAATAGACATCTACTTGCTTCTGGCCAGGATCGAAACTCGACCGATTTGGTGTCAGCGGAGTCTCTTCTCCCTAAGCCATAGGCGCATAGATAGAGAAAGAGAGGGGAAATTTTGGCGTGTTATATATAAGCGGTGTATATACACGGCAATCACCAGAAGAACTCAACTCATTGTGAAGAGTAACGCGTAGGCACCATTCACTCTTTTAATCAAGTTCCGTTAAAGACAAGGTTTAATTTTTTTTTATATAATTTATGTTTATAGAATTTTCCATGTTATCTCATAATTTTTATTGTTTTCAGTAGATAAATTATGTAACAATTGCATGCATGTTCTCTTTATCCAAGCGCTTTCTGTTATACATTTAGCCATTATCAAGGGTAAAATTTATTTTACTTTTAACTGAATAATTAGATTATTTTATGTGTCTATGTAGAGTTATACGATTGTTTTATTTTCTAAATGTGGTCAGCACATTGTGGCCGGGTTTATAGTTGATGCTAGTGAGTGTTGGCTTTTTCCATTTTTAGTAATGTTTGCAATTTTTTAACTAAATGTAGATTATACTACTATATTTGTATTATCGGCGAGAATATTACGGGTAAAGTTTGGTCGTGTAATTTATTGAGACCTGATGATGCTAGGCTCAGAAAGATGTAACGTGAGTGTTCATGTTAAACATTTAATAGTATATCTAATGTAATATATATATATGTATGTATGTATGTATGCCGCATTCACCCTAGTCGGGTTGAGCGGGCTTCCTCCCTGACGGAGCAAGTCTCATTGGGATTAGTTTAAGGGCAGGGTCCCAAGTCCTACCCTGTTATTTAACCCATAACTGGAGGGAACGGACGGATTAATACCTTTCCCAAGGGTACTTGTGCGCAAGTGAGTGCAGTGTGCTCGACTGAAATTGGAACTCGGCTCACCGATTTCCCCCTCCAAGCCGACATCCACCGCACCACAACGCACATCCGTGAACGCTAACAGCACCTGGTATTCCCAAGTGGTCACCCACGTAAGTACTGACCAGGCTCAACGTTGCTTATATATTTATATATATATATATATATATATATATATATATTAATAATAACAAAAATAATAATACTAATACTAACAATTGTTATAATATATTTCAGTTCGTATATATATTGATGCATGTGTCATTAAATAATATAGACAAATTTTGTTGAGCTATTTTATTTAAATTTTGCCCGATTTTTGCTTCCAGCATGCACGCACATGTTCCCCAATCCTCCACACAAACAAAATAGACGATTACTACTATAGTTCGTCCGCGACCTGCTCGTTACAAACAACACTATTTTCATATTTGATAATGGCTGATGTAAGCAGAAATCTCAGAAAGGATAAAAAAAAAACATGTATCAATATTGTGATTTTTTCCTCTTTCAAAGATAATCAGGTCCCAAGTAGGCATCTACGCAGATGACACTACAATATACTCCCGCTCCAGTAAGAAACCTGTCGTGGCGGACAGACAAAATCTCGCTGCTGACCTTGAGCGGGATCTACACTCTGTGGTGAACTGGGGCGCAAGAAGTGGCTTGTCAACTTCAATTCCTCGAAGACCAAGCTGTTGTCTGTCAACCATTACAGGCAACCTCTTCTGCCTCCCATAAGCATGGACCAGATGATTCTCCCGGAGAGTAATACACTACGCCTCCTCGGACTTACCCTGTCCTCAGACCTCAAATGGAAGCACTATATTGAATCCATAGCAAAATCTACTGCTAAGAAGATTGGGTCACTATGTCGATCCAGGATGTTTTTTCCACCTGAATCCATCCTGCATATATACAAGTCAACCATCCGTCCGTGCATGGAGTACTGCTGCCATTTATGGTCAGGTGCCCCTGCCGTTCTCCTCAGTGTTCTCGACAAGCTCCAAAGGAGAGTCTGTAATGTGATAGGTTCTGATCTGGCGACTCGTCTGCAGCCACTTTCCCATCGTCGAAATGTGGCCTCCCTCTGTCTCTTCTATAAATACCTTCATGGCTTCTGCTCGGATGAGCTTAAGTCACTGATGCCTCCTCAACAGGTGTTTACCCGTTCAACCAGACTGGCAACTGGGTCCCACCCATTCACAGTCAGGTTAGCCAAACGCAGACGACAATTCTACTCCAGCAGCTTCCTCTCTCGCACTTCCCGCCTGTGGAACTCACTCCCGTATTCTTGCTTTCCTGACGGCTACGACCTCCAGAAATTTAAAAGCAAAGTTAATACTCACCTACTAACCACTGGCCTCTAGCTCTCTCCCCTCCCCTGTATAACCTTCCCTTTCTCTCCGCCCATGTACCTGTCATTGCACCTGCTTTCTCAGTTTTCTATTGTTCCTTTCTAACTAGCTTGTACTCCTCACTCTTTTCTAATTAATCTTTCTACAT
Organism: Ascarosepion bandense; assembly: GCA_037127315.1. Taxonomy (NCBI): domain Eukaryota; kingdom Metazoa; phylum Mollusca; class Cephalopoda; order Sepiida; family Sepiidae; genus Ascarosepion; species Ascarosepion bandense. The sequence goes on along the minus strand of JBBBDQ010000727.1, from coordinate 1,242,126 downwards.
TTATGTAACCCCCTGCACATCAGTGGCGTTTCTGCCTTGCTCGGGGTGAAATGATTAAAAAAAAAAAAAAAAAAAAAAAAAAAAAAAAAAAAAATGCTTTATAAGCTTATCAAACGATATGAAAAAAAATGACACAAAGTAAATTGACAAAACTTGTCTATATTATTTAATGAAACACGCATCAGTGAAAAAGTACTGCCTAAATACACAACATATATATATATATATATATATATATATATATATACAATATATATATGCATGTGTATGTGTCTGTATGTATGTGGGTGTGTGCATGTGTATATGCATAAATGATCAAATGTAAAGCAAATATGTCCAGGAAAACGACGGGATGATAAACTAAAAAACAAACATAAAAAGGTATAACAATGAACAACAGATTCTCATTATTATTAAAGCTTCGCCATTGACAGAGAATATGCAAAAAGAAAGAAACTTTTAATTCTGGGTCAGTTTTCATTGGTCAGTCAGGTAGCATGTCCATTAAAACCGTAGATAACCCTATGACATCTACAGAAGACCAGAATGAAGGCTTACCTTGGAAGTCTTTTTCAAAACTTAATATCTGACTCACCAGGAGTACCCACACCCTATTCCCACCGAGAACTGAGACTCTACTAAGTTATATGGACATAATCCCGTCTCTGGTTTATAACATCATTTCCATGTAAGGCACATGAGTGATGGTGTCGTCCTAAATAATGTGTATATGTGTCTGTTGTGTATGTATTGTTTATGTATTTTTTATAATATTCTTATTTTAACAGTTTCCTCTATTTTTCTATAAATTAATAATCACTGTACTTACTTATAAATTTCAATAATAAGTTTCCAACCGCTAAATTAATACATTAATATATATGTATAATTTAGTGTTTTGATAATGTTATCTATATTGCTTAATTTTAATATTGTAATGATATGGTACTTTAGATAACCACTATTATATTATAATAAATAATAATTTAATGTATGTTTTAATATTTCTAAATATTACTTATATCATCTAATTATAATACTGTTATAATCATAATAGATATTTAGTATTTTAATACATATTATTTGACAGAAAGATTCAGTTCAACTTACTTTCAAAAATTTATTTTTTTATAAAAAGTTCACTTGATTCGTGCAAACAGTTTTCGCTACAATCTTTTACAAAAATTTATTTCGTTTTGTAATTCGCACACACTCTAATGTAACTAACTCATAAACATACACATTCATACATTTACCAATGATTCTCTCATAAAAATATTTTCTTTTAAAAAAGAAAATCATCCATCGTTTGATACTTGTAGACATTATTTTGCTACAATTATGAAAGAAAATTTCGTTTTGACATTCACACATGTACTAACTTTACCGACATATAAACAAACTTAATTCGTCCATAGTTTAAATACGCTTGACATATTCATTATTTTCGCATACATACACTTACATTCAAAATAAGCATCTATTGGTTTCATTAAACGTGGCACACATATAAACAAACATAAATTTTTTCCCACATTTAAAAGGATTATCTACTGCATGTGCGTTGTGGTGCAGTGGATATTGGCTCGGAAAGAGAAATCAAGGAGCCGAGTTCAAATTCCAGTTGAATTCATTGCATTGACTCACGCGCAAATACCTTTGGGAAAGGTATTAATCCATCTCTTCCTTCCAGTTATGGGCTAAATAACAGGACAGATTGGTTTCTATAGCCTTGGCTGGCAACCAGTCTACCGCAGAAAGCAATGGCAACCTACTGCGGGATAATCTTCTGCCCAGTCAGTCATGTCTCTTTCGAGACATGATCGCCCATGCGTGTTTCACGTATGGTCCTTAACTGACTGATCTACTGCTTTATTGCACGTGACACGTATCTGAACAATGGAATCAAACCTCAGTCAACATACTGTTTCTTCAGACGTAAAAAAAATAATTCGTCCTAACAAATCTATAAAGAAGCTTATTAAAGTGAAACATGTTAGATTAAAAACACTTTTTCCTACATGTTCTTTACTTATTCACAGAGAATGTTTATCCGACGTCAAGACTATGTGGTTTAAATCTATGCATTCTTTTACCCAGAGGTTGTACAACATTTTTTTTTATTTCAGTTGAACATTTTTTTAGCTTTACATTTTTGTATTTCAGGGAATTATTTGCGTTGCTAAATTATATATTTTAATTAAAATTTAAATAAAACGAAAAAGCTGAAGCCAGAAAAATATGGTTTGTTCGTTGAATATTATAAAAAGCGTGGAATTTTAAGGCAAAATAGAATTAAATCAAAGCAAGAAGCCGGTTTACATTTACAAAAGGACGCGAGAGAATATATTCTAGAGAACAACAGAATGAGAGGAGAAAAGGCGGGAAGAATTCTGAATCGATCCTAAAAAAACTGGGTGATATGAGAAATGTTAAGTCGTAAAAATTAGAAAGAGGGAATGATATAGAAAATGATTAAAATGAAAAAAAATATACAAGAAAAAAAATAAATCGATGTGGAAAAATTGAAAAGTGCAAGAAAGAAAATGAATCGACAAAAAAACTGGATACAACAGGGAACATTAATAGAATTGAAAAAAAACATCGGGAAAACAGCGAAAGGGTGACCTTTTGGATGGCGGCTATTTTTTCTGAACGTAAAAATTAATTGCCAGTAACCAAAATTTATGTAGCAAGATGACTAAACACTTCTGTTTACAAGTAGACAATAAAAAGTAACAGGCTAATAACAGACAGTTCATTAAATAACGAAGTAAATCAGAATCCGGATCTGTTCGATATATAAATATAAATAGAAAATGACTTGCAAATAAAACGACTATAAAAAATATCGGACACTTAATTATCTTCATTAGAGCATAATTAAATCAGACTGGCCGCTTCCCTGGAGGGTCGTCTTTCATTTATGTCCCGTGTTACTTTCAGCACGTAGGCAATCGTGACTCTCCACATCTTCCTGTTCATAGTTGCTTTTAACATATTTTATCTTTTTATTTCTTACAAACACTGCTCTGCTATCTATCTGATTAAGCCCATCAATTGAGTCACGCCATGTTTTCCTCTGTCTCTTTTCCCCTCTATCCGCCCTGTGGGTATCAGATCCTCCAAGTTCTCCAACCTCATAACATGTTCCGAAAATTTCAGCTGTCTTTTTCTGATGTAAACTATGTTTCCATTTCGTTTCTGTCCTCCCCTAAAACCTCATCGTTGCTCACATGTTAGGTCTATGGTACGCCAGCACCCTTCTTTAGAACAAAATTTCTGTTGCTTCAAGTCTCTTCTTCATCTCTGAACAGATTGTCTAACATTCCCCGCCATATAGAAGGACTGATACCACATAAAAGTCCAGTGATCATTTCTTTGTTTCCACCGAAACTTTCCTGTCTCTCAATTTCTGATTAGCTGATTTCCTCATCTTGGTTGTCATATTAACGATGTTTCGGTCGTTGTAGTTTCCGGCCTTCCTTAGGTGGTTGAAAGAGTTCCGTTCGAAATTCCAATCACCTAAATAAGGGTAGAGCGTGCACCGGCCGAAACGTCGTGAATATGACAATCAAGGTGAGTACAACTGTTCGAACAATGTAAATATTTTTAATATTCTCATTTTGCTAAATCTACCAATCTAGTCAAAAAAAACAAAAACAAAACAACGGATAATTATCCTCATCTTGATTTCTATATTCGATTTCCTTTAACTCATTATCGATTTCGGGGACCTTTCATTAGTCTGAGTCATAAGTAATTTCTTGTTTAAGAAACCAGTTTTAGTGATAAAATTATCTTTCTAACTATTAATCATACTTATATATATTTAGATAATAATGTCACAGCTAATAATGACACAGCTAAAAAAAACAGTTAAATATGGCACAATTAGACAAAACAGGAAAAAATTAGCACAGATCAAAAAATAGGTAAAAGTAAGTTTATTGAAATATATACTATCGGTAAAAGTTGGTTTTAAATGAAATCTAATTTTTCTTTATCATGTATAATGTTTTATATATTTCTTTATTCATTAACTAGTGTACACTTGCCGTCAAAAAATTACGGAAAATATTTGAAAGGATGATTTGCCTAATCATATATATATATATATATATATATATAGTCATCTGCAGACAGATCTGTTTCGCTGTATCACAGCTCATCAGTAGGTTAGACACCGATTGCTTTTAACCCAGGTTTGAAATCCGACCGAATTGGCGTCAGTCGGCGATTCTACCTCTGGGCTATGGGCGCTCGGTAGAAGAAGGCAGACTTTTTAGCGTATACATTATCATTATACAGGCCCAATAGCCAAAGTGCTCTAATTCATTTCGGAATGAGCGATGCGTACATATATATATATGTGTGTGTGTGTGTGTGTGTGTGTGTGTGTGTGTGTGTGTGTGTGTGCGGTGAAATGGATATTGGATCGGAATGAGAGCCGAATTTCAAATCCTGTTGAACGCGTTATATTCACTTTCGCGCAGATAACTTTGGGAAAGGTATCAACCCATCTGTTCTCTCTCACGCTATGGATTAAATTGCTGGTCAAATTGGGTTCTATTACCTTGGTTAGCAACAAGTCAACTACAGAAAAAATGGCAACCTACTGCGGGAAAATATTTTGCCTAGTCAGCCATGGATCAAAAGAGACTTAATCGCCCAAGTGTGTATCACGTATGGCACTAAACTGACTGACTGAATAGCAAAGGCAGACTTTAAGAGAGAGAGAGGTGGGGAGAGAGGCACAAAATTTGAAAGTGACGGTGGAGTTAAAAATGCTGTGAGCGATTGACTGAGACATCAGTTCAAAGATTTTTAAGCTGAGGGAATACGGAAGCTTGTGCACAGATGGAAAAAGTGTGTGACACTGCCGGGAGACTACGCTGAAAAAAAAAGTAAGCTTCTATCTATAATAAAAGTCCTTATACCGAAAATTTCACTTTATTTATTTAATGAACCTCGTAAATGCAATATTAATCATTATGGTTTGTTTTCTTAATTCCTAATTTATTGTTCTCTCTTCTTAATAATGTTTCGCTATTTTTCATATTCTTCTACACTCACTAACATATCCTTTATTGTTCTAAAATTCGGCCTTATACCACATCCATTTAAAATTCGAGACGAGTTATATGAAATGAAGGTTTATTGAATCTTTTAAGGCACTCATATAAATTAAGCTGGACAGGACATGACGGCTTTTCCACTAATTTCCGTTAATACTTTATCTCTGTTATTGGGAGCATTTATGTTATTTCTACGGTTTATTTACTACTGAAGGCACTTTTTTATAATCATTACGCCATGCATAATAAGTATACTTCGGAACGTGTCTGCAACAAAATATTTGTTTTGCAAGAGAGGATTATATTCTTCCGGCTGGGTAGTTGGAGAATCCTTATTCCTGTTTTGTTAACGAAATTAGCAGATGCCCTGCATTTTTACTTAATAAAATCTGGTACGGCTTCCTTGACCTTACTGCCATGGGTGGTACTACAAACTGGCGGAAGAAAGGAATAAATAAGGTGGACTTTTAGAGACCAAGCACCCCACAGCCCAATGTAACCATGTTTACTCGATATAGCCTGTCTCAATCCCTTTTAGGCCGCTAAGTGTGTGGGCTTTCCCCTCGCTCATATTTGTCCACCAAAATCAAATTCACACGAATAGCTTCGTCGGACTCTTTTTGACTACTCTTTTGCAGTAAGGCTTGGCTCCACATCCATCTATAACACTAAAAGGGAACAAGAGCAGATGATGATTCCAGTTCTCGGGTGAGAGCGGATGCCAATAATTATTTCTAGTAAAAGTAAGTGTTAACATCTGATTTTTTTCATTATCGTGGACTCTAATAAAAGTAGGTCTTCTTCTTCTTCTTCTATGTGCCCTGTCCCTTCAGGACGTAGGCGATCATGGATCTCCACGTCTCCCTATCCCTTGTGGCTCTTAGTATGTTTGCTCCTGTTGCTCCTGGCAACCCCCGTTCCGTCATCCACCTGATCAGACTCTGCAGATATGTTATCCGCTGCCTTCCTCTGTCTCTCCTTCCTTCTATCTGAACAGTCAGTATCAGGTTCTCCAGGCTTTCCTTCCTCATTGCATGTCCCAGGAACTTCAGTTGTCTCTTCCTGATGCTCAGCATCAATTTCCTTTTTGTTGCCATTCTTTCTAACACTTCGTCGTTGCTTGTATGCTCAGTCCACGATATCCGTAGCATCCTTCTGTAGAACCACATTTCGGCCGCTTCCAGTTTTTTCCTCATTTTCGATGATATTGTCCAGCATTCACAGCCGTACTGAAGAACTGACATCACGTAGCAGTCTAGCACTCTTTTCTTCGTTTCTATTGAGATCTTCCTGTGTGTTAGTATTTTGCTCATCTTCTGGAACGCGTCCTTTGCCATGCCAATTCGCATTCGGATCTCCGTGTCGCACTTTCCATCTCCTGTTAGAACACTTCCTAGGTACTTAAATTCTTGGACTTGTTTGATTCTGTTATCCCCCACCTGTATTTGGCATTTTGGGTTGTATCTTTTGCTGATGACCATGCACTCAGTTTTCTTAAAGTTTATTTGTAGTCCCTTCTTGTCACTCTCCACTGCTACTTTCTGTATGAGATCTTGCAGTTTCCTTTCCGTGTCCGCAATCAGTACTGTATCGTCCGCGTATCTTATGTTGTTCAGGTTGTGGCCTCCAATAATAAATCCTGGTGTGTCATCTTACCCAGACAAAATCATAAAGTGACATGCCTTTATAGTAGTCAATTCTGTTTCCTTTCGCCACCCAAATCTTCAAATCCATATTTACCTAATTCTCATTTTTGATTGAACAATTGACACACCTACAAGCATACCTACCCCTTCTACTACTACTACTTCAGTTTCTAAATAGCCATGAATTCATCTTATATTTTCTAAATAAATATTTCTGTATGAGATCTTGCAGTTTCCTTTCCGTGAAGTATTTTGAAGTATTGTGAAACGGCAATGACATGATTATATCCTTATTTTCATTATTGTGGACTCTAATAAAAGTAGGTACCGTTCTTAAAAGCTCAATCTAAAATGTATTAGCAACATAATTCTGATAGCTGGATTACACTTAGATATCACACGCACGCACACCCTAACCCCTTACACACACACTTGGATAGACTTAAACATAAGCACACACTTGCACAACTCTTTCGACATAGGCTTTGATATGAGGTCCTCGAAAGGGGAAGTGTTTATGGAGCTTAAAGTTTTTTCCACGGTATTGTTGATAACGTACATCAGATTAAAACTTTTGTCACATTAAGTTTGAATAGTGAGCGATACCCTAAATGTTATACGGGTAAACACCTCGTTTTATTAGCGTTTCATTAAAGTGTTTAAAATATTGAGTCACGTTGACAATTTTCCGTTATCCTCAAACACTATCTAACCTGATTTATAAAAGTAACTTTGTGTGTGTGTGTGTGTGTGTGTGTGTGTGTCGGTTAACTATAGACTCCGAAACGGCTGAACCGATTTTCTGGAAAATATACATAGTTGTAATATAAGCGTGTCTGCGAGTGTTCTTAGCTATGTTTTATGTCGAGGTACCCCTGATAAATATCGAAAATCGAAAAATTCGGGCTATAGAAGGAGTGGTCCGATTTTAATCAAATTTGATACACTCATAACAAAGACATAAAAAACGATATTCAGAAGTTTCAAGGTTGCAGTTCTTACAATAGTGCAGAAAATCGATAATATATATATATATATATATATATATATATATATATATATATAAAGGCAAGATGTTTGTGTGTGTGTCTGTTTATCTGCCTGTATGTTTGTATTTTTTCAGCCCTTTTATTTTAGTTTTTGCTTCGGATTTGGCTCTAAGTAGATATAATTGTAGTTCTTTGCCTAAGCCATGATACCATTTACTCACATGACTTATTTAGCCTTCAAAATTCAGTTCCCGACAAAAAACTTATTTGATATCGATACCAGAAAATCAAAATTTTCGCTTTAACTGGAAGCAACTATTGCTTTTAGTCTTTCGTGCCAACGTCCAAAGAGTCTGAGCTACAGGACCATGGATTAGTTTTAAAGCTTTCATTACACCCGAGCAACGCCGGGCTATACTGCTAGTTTACAATATATCTAATTTACGTAAACTTGAAAAGACACCAGAAAAATTAAATCAAAATTTCACTGGCTTCCCTGTAATATTTAAAGAAACATGTATAAATTATGATTTGTTACCCAAACATACAATATTTCATTTACATAAACTAACAAACAACAAGGAAAGAACACAAACATTTCCGGAGAAACTCGTTTACCTATAGATCACAGTAAAACAGAAGAAACAAAGACATTTTACTAACCATTACCAAAGATAAAAATACAAATTTATCAGACCTCGATCTCACTGACGTTCAGCGTTATTGAATTTAGTTCCAGACTGCCTTCTATCTGGATTCGTTACCAGAAAAATAAAACCAGAAAATCAGTTGTTCTATCAATCGCACCCGCAATTAGAAATTAAATAAAACAATAAACACGAGACCAAAGTTAAAAGACAAACTCTGTAGTACAAACGCAAAAGGATTTGTACTTATCCTCTTTATTATAATAAAGACCGTTGCGCATTTATATATATATATATATATATATATATATATATATATATATATATATCCCTCCTGTCACACTCATGGAAACAGAGACAATAGCACGGTAGTGCAGGCTCGATCCATTAGAAACACAATAGTGAGGGAGCGTCGTCTCAGTCTCTTTACTAATATTCTTTACTACATTTTTTCGCTATAAAAGAGCTGTCGTGTATCGATGCTATATTCAGCACTGTTAAAAACTAAATACTATGAACTGTGGAATGTTATTTCATTAGTTCTTTTTACTACTACAATATATATATATATATATATATATATATATATATATATATATATATATCCCTCTTGTCACACTCAGAGGTTTGTATAATTTCTTTCTTATGTCTTAATGTAAGATACCCAAAAGTAGGTACATCAATATATATATTGTCGTCTTTGTAGACAGCACATCGATATAAATATTTTGATTTCATTTTTGACGACACTGACCAACTGGTGTTTTATATATTATGTTAAAGCATTTGAGAAAATTGAACACACGGTTCTGTTTGAACTGTTAGTAAAACTAAATGCATTTTTAAAACATTTTAGAATGACTCCGAACTTATACTGGAAGTAAACCACCTACAATCAGATAAAAATTTAATTGAAAAGCTCAAGAATTAGAAAGAGGCGTAAGACAAGTATGTATATGTTTTCTGATTTATTCGAATTCTCGAGCGAGGCTATCGTAAGTGGAGATGCGTTATTATCATTGTTATAATTGTAAAAACAGGATACGCAGATGATGCCATGTTAATATTTGACACGGAAAGAAAGCTACAGGATCTTCTAAACAGTGTAGTAAAAGAAAGTGACAAAAAAGGGCTAGCTATCAACTATAAGAAGACAAGTATGGACATCGGCATGAGAAAAAACCCAAGTGTTCTCCTCTGAAAAAATATCTTTTAATTTCTTCATCTCATATAATAAAAATTTATCATTAGCTTTATCCAACTCTTTTCCAATCCTCTGCATTATCTTTAGAATTGCAACCAAACATTTTGAGATGTTCGTCTTCGAACTTCCGACGCAAAACCCAAGCAGTAATTCTAGCCTTTTAAAAATTTCTAGTGGTCTGATTTGTGTGCTGTGCATGTGTGTTGCGGTGCAGTAGATATCGGCTAGAAATGGAAAATCGGAGAGCTGAGTTCGAAATCCAGTTGAATTCTTTGCATTCACATATGGACAAATACCCTTGGGAGAGGTATGAATTCATCGCCTTACTCACCAGCTAAGGGTTAAATACCAGGACAGATTGGGTTATATAGCCTTAGTTGGCCTTTAGTCTAATACAGAAGATAAAGGCAATCTACTGTGGGATAATCTTTTTCACAGTCAGTCATGTCTTTTTCTAGACATGATCGCCTAAGCGTGTATCACGTATGACAAAACTGATTTCTGGTCTAGTGTTTTTCTTACTTACAGTGCCCAACTGATTTCTATATTGACAAAACAAAAACAAACAACAATCATGTGCGAAACTAAAAATATAAAATAGCCACAATTTTCTCACCACACGCTATATATATATATATATATATATATATATATAAAATGCTAATGAAGAAAACAATTGCTACGTTAAAAAAAATAATTGAAAACAGTGCTCAATATAAAAATGGAGCAATGAATATTTATTAATTATTAATACGTTAGAACGTAATAACCATCATTGTTAACTACCTGATCAGACATTGCTCTTTTAATCTCGAAACAAAATGTACGATCTTGGAGTAGTTTTCGTTTTTCACATGTTCTAGCGTAAGAAATAATAATAATAATATATATAAATGAAAGAGGAAGGGCTGGATCCTGAAATTAGCTGGAAACTGATAGGTTCATCCCGTATTCCGAAGAATTTTCGTGATAGGTGGAAAAAATTTCAATATTAAAATACCCCCAACAACACCGGCTACTGAATCTTAGGAGGGAATTCATCAGTAAGCGCCGCCACAAGGCCAATTTTTCGAATAGTTAAATTTAGAATTTAAATCCCCGTTGACTAGATGTTAGAATATAAATTAAAAGGATTCAATTTATGTTTTAATCTTAATTTTACCCTAACGTTAACCATAAAAAGTATTTTAACCCCCCTACCTTCCTATCCCAAGCTCCTTTAATTGCCTATCTTTAGAAAATATGGATTCTTTTACTAAACCCCTTTTTCCTTGGTTAACACATATATGTATTTTTTTTTCTCTAATATTTTTTCTCTAATATTTTTTCTCTAATAATTTTTAAACTGATAACTTCCTGTAATTGGCATTTAGGTCGCTTCTACCTAAAAGCTTTAATCAAATAAACTTAAATAAAAATTTTTAAAATCTTATATTGAAACCCATTCCTTCTCGCCTAAATACACCTCTTCAAACTGCCCAAATTCTTAAACTTAAAGTAATTTAACTCATTTAGTTGTCTATCTTTATAAAATATGAACTCCTATTCCTCCCCTTCCTAAATATACCGTTTCAACATCCTGTAATCCCGCGACTACCAGCTCTGTCCTTTTCTACTTTTTGACCGTTGTTAACCTAAAACCCCTCCACACTCTACCCCAGGGCCTTCGCCATTTTGAAAAAACAATGTCGCTGACGTGACGTCGAATCTCTATTAGAGATCCTATGTCGAAATGTACATCCGACACCTTTGAATTTTGAAAATTTTCTCTTAATACATTGAGCTCTCTGCCTGCATCACCTTTTAATGTTAAATTTTTTTAATATTGATTATATATATATATATATATATGTATATATATATATATATATATATATATATGTGTGTGTGTGTGTGTGTGTGTGTGTGTGTGTGTGTGTGTGTGTGTGTGTGTGTGTATCAATTAACACATTTAAAATTAAACTAGGACATTAGTTTATTTGGTGTTTTTGTGTTACAAAAATGAATGAATTAAACTCTTTAATGAGTTCTGCATTTAACTGATATAAATATTGAAGTGGTAAATCTAATATTGTGGTGAAGGGTAACATTTGTAAGAAGATATTATTACCAATATTTTCTGAAGTAGAACGTTTTAAAAAATAAGTTCGTTCATTCGTGAATATGTTCTGAAAGCCTTATTAGAATCCAACATTTATTTGATTTTTGGAGGAATTTCCGAAACAATGTCTTTTATTTACCACAAAAAAAAACGGTAAAATTACAAATAGTAATCTTTGGCCCACTCGCCGACGCAAGAAGTTTTTAATTAGTCTTTCACATATGCTGAAATGGATTAAAAATTGAACAAAATATTCAACCATACTTTGGTTCTACTTTTTAAAAAAAGAAAATATATTGACAAAAAAACACTGTTTTCATCAACTTTGTGGTATTTGTCATCATAGTATGCTCTTTTTCAAGCCAATTTCCTGAGTTACCTCATGATAGACTTTGAAAAAAACCGTAGCTACTCTAGCATCTACGGATCGCTCATTCAGTAATGAATCAGAGCACTCTGGCTATTGGCGTATGATACAAGATACGCTAAAAGTCTGCCTCCTTCTACCAAGCGCCCATGGCTCAGAGGTAGAATCGCCGACTGACACCAATTCGGTCGGGTTACAGTCCTGGGTTACAACCAATCGGATGTCAAACCGTACTGATGAGCTATGATACAGCGAAACAGATCTGTCTGTGGATGACTATAAGTCTGTCGGAACAAATCCATCACTCTCACTAAGGCACAGGCTGTCGACGACCCCTCGCCATCGACGAGGGAGTCATCGATGCTTCTGTAATTTGTATATTTACAGGTAGGTGTGTTGCAAACCGCTTTATGCTTCAGGCGAAAATAAACTGGTTGCCAACCAAGGCTTTAAATATAGAACCCAATCTGATCTGCTATTTGACCCCTAGCTGGAAGTATATGCGCGTAAGTGAATGCAATGAATTCAACTGGAATTCGAACTCGGTTCTCCGGATTCCCATTCCGAGTCGATGTCCATTTGCACCCTAAGTTTGTCGTGGTGAGGCGTATTTTTAATGATGCCGCAGTTTGGATTTACCAAGGAAATTTTAGTAGACGTTTTCATGTCTTTTCTACCCGATATTTTTTACTAGCGAGACTCATGTCGAAAACATTCGTCTTCCTAAAATGGAGGCAGTCTTACCGTTAGTGAAATCTCCCGACATTTTTCTTCTTTTCCTGCACTGATTTTTGTTTTCGAAAAGAGAAACTGGCTAGTAAATCTTACGTCATCGTGTTTCCCTGTCTTCAAGCACTGTATATTCCTCTCTCTCTATAATGTTTCCTTACCCTAAATTGTACATTGCCTCTATCCTGGATGCCCGTTTTAATGCCGTGGATATCGGATCGGAACAAGAAATTAGAGTGCCGAGTTTAAATTCTGATTGAATTCGTCGCATTCACTTACACGAAAATACCCTTGGGAAAGGTCTTAATCTGTCACTTGTCACTCCAGCTAAGAGATTAATAACGGGACACATTGGGTTCTCTAGCCTTGGTTTGTAACCAGTCTACCGCAGAAAGTTATGACAACCTACTGCGGGAAAATCTACAGTCCAGTCAGCCCAAAAGTATATCACGTATGACGCTTAACTGATCTTCCCGTTGTACTATCTACATATTTGCGGCCGCGAGATTACTTCTCTGAAAAAGAGCATCTTTGGAAGTCGTCGCTGGATAAAGTTACTCGGTCTCCCTACCAAAGCTGGATGTGACACGAAGCTGTTTTTCATGGATAGCGCCACACACATACTTATGCATATAGGCCAAGGACAAAAACATGTTTTTCCCATTCCACGCAATCACTGTTACGCTGGATTCGGTATTCCACCGATAAAACTTTTCTAGAAACTTAGCTCCCCCGTACAGTACATGGGAGCAATAAACACGCCTCAGTGAACCCTAATTAGCAATGATTAACTCCTGTGCCATATAAGCATGAGTTTTACAACATATTGACCCTTGTTGGGTTATGTAATGTCGAATTTCGTACAGCGCACTCACTGAGGTTCAAACTGCTATCCAGTAGTATTAAACCAGACTATAGTCAATCATCACCCTATCACGAGGCACGTGCAGAGCAAAAGTTTTCCATTATTTACACATGACGAGTCTACTGCATATCAGAATTAACTAGAAATCTGACTAATTACCCTGACGGTTTCCATGCTTGAGGCCATATCATTTTGAAACACCGATTCTCATACTAAGTTATGCAAAGTTGAACTTAATCAGTGTCTGGATGGATAATGGAAGCTTTGATATGCCGGTGGGGTAATGGATGACGGCCCGGAATTGTAAATTGGAGAACCGATTTTTAATCTATGTTAGGTTCCTTATATTCACTTTCGCGAAGAATTCTATTGGAAAAGGTACGCGTCCACCTCTTCTTCAATTCAGCTAGGGGTTAATTTATAGGACTTATATCAATAGATAATTATTAGCTACAAAAGTTTTTGCAATCTGAAAATAAATCTCTGAATTTCAATGACCTACAAACGAATGATAAGCCGTGAAAATCAATAAAAAAAAACTAACGGTTTCTCGGTGACAATGATTATAACACATCACTCAATATGTCTTGTGCCTGAGATATAGATGGCGCCACTACCAAAAAACCCATGATCTTTATAAAGTACTAATCTTCAAATGGCACATGACAAAATTTGGGCCCAATCAAGAAATGTAGCTCCAATGAAGAAGTGATATCAGAATCTGTGGCATATTTTGAGGCTAAAGACAAATCGTTCTAAAAAAATACATCAAATTGTTAGAGAAGCGTTGATGTCAAGATCATCCAGCAATAGGTTGCCATTACTTTCTGTGGTAGATTCGTTGCCAACCAAGGCTATAGAACACAATCTATCCATCTATTTAATCAATAGCTGAAGACGGATAAATACCTTTCCTTTGCACGTAAGTTAATGCAAGACATTCAACAGGAATTCAAACTTGGCACCCCGATTTCTCATTCCGAGCCGATAGCCATAGCACCACAATGAACATAGAACGCCTACTACGATAGCAAAGAGATCAGCTGAACAATTACTATGAAAATATTTATGAAAACAAAAGGCAGAATGGCAATTTTAAGCGCTGGGAAAGTAACTGATGTCGTGACACCAGATTAAGACCAATAATATTGCTGATTCTCTATATTGTAAGTTTTAAAATTGTTTCTATGAAAAATTTTATATATCTGTCAATATAGAGCTGATAAATATGGCGTTAAGAGATTATTATTATTAATAATAATAATAATAATAATAATAATAATAGTAGTAGTTTCTCAGTTTCATTTTTATCTTTGCTATTATTTTTTAATACCAGTTCGGAGAAAACACAAGGGGGTTTGATATTATAGAAAATCTAGAATAAAAGGACTAATATATCACATATCATGTGCGTGGATAAAATGTGGCTACATTGAAAACCAAAACAAGAAACCCAGACTGTGCAGAAATTGACAAAGACGATCATTGATATTCTTCTTCTTCTATGTGCCCTGTCCCTCCAGGAAGTAGGCGATCATGGCTCTCCACGTCTTCCTATCCCTTGTGGCTCTTAGTATGTTTGCTCCTGTTGCTCCTGGCAACCCCCGTTCCGTCATCCACCTGATCAGGCCCTGCAAATATGTTATCCGCTGCCTTCCTCTGTCTCTCCTTCCTTCTATCTGACCAATCAGTATCAGGTTCTCCAGGCTCTCCTTCCTCATTGCATGTCCCAGGAACTTCAGTTGTCTCTTCCCGATGCTCAGCATCAATTTCCTTTTTGTTGCCATTCTTTCTAACACCTCGTCGTTGCTTGTATGCTCAGTCCACGATATCCGTAGCATCCTTCTGTAGAACCACATTTCGGCCGCTTCCAGTTTTGTCCTCATTTTCGATGATATTGTCCAGCATTCACTGCCATATTGAACAACTGACATCACGTAGCAGTCTAGCACTCTTTTCTTCGTTTCTATTGAGATTTTCCTGTGTGTTAGTATTTTGCTCATCTTCTGGAACGCGATCTTTGCCATGCCAATTCGCCTTCGGATCTCCGTGTCGCACTTTCCATCTCCTGTTAGAACACTTCCTAGGTACTGAAATTCTTGAACTTGTTTGATTCTGTTATCCCCCACCTGTATTTGGCATTTTGGGTTGTATTTTTTGCTGATGACCATGCACTCAGTTTTTTGAAAGTTTATTTGTAGTCCCTTCAGGTCACTCTCCACTGCTACTTTCTGTATGAGGTCTTGTAGTTTCCTTTCCGTGTCCGCAATCAGCACTGTATCGTCCGCATACCTTATGTTGTTCAGGTTGTGGCCTCCAATAACAAATCCTGGCGTGTCAGCTAGGTTCCTCAAAATATTCTCGCTGTATAGGTTGAACAAATCCGGTGAAAAGACACATCCTTGTCTTACGCCTTTTTCTATCTTTGTGTATCTACTGAGGTCGTTACCTGTCCATATACAGGCCATTTGCTGCCAGTAGAGATTCTTGATTATTCTTGTCTTTGACGAAAATGTCGAGGTTGCCTAGCATCTCCATCAATTTTTTGTGTCGTATTTTGTCGAATGCTTTCGCGTAATCAATGAAGCAGAGGTAAAACGACTTTATTCTTTGTAATGCCCTTTCAGAGAGCATCCTAATAATGAATATGGCGTTCTTTGTTCCAGTGTCTTTGACGAACCCGCACTGTTCCTGCCCTATCTCTGGCCTGATTCTGCTTCTCGCTCTATTCATCAGGATTCTGACAATCAGTTTTGTAATGTGACTCATTAAGCTGATAGTTCTGTGTAGTTCGCACACATTTGCACCTGGTTTATTCGGCAGCTCTATAAATATCGACTTGCATAGGTCGTCTGGCTTTATTCCGCTGCTATAAATTTCGTTTATTATGTCGGTAATCTTTTCTATGCCATATTCTTCTAAGGCTGTCAGCAGCTCTATCACTATGCCATCTGGACCAGGTGCTTTGTTTCTGTTCATTTTGGCCTTTGCAGCTTCCACTTCGGATTTTAGTATTTCTGGTCCATCCATCTCCTTGTGTATTCTCGGTTGTTCTCTTTTGTCGCAAAAGAGATTCTTTATATATATTCTTCCCATCGCTGGAGTATTTCCTCTTTCTCTAATATGATTGTCCCTTCCTTGGATTTTATGCATCCTGTTGAGGAGCAGGTTTTTTTGTCCTGTCAGTTCTCTTATCTCTTTATGCATCTATGCTTTGTTGGTCCTGCTCAGTCTCTCTACTTCTGCACATTTGTTGTTAAGCCATTCCTCTTTGGCTTGTCTGCATTTGTTCCTTATCTCACTGTGAAGTTTTTTGTACTCTGCTCCGTGTCTTGGCGTTATTTTTTGTCTCCTTTACATCATGTGGAGGATCACTTCGGTCATCCACTCGTTTTTTCTTCTGCGTCTGATTTCCTTTGGGGCTATGTTGTTCGCTGAGGTTACCATCGCTTCTTTTAGTGAATCCCATTTTGAGTATCCTTTTCAAATTTGTTCTTCATATTTCTTTCTCACGCTGTTATTGTATTCTTTCTGCAGTGTGAGATCGTCCTCTAGTGTGTCGTATTGCAGCCTTGGTGATATGCTTGGCTTCTTCAGTCTTCGGAGTTTCACTTTTAGTTTGCAGATGACTGGGACGTGGTCACTTCCGCAGTCGGCACCTGGGTATGTTTTGCATTGGACTACTGCGTTCCTGAATCTCTTGTTTATAGCTATATAATTTATTTGGTTCTTCGTGTCGCCTCCTGGACTTCTTCATGTCCATAAACGTCGTGGGTGTTCTTGGAACGAAGTGTTAGTAATGACCTCGTCATTGGCTGAGCACCATTGGATCCATTTTTCTTCTCCTTCGTTGCGCTCTCCTAGTCCGAAGTTGCCGTTCGTGTTTCCTTCTCTATCTTTACCTACCTTTGCATTTAAGTCCCCCATTATTATCCTAACGTCTTGGCTTTTGCACTGAGCCTTAGCACTGTCCAGTATTGAATAGAAAGATTCTATTTCGTCCTCCGAGCTTTGAGTTGTTGGCGCATAAACTACTATAATAGCTATATTGAGGGGCCTTCCCCGCAGTTTAACCAAGAGGACTGCCAGTATCCGAGTACACATCTCTTCACTTGTTTGTTTACTATTAAAGCGACCCCTTTTTCGTGTTTTTTACCTCCTGCATATATTATCCTGTGGGTGTCTCTACTGAAATCTCCGTTAATTGGCCATCTTGTTTCACATATGCCTAGGATGTTGATATTCAGTCTGTTCATCTCCTGTTTGACATTCTCTAGTTGTCCACAGTTGAGTGTCCTGACGTTCCATGTTCCTATAGTGAGTTTGTCTTTGATGCGCACAGTTGCATGGTAACGGTCCAGAGACACCTGTTGCTCATGTCGTTCTTTCCCGGGCGAAGTAAAATGTCCCCTTTACGCCGTTGGTGCTAACAGTCGCCGGATGACGGCCAGGTGGCACCTGTTGCCCATGCCGGTCCTTACCGAGCGAGGAGTTGCTTCCTTGGGAAGTAACCCCCATCACGCTGTTGGCATTAATATATTTGTTGTAACTATCCATGACTGAGCGGGGGTAGATAGTGGAGTGGTATTCCGTTGCCTTCTCCACGATGGTTTATTGAGACATCATCTCTAGTTAGCTGGCCGTTGACTCTTTGAGAGTTCTTCCGCCCTTTGTAGGTTTATATTTTTTGGACCTACAGGGATGCTAACGTCCCAATTAAATATACATATATATAATCGATGTAAAAAAACAAAAAAACAAAAAAACAAATATAAAGTTTAAGTCGAAACGGCCTTCAGACAACCGAAAAATTTAGTATATTTTTATAAAACAAAAGTAAATGGTTAAAAGGAAACAGATACACACTATTCCAAATTATAAGAACCTGACACCTAGAGACGAAAACAAAAAAAAATACAAATTAAAGTCACTCTGAAAGAAAATATATGTAATAAAATATACACAGCATGAATTAAACGAACATTTTCTTTAACTAGTCTAAATTATAAGGACCTCTCAGCAGTAATTACGATCAGCATACGTTACTAGTAGTCACAAGAAATAAGTTGCATTTTCGACATTTTTGCAGAAATCTTTTGACTGTCTTTGGTTCTATCAAATTCATACTGATACGGTGCTGGTAGGAACACGTGTGGGTTTTCTTTTGGGGGGGGGTGAGAAAAAAGGATTGGTAAGAGAGAAAGGACGCTAACTTTTTTTTTAGACTGAGGACGGAGAGAGAAAAAAAGTTCATTTTAAATTCTATGTAATCCTATTCTTATGGTAGCTACAGACAAAAAAAATTCCAAATAAAGTCACTAAGTAGTGAAAAATATATAAAAAAAATCAACTGATATTAATATGACTATTATGAAGATCATGGCATGGCATTTAATGTACACACACACACACACACACGCGCACAAACACACCTAAATACCATTTGCCTAGTAGATAACATATATTTAATATATATATATGTAAAAAGAATGCTTCAAAATATTAGAATCATTTATAAAAAACGAAACATCAGACTTAATTATTTAAAACGATTACATACGATTTTCAAAAACTAAGCAAATCTGAACTGATATGAAAATCCTTTTCAAAAAATGCATATTGCACAACACATTACAGTAAACAAAAAAGAATATTATTAATTCTTGCTGCCATTCACAAATAAATATTATATTTAGAAACACTTATAAACAACAATAAAAAAGAAACATCAGACTAATACTTCATAGTATCATGTACAAACAAGACCATAATTTTCTGACCGTGTTTGGATTACAAGTAAAACTCATCTCAAGAATTCTAGTCGAAAAGTATGTATTATACATTACATTTTAACAAAAATAATATTGTTAACTTTTGTTGGCATTTGGAATTCTGAGATACCAGAGGAAAGACAGCAAGTTCACGTTTCCATTCATACTTTCTTGTTGCTTCTACGATAACAGACTCTGCAGCCGCCCCACTGTTATTTCCTAATATCAGACGACTAATGTTTCAACTCTTTATCATTCATTTTTATAGCATCACCAAGTGTCAAAAGAGAGTCTTACGACAACCGCTACCTGCACAAGAACTGCGTGCTCTCACAATTTTCACCCGTCCCTTTTAACAAGCAGGTAAACATAATTACTTTCCAGCCTTTATATTACAACCATGGCTTCTTTACGTGTTTTATTATCTTTTCTTTCACTCTCTACAACATTCTCTATTTTTTAGTCCTTCTCTCTTTTTCTGTTTTCTGCTTTTTTTTTTTATTATTCCTCTTGCGAACTGAAAATGGCAACATCGTTAGCGATTTCCTATTTCTCTGGTTCCCCTCCCCAGGATATGTGCATTCAGACTTCAAGGATCAAGAAGGAGGGGAAAAAATAAACCATATCAGCGCTCAAACTAATTCTGTTTCAATCAATCAATTAACGTTTGGTTATTTTCGTTGAACAAACCAGGCCACTCGACAGCAGCTTTCAAACTGAACCCTAAAAAAAATAAACAAAAATAAAAAAAAGTACACCCCCTTTTTTACTAATAGCGAAACTGCGACAAAGAAATTCGGATTGATCCCAATCAGTAAATCGATAACGAATCGTGACAAATTTTCCGATGTTATTTTATTTTTGTTTCACTGCTTGCAGAAAAAGAAGAATGCGTGTGCAGCTTAATGGTTAATAATACGGAAGAGGGTTTGGTTGAGTGAGTTCGAACACATGATTAACACCGAATACTCTAAGCAATGTTCCACAGTCCAAAATAAATTTATACTTTAAATAATCTACAAAAACACCGAATAAGAGTAGACACTCTCCCATCGCCCGATTACTCTTTCCTCCTCCTTTGAACAAGAGTACTGGTTTATTCCTTGTTTCCTGTTTAGGATTGACTTTCTGTTTCGTTTTAAATTGTTCTTATTCAAATTCACTCCCAGCAATTAATTGCATCTTAGTGTAATTATCATCTTTCTTGGTGTGAAATGATTAAAAAAAATTAAATTAAACTGTAAAAATCTGATTCACCAACAATCTGCGCACATGACTTTTGGGAAAGTAGAAATCCGTCTAAGAGAAAAATAACTGTATTCCAACTGTGGGGGATGTTAAAGGAAACAACTGTCCGATGATGGATAAACTATGGCGAGTCATTGTCGACTATTTTCTGATGTGATATGGCTTGAAGAAAAAAGGTTCTGGGTATGACGGTAAACTGCATCCAGCAGTAAGGCCTCTGATTGGGAGGTTGAGAGGAGCATGGAACCACCTCTTAATTGCTGTAGTTCCCAGGTCCACCCTGGCCCGGAATAGTAGCACCTGTTAGGGTCCCAGCTATGAAGAAAATAGTTAACCCGCAAACTGGGGTCAAAACATTACGAAAGTATAAAAATACTCTTTTATAGAAATATATATATTGCCACCCTTCCCTGATGATCCGTTAAGTGAAACCTTGGTAGGTTCGTTCGCTCTTTAGGTTAGGTATTTACGTTATATATATATATATATATATATATATATATATATATATTTTAATTCAGATACTTCAATCCAAGGGAAAAAAGCAGGAAGGTAAATTCCAAAAAACCCGATCCTAATTAATATTAAAAATTTATTTTAATATTAAAAAATGATACAGGAAGAGAGCTCCATGTAATAAAATATTACAGAGCAAATATATATTAAAAAAGGATTAATTCAAAGATGTTGAATGGCCATTTCGATATGAAGATCCCCACGGGGGACGACACATCACCTCAGCAACAGAAAGTTGGTTTCTGAAAGGTTTTTTCTGTTGCTGAGGTGATCTGTCGTCCCCCGTGGGGATCTTCATATCAAAATGGCCATTCAACATCTTTGAATTAATCCTTTTTTAATATATATTTGCTCTGATATATATATATATATATATATATATATAAACTTTTATAGAAAAATATACATTTTCGAATGAAAAATATTACCAACAATAGATTTTTGAAGAAAATAATTATTATCATTACATATTTTTGAAGAAAAAAAATATTGCCTTGAAGGAAAAAAATTCTTACCGTCAGTACATTCTGGAATACAAAACTAGAAGACATCTTCAATTTTCTAAAATAAAATAAAAATAAAAAGACTTTCATCAAACTCTGGCTAATTCAACCTTCTTACTATAACCGAACATTAAAAAAAATATCTTTAAACTCTACTTTTTTGGCATTAAATAACCCACAGAGGTTTATATGCCGTTAAAAAAAACTCAAACTCAAACTCAAACTCAAACTTGAAGAAAAAACCTCACATAACTAATGTACAGCGGCTTCATTTGCAAGCCGTGGTGAATCGTCTTAGGTTAAAACTTCAGATAAGAGAGAAATAGAGAGTTTATGCTTGTCTTTATCTATTACCACAATATGCTTTGTCCTTGGCGTGACAATAAAATACATCGTGAGATCAGAAGATTAGAAGTTTTGAAGACTCTAGAACCACTTCTTGACCTGGTTTTGTAACAACTGTTAGGGTTTCTGCTATGGGGCAATTGTAACCCCAAAAAACTCAGCCATACATTTCTATCATAAAATCACCAACAATACATTATTATAGCAAAATGACAATACAACACTAAAATTTCATAAAAATACATTTTTAAAGT
Source organism: Ascarosepion bandense (assembly GCA_037127315.1). NCBI lineage: Eukaryota > Metazoa > Mollusca > Cephalopoda > Sepiida > Sepiidae > Ascarosepion > Ascarosepion bandense. Next base: position 1,219,863 of record JBBBDQ010000727.1, on the reverse strand, counting down.
AAAATTAATATCAATATCTTTTATATATATATATATAAAAGCAAGATGTGTGTGTGTGTGTGTTTGTGTGTGTGTGTGTGTGTGTGTCTCTGTCTCTCTGTCTATCTGTCTGTCTCTATGTCCTTTATACAAATCCAATTTTTATTCGATTCTTACCAGACTTCACACAAATAGTCTATAGGCTTCCGGTCGGGTCATGGACTACTCATTTTTTCCGATTTCGACTGATATCAAAATTTGATACCCCGATATCCGATCAGGTCTGATCAAGATCAGGATTTTAGCCGTTTTATCGCGGTTCTTGCTGCAGAATTTGCTCTAACTTGGTAAAATTATAGTTTTTAGTCTCAGATATTAGTAGATCTTCTCAGACGACGTATATTCCCCGATATCGGAAATCGATACCCCGATATTCTATCTAATCTGATCAAAAACCGATATTCAGCCATCAATATGGGTCTTTTTTTCTCCAGTTTTACTCCCGATGAGTAAGATAAGTTTTCATGACTTACTTATGTTAGCTTATCCTTGGATGACATATTTGACTCCGATATTGGAAATGGATAACTCCATAGTCTATCGCATCTGATCAAAATCAGGTTTTCAGCCCTTTGATTTTATGTTTTTGCTTCGGGTTTTGCTCTAAGTAGATATAATTGTAGTTCTTAATTTTAACAACCTACGTCTTTCGTGCCAAGGCCCAAAGAGTCTGACATTGAAATTTTGACATTGTATTTTCTAGTTCTCTTTAGCTGACCGCTTCATGCACAGCTGCCTTTTAGGAATTTTTATCTGTAGAAGTCAAATAACATACCTTTCCACATGGTGGTTTCTTTTGTCTCTCTGTAGGAAGGTGAACATTCACTCACCTTCCTGATGTGTCCAACTAGCGTCCAGTTGGCAAAAAATATAAACAGGGTTCTAACTGAATACATGTCCCTATGTTTATTTAACACTTTTTACAGTGTTTGTGGCACAAGGCCGAAAGAGGGGGGGGCAAAACTGAGGATGGTCTTCCGTAACTATCTTATACCTAGCTAATCTCTTTCGCGACCCAGACATACGTTACAATTTGTCTCAATAACCACAAAAACTTGTCCATCGACACTCATATTGCCGTACACCAAAATACCACAAAGCATACCGGGGACCTAAAAATTACCCACAATGAACATAAAAATTTTGACAATATACAATATTTACAATAAATTTTACAAAAATACATAAAAATTTTCACATGAAATGACAAGGGGGAGGGGGCATGACACAAAACCCCAAATAAAATCAAACTAAAACAACAACATAAACTTTGTGTTAGCTGGACCCAACCTACCCTCAAAACAAAGAGGTCGCTGTATTCCGCCCAAAGGACGAAATCAAGAAACTCTCTTTCTACAGGGAGTGGAGAGGCGAAAAGAAACTGGACTGGGGAAAATAAAATACTGGCACAGATGAGATAAAACGGGACATAAATAAATAACGGAACCTGGGAATCTCAAACTGAACAATAACAAAAGATACATGGCCAGGGAACCGGCCCGGACATCACATTCATTCACATTAACTAGGTACACAAATAGGGACTTACCTTAACCAAGGGGACGGTTCCAAAGGAATCCAACCCGATGTGACTACCAGATCTAAAAGAGAAAATCAAGGCTAACCCCAGTCACGCAAACCAGGCTCGCCACATTTACCCACCTTTTGCTGAACTCTGTCGGTGGCAACCGTTTCCGATCAGTTCTAATCTTCATTTTGAGTTGCTACTCAAAATATCGGATTAGATCCTGATACGAAAGACGGCCACCCCGCAAGACTTCCTCCAAACGCGTCGTCCATATCACCATTCGAGCCGTGGCCAGAAGCGACGGAAACACCATCCGTTTCACTCCGGTGTACGGGGGCGACACATTATCACAGGCGTATGCACGATCAATGGACACGAGTTCTCACGGCGTGATGCGAGCGGTCAACTTTCCGACACGATCCCACAACGGGCGAACGCGCGAACAATGGAAGAAGGCGTGCGCCGACGTCTCCTCTAACCCAAGATTGCAACGTTCACAATCTTGCAAATCCGCCAGGCCCATTATGAAACGCATGTCATTGAGAGACAAGGCGTTACGAGCTAATCGCCAGGTCAGAGAAAACTCAGAGTTGCTGAGCCAATCCGATCCTGGCGCCCAAGACCAATGAGAGCGATACTCCTCCTCCGTCATGCCGAGCTCCTCACTCAATCGATCCTTCGCGACGCCCTCCACTAATCCCCGATAGAAGTGTCTCCTAGGCCGAGAAAGGTCACTAGACCGTGGAATGGCCCACAAGGCCCTCCGGCATTCGCGGATGAAAGCCGGTTGCCCTCGAAGCTTGCGGCAATGCAACGAGACCGGGGGAGTGATAGTGAGGCTAGGGAACGCGTCCCTCACTACCCCCGTAAGCAACGAGTCTTCCATTAACGCACGACTGAGAAATGCCAACCTCGAGGCGCGCCGATAGCTCGCCAAGTTCGGCATTCCCAGTCCCCCTTGACACGGACGTTGGTAACAGACACGTTTGTCGACGTGATGTCTGCGTCCTCTCCACAGAAGGGAGAATAGCAGACGCTCGTTCGCCTCCTCACGCTCTTCACAAAGTGGAAGTACAGACAGCCGATAAAGGACCATGGGGAAGACGTAAGCGGCACCCGCCTCCGCCAGGCCCTTTACGGAGAGACTCCGCCGACGCCAAGTTTCGACCGACGCGTCGACCTTTGCCTGTATATCAGACCAATTCTTCTCCAACTGCAAGTCCGGACCGAACCAAATTCCGAGGATTTTGACCGGTCCGTCCGTCCAGTCGAAGGGCCCCGGGAGGGGAATCCCCTTCCAGGCACCTAACCGCAAGCCTGAAGACTTGTCGCGGTTAATCTTGGCCCCTGTCACCTGTTCGTACCGTTCAAGCGCCTTCTGTACCGCTCTTATGTCCCTGCGGGAGGACACAAAAGTCGTTACGTCATCGGCGTATGCGGAAACCCTGGCTCGAGCACCACCAGTGATGACGATTCCACATAGGGCCGGACTGCACGACCTGTCTCTAAGCCGGCGAAGGAGGGGCTCCAACGCCAAAACATAGAGTAAGGACGAAAGCGGGAAACCCTGTCGAACCGACCTAGACAGCGCAAAAGCGCTCGACAGCTTTCCGTTCACCTGCACCACAGCCGTGGGGGAGCGATACAGGAGACTAATCCAGCGGCAGAAGTCGGTTTCGAATCCGGCTGCCTGCAGGACAGCCGCCAGGTAGCCATGGTCAACCCTATCAAATGCCTTGGACTGATCCAAATTGCTCAGCGCAGCCTCATCGTCGTCTTTTACACCCTCTAGGATCGTGCGGATCAAGTGCAGATTGCTCTGAATTGTTCGGCCCTTCACAGCGCAAGTCTGATCAGGTCCCAACAGAGACTCGGCAACTAGCTGCAAGCGATTTGTCAGGATCTTGGCCAAAATCTTTAACTCTGTGTTTAGCAGAGTTATAGGCCTGTAACCATCTAATTCCCTCACAACATCCTTTCTTTTTCTAAACAGCGTGACCACACCCCTGGTGAACCGACTGGGGATGGACCCCTGACGGAACCAGTTGTTGAACACAACTGTCAAGATAGGGACAAAGATGTGCGACAGCCTCAAGTACAATTCATAGGGCAAACCATCCAAACCTGGCGACTTGCCACTGCCGACTCTCTTCAAAGCCGCGTAGACTTCGTCCTCCGTAATCTCTCCCTCGCAACTAGCCGCTTCAGCCGGCAAAAGCCGGGGAAAGTCAGCCAAATAGCTGCGAAACTCCTCGTCGCGGAGACCAGGCTCCTTGGTGAAGCGGCGTTCGAAATGCTGCCGAAACGCCTCGCACATGTCATCAGTCGACCTAAGGGTGTGCCCCTCCGGGTCTCGTATCTCGCGGATGTACCGGTCGCCACCTTGACGGACTTCCTCCTTGGGCAGTTGCGCGCCCATGTTCACAGCTTCGGAAGACATCTTGCTTAACTTATGTCTAATTACCTGACCCATGTAACGATCGCTATTCGACCGCTCAAGGGCCTCCCTAGCTAAAGCTATCTCTAGGGGATCCCCACCAGCCTCCGCCCGGGAAAAATTAGATCTAAGCGTCTTCACCTTGGCAGCCTTAACTAGGTTGAGCCGTTGGCTGTATTCAGTGGTGAAAGACCTAATCCTATCCTTACGACTAGCCCACCACCTATTCCCGATGACTCCCCCAGTTAACGCCCGCTGAACTACGATTATCAGCTGGTCCCGGAAGTCCCGCCTGTCCAGTAAGGACTGGTTGAACTTCCAGAAGCCAGCCATTGTAGCCCTAAATTCTAACACCACACGGGCACATACCATTTTGTGGTCCGTGTAGCCTAACCAGTGGAACGTCGGGCATTCTAAGAAATCTATATCGGCCTCTCTCACTAATATTCTATCAAGGTAGGAAACCACCTTGGTAGAAGGCCAACTATTCGCCCATGTCCACATTTTCCCGCCCGGATGATCGACCCGGTATCTATCGACGAGACCAAATTCGTCAATCAGATCGACCAGGCTACGATCGCCACTCCTCCCGCTAGAACCCCACCCTCTATCCAATTTGGGGTCCAGGGTGGCATTCCAGTCCCCAACTAGAACTAGTCGCTTGGAATCGACCAGGAAGGGCTCCAACAGCCGGAAAAAGTCGACACGCTCCTCTTGATCATTGGGCGCATAAACCGCAACCAGACGAAACTTCTTGCTTTTCACTGCAACATCGGCCACGATCAACCGGCCCTCGGCACCGACATGGACACGGTCGACCTCCGCGTCCAGGGTACGCTTGACCAGCAAAGAAACACCTCTGGCTTTCCGGTTCCCATATGCTGAATAGACGACAAAGTCGTTAGCCAGCACACAAGAATCAACGTCGCAAACAAAGTGAGTCTCTTGGATCGCGGCCACATCCACGCCGAACGACAAGAGGTCACGAAGCAGGCGGGCCGCCTTACTCCGATCCCTCAGGCCGTTCGCATTCACACTGGCTAACTTGATAGACATCAATTAGATCTGCGATTAGAAACAGGAGAAAATTACTCGTGGTCACATACCGCTCGGAAATCTTTGGCAGATAGGACCCCGACGGATTGTCCTAGGGAGCCTGTACCAACATCGGACGTAATCCGTCCGTCTACGACAATTCCGCCGACGTCCGTAGGGTATGTTAGCTTTAATACCCTATATAAGCAGGGGTGGATCAAAACGGGGAACCTCCCTGCACAATTTTTTCCCATTTTTTTTAGTTCTACTGTATTGCTCCTAAACATGTTTAAATTGGGGTAGAGTTTCTCCACCGCTGTGATATGCTCCCAGACTTTAAGCTTGCCTCCAGTAGCTCTCACCAAGGTGATGACTCCAGGGGCATCTGGGAACTGGGTTGGTTCCTCTGTGGACTTTCCGTCAATGACGGTTAATTTTAAAAGTCCTTTGAGGAGTAACCGTCTCTGTGCTGACCATTCCTTTGATACTTCCGCCTGGTCCACCTTCATCAAATCTTCCCCCTGCGGGAGGGATTTCTTTTTCTTGGGACGAGTGGGGTTGGATATAGGCGGAGGAGTAGGGGTAGGAGATTGGCTTGTAGACACGTGTGTCTGCGGGGAGAGGGGAATCAGTCCGAAGACTGGTGACTGGGAACCTTTTACAGGAGAAGATGGCAGGCTCTTGGCTTTCGCTGCATAAGTCTCTTTTGGTCTTTGCGGAGACACAGGCAGTGAAGCAGGTTTCGCCACTTCTTTCTCTTTGCTTCTGCTTTTCCTTTGAACTTTAACACTGTCTGCATGATGTTCTTCGTCTTGCTCTTCTCTTCCCCTTTTTAAAGAAGCTGATCTGGGTGCCGGCATATCCACATCCATCTCCTGCTGCTCCTCCAATGTGGGTTGCAGCTGCGGGGTTTTCGCTAACTTTTCCACTTTACCCTGTGGGACAACCTGCTTGGGATCCTCCTTCCTTTGAGATTTCGCTGGCGATTTTCCGGCGATTTTTGTAGCGGGGGAGACTTGTGCGTTATAACTTTCGGTGGCACTGTTGTTTTTGCTGTTTGTTGCATCACCGTCTTTACTTTGCCACCTTTTTTCCCCGCCGTTTGCCACTGTACCTCTTTCGTTGCCACAGTCTCCTTATTAACTGCTGTTGTTACTGCTGTTGTTACTGCTGGTACTGGCTGGGCCTTTGGGGCCGGATTTTTGACAGGACATGCCATTGCGACGTGATCCGTGGCTCCGCAGGCCCAGCAACAAGGCCTTCTTCCTTCGACGACAACGAAGATAGAACGCCCTCTGCAGGTGGGGATGTTTGGTATCTCCGAGAACTCTTTGCGAGATACCGTCACCTGCAGAGTGATGTCGCCCGTGGCAAAACCAGCTTTTGACATTACCGTTGCCACCTCCGCCACTCTGCCAAACCTTGTAAAAAAGGCACCCACGTGGTCTGTAGATATGTCCATGGGCACCCCATGCAACGTCACCTTCGTCTTCCGGGTGCCCATGTATTCCGTTTGTATTCGAAGGGTTTTCGTATCCAGAGTTGCTCCTGCAAGTGCCTTCGCCTCATTCGCTGTCCCAAGCAGTATGTCCCACATGGCGTGACTATGCCGTGCCACCATACGTGCTTTAATTTCGAGTGTCCTGATCGCCTCCTCCACTACCTCTCTGCTGACTCCAATAAGCTTGTGCGTTTTTAGATCTTTAGTCAGCAGGGAGATTATTCGCGGCTCTATTGCTGCTATCGTCTCCGGAACCGACAACAGTTCATTCCCTGAAATATAAGGAGCATATTGCTGCATAAGACCTTGGTAATAGTCTTCCCCTTTTCTCACGTTCCCACCCTTCCAATCTGAAGTTAAAGGGATGGGCGATTCAGGCCTTTTCGGGGCCTGCGAAATGGGGCTGCCAAATTTTTCCTTCTCTGCTTGTGACATTGTCACCGCTCCCTGACTCTCCGCCGTCTCTAAGTGCCACTCGCCTTCTTTCCCACTCCACGCCGAGGTGAGAGGCACTGAATCTGAAGCCGACACCTGGCTTCTTGGAGGTATTTCATCGTCCACCTCCACGATCTTTCCGTCGCTCTCCCCTTCTTTCTGTCCACATTGCGCCATTGTGGCTAGAACCGAACGCCTAGGCCCTTCGACGGCCATAGACCTCCTGCCGACGGAGGTTTTTCTCTCCACTTCCGAAAGCGACCCGACGATCCTTCTTATACCGACACGTACCGTACCGAAGCAAACGTCTTACAAAAATGTTCTTTACGACAGAACAGATACTACGCCTTGATTTGCACCAAAGCGCCGACCACATACATGTACCGATGTGGCCCAAAGAAAAATGATGGATATTGTGCTCAATATTTATGGAGCTCAATGTACACACTGAAATTATCAGCCAATCACTGCTTACAGAATAGACTTGCCTGTAACAGAATAGAATCTCCCAGGTTATTATTTAAACCACCTACCAATTTGCCCTGGTGGTTGTTTTGGTCAGTTAGACTCAACTTCTATTCTGGTTGATTACTGGCTGGTTGTTCTATAAGATTCTTACAGTATCGATCCATTTATTCAATACACAGGCTGTGTTCATTTTACTTCTTAACATTAAATATATTTTGCAATCATATTCACATGACTATCCGTTTATTCCACTGAAACAGATGTTGTTTTTATATGTTGTGCATATCCAATCTGTCGATTTATTTAACCCAAAACTGGAAGGCAGAGACAGATTAATACCTTTCCCAAGGGTATTTGTGCGTAAGTGAATGCAAGAAATTCAACTGGAGTTCGAATTTGACTCCCTGATTTGTCATTCCGAGTCGATATCCACTGCACCACAACGCACAGCCTAAAATACTTGGGCAAAAATTGGGAAGAGTCTAATAGGGGAAGTGTGTTGAAGTGTAGTAGACATCGGCTCAGAACAACAAATCGGGGATCCGAGTTCGAATTCCAGTTGAATTCCTTGCATAAACTTACGAACAACTACCCTTTGGGAAAGCTATAATTCCTTCTGTTCCCTTCAGTTATTTGCTAAATAATAGGACAGATTGGGTTCTATAGCATTGGCTGGCAACCAGTCTACTGCAGAAAGTAATGGCAACCTACTGCGGGATAATCCTCTGCCCCATCAGTCATTATTATAGTATATGATAAGGTAGAAGTTACAAAAAAGACCCGATTTTTGTTAGAATACAACTAGGCGTTTCGGTGAAATACATCATCGCAAAAAATAACATTTTCCATCAATTTTTGTCGCACCGCGTGTTTTAATTAAAATTTCTGCTCAAAATTCAATACATTAGACCTTGATCTACCAGTGACTCGATTTCGGTTGAGTTTGAGTGAATCCTGTACATTGATTCGAAAAGTTATTGTTATATCAATGGTTCGAAACTAGATCTACAAATTAAGTGATTTTGGTTGAATTCGAATAAGGTGTCTCGGTGAAGATTTCATAAATTCTAAGCGTTTTGTTGATTTCTGCCGTACCTTGTAAATCGATTCGAAAAAATTTCTCGTACATCCAAGGTTCATTTCGTGATTGACAATTGACCCTATTTTGGTTGAAATCTGACCAAGGGTTTCGGAGGAGTAGAGTTAGTTAGAATGGCGACACAGAAATATGCACACATAGACGGACATATGTATATATATATATATATATATATATATATATATATATAGATGTTAGCATCAGAAAGGATAAATATATAATTATTCGTGAAAGTATGTTTTTTACGTTTAGATAAGACTATAAAATCGAATGTATGCCTATGTTTTATAGATTACATGAAAGCGTTCCCTAAACTGCATCACAGTGAACCATTTGAAATGCTAAATATGCTTGATCGATATGCAAAGAATAACAGAATAACCCAGATATTATTCACAGTATTCTGGATCTAATCGCCTGCATCCTAATGGAAAATATTTAAGAATCAACAGTAGGTCGTGAAATAGGTTAAGACTATTTAACATTATCAAAGATTTTGAGGATTAATACTAATTCATGTGATAAATCCGGACTATTAAGGCTAGGTATGAAAGTGAAAGAAACAAAAACTACATGTTAGTAAAAGATTTTAAAGATTGACACTATTTGTAAAATTGATACTGAACACCAGGAAAAGACAACTGAAGTTCCTGGGGCACGCAGTGAGGAAGGAGAGCCTGGAGAACCTGATACTGACTGGCCAAATAGAAGGAAAGAGAGACAGAGGAAGGCAACGGATAACATATCTGCAGGGCCTGATCAGGTGGCTAACGGAACGTGCGTTGACAGTAGTAACGGGAGCAAACATACTAGGTGCCACAAGAGATAGGGGGACGTGGAGAACCATGATCGCTTACGTCCTGAAAGGACAGGGCACATAGAATAAGAAGTAATTAAATAGTTAAGTTAAATAGAAAAAATTGCGCATGAAACTTAATATAATTAAGAAAATATTAAACCTGGAAAAGAACAGGTCAAGTTATTAAACCTGGAAAAGAACAGGTCAAGTTATTAAACCGGGAAAAGAACAGGACAAGTTATTAAACCGGGAAAAGAACAGGACAAGTTATTAAACCTGGAAAAGAACAGGTCAAGTTATTAAACCGGGAAAAGAACAGAACAAGTTATTAAACCGGGAAAAGAACAGGACAAGTTATTAAACCTGGAAAAGAACAGGTCAAGTTATTAAACCTGGAAAAGAACAGTTCAAGTTATTAAACCTAGAAAAGAACAGGACAAGTTATTAAACCTGGAAAAGAACAGGACAAGTTATTAAACCTGGAAAAGAACAGGTCAAGTTATTAAACCTGGAAAAGAACAGGACAAGTTATTAAACCTGGAAAAGAACAGGTCAAGTTATTAAACCTGGAAAAGAACAGGACAAGTTATTAAACCTGGAAAAGAACAGGTCAAGTTATTAAACCTGGAAAAGAACAGAATAAGATAATTTCGTGAAGTAAAAAAGACATTTCTTCCTTTAAAATACTTCAAATTTTATTTGTAGCTGCAATATAGGTTTATTATAATGTAATTATTACTTTTTCTGCTCGCATTTTTCCATGTAATTCATGAATTTTTTCAGGCATTGGTAATTTAGTATTAATTTAATACTGAAAACAGCTTTCAAAAATTATAAAAAGAAAAAAGAATTATATGCAATTGATTAAAAAGAATAATTGATTATTTATTATAAATTCTTATAATCAATTCTGATAAAATGATAACTGATATGTTTGACTGACAAAAATGATAAAATATATCATCAGAATTTAAATGTTGAAAACCGCATGCAAAATATTCAAGAAAATTATAAAGAATAAGATTTATTTTTAGAAGCGTTAATTACTCACTTATATAGTTAGTTTCCCTTTTCGGACTTTAAATATTTTTATGCACCTTTTTTTCTACTGAAACAAAATTCAAATTTATTTTCAAAATGTAGCTAATAAGGTGTCCTATCTAACTCTGTTATTTCTTTGATGTTTGGTTAGGAACTGAATAAGTGGTAAAGCTTGAAAGCTGCCTAGATTCACTCAATGTGGGGCTTAATGAATATATTCAACCACTGTCGTCGTTGAATGATTATTTATGTTTAAAACAATCGATGTAAAAATGAAAAGAATATCATGCAGGAAATGCAAAAAATAATAACGATTGGCTATACGTCATCTAAAATAGAACACCAAGCTTAATTAGTTACTACTAGAAATAAATGCATCAAAAATAAGATGTGGGGAATACTAGTAAAATATTAATATTAACATCGAGTTGATCACTTTGAAAATTTTGTTTAATGGTTGCTCATGAAGAGAACGTGACGGAGAAGAATTCAAAATGAAAACAATTGTCAAATCAGAAGTTTTTGTTTTCGGTAAAAGCTACGTTTTCTTCTTTTTAATATCTTGTATGATGTAAGCCTCGAAATGTCTCTTTGTTTATAGTTAGGCGCATTGATTTCCCCAGGGTTTGTTGATATCAAGGCCCGCAACAAAACTAATATAACGAAACAAAAGAAGAATTCATTCATGGATTTTATCATGAGAGAGAAGATTAAACGAAGAAGCTGGGACATTAATTAAAACACTTTCATTCCATCTGAAAAGAAAACAGACAAAATGTTTATATATATAAAATTGACCTAAAAAATGCACAAAGGAATATACCTCTGTGTGCATGTGTTTGTGTGTGTGATGTTATTTAAAAGTATTATATAAAATAAAGCTGTATCTATTGAAAGTTTTCTTGAGTCACTTTTGATATTGATTTCACATAAGTGAAAATGTGGAAATGAACTGGAAAGTAATTCCCTATGATTTGCATGAAAATGCAAGAAGAATAAAAGAGAGAAACACATTCTTGATTATTCAAATGCTTACAATGTCTGTAATGAATTCAATGTTCAGATATTTATTCTAACGTACATAATGAATTCCAGTGCTCAGATATTTAATCAAATGTCTACAATAAATCCATTGCGCAAGTTTTTATTCCAGTGTGTAATGATTTCAATGCTTAAAACATTATACCAATGTCCTTAATTATTCCCACGTTCTGATCTTCATTCCAATGTCTATAATGACTAAAATCTGCAAATCTATATACCAGAGGCCATAATGATTCAAATGCTCAGATCTTTATTCCAATGTCGATAATAATCCTGATGCTTAGAGATTTTCTTATATAACCTGTAATGTTTCCATTGATTTGATCTTAATTCCAGCGTCCGTAATGCTTCCGAAGCTCACATCTTTATTGCAATGTTCATAATGATTCTAATGCTGAGATCATAATTCTAATGTGCGTAATGATCCAAAACTGAGAGATTTATTTCAATATGCGTAATAAAACTAATGCACACATTATTCGTATCCACAGATCTGTAAACATTGTTTAAAGAAAGATTCAATAATCACAAAGCATTATTCAACAAAGAAACATATAATATAGCACTAAAAATAGCGGATACACAAATAAAGTTGAATATACAAACGAAGAAAAATAATAAAAAAACACTTCCCCAAACACAACAAACTATCAAAATTTTTCAACAAAAAGCAGTCAAAATCATCTACAGCTGCATGGAAAATATAGAAAATAAATAACTAAATGCATCAAAAAATACTTAATGAAACCAATAACTGCCCAAACCAACAAGACAATACGAACAAATGTAACTGCCGAAAGAAGGATAACTGTCCACTTAATAATAAATGTCTAGCAACACTATAATAAAAAAGCTACTGTGACAAGCGACACTAATACATACTTATAAAGATTTACTTAGGAACAACAGAAACATTGTTTAAAGAAGGATTTAATAACCCCCCAAAACATTATTTAACACAGAGAAATACAACACAGTGCAAACAAAATATATATGGAACCAGAAAAAAAAACAACATTGCCATAAAAATTAAAAAGGAAATAGTAAAAAGGGCACCACAATACTGCAGTACTTACAAAAGTTATAAATTATTATAAATTTCGGTCCCATCTGGAATCAAGTGGATGTCGAGTCAAACTGATGAGCTGTGATAGAGCGAAATAGGCTTGAACGTTGATGACTAATATATATATATATATATATATATATATATATATATACGTTCTCACAACCCGCCCTATGGAGGAATGGTAGATTTTGATGCTACTGATGCATTTACTCATCGCTCATTCAGTAATGAATTTGTACACTCTCGGCGACTGGCGTGTGTTTACATTGTATATAACACGCTAAAGTTCGACTTCCTCTACCGAGCGCCCATAAGTAGAATCACGGACTGATGTCAAGTCGGTCGGGTTTCAATCATTTGCTAGAAGCAACCGGATGTCTAATCGTACTCATGAGCTATGATACAGCGAAACAGATCTGTCTGCGGATGACGATAGATAGATAGATAGATAGATAGATAGATAGATAGATAGATAGATAGATAGATAAAAAATAAATTAGATGCCTTTATAAATAAGTTCGTAATAGCTTAATTTGCTGAGATCTTACAGACCGCTCTTCAGACAAAATACTTCAAATTTACTGTCATGTAATGACAGTAAATTGAGAATGACCAACTAAAAGTTCATTCCATGGTCAGCTTATCGCCTGGGATAGAAACACAGCCTCCCATAATAACTAACATTATATATCTAAACCCCCCTCGTCCAGTTTTTCCCACGTCCTGCCATGATTCTTTTTGTCTGGATAAATCTAACCCATTCATTTTTGTGAAGAATTTGGTCTGAAGAGCGATCTGTAAGAGCTCCCCGAAATAAACTACTAATGGATTTATAAAGGCATCCAATTTATTTTCATTATAATACTCTGTTAAATTCTAACATTGAGTTCTCATCGGATTACAATTCCCTGTGGAATTGATCTTTCAAAGTACCAAGGATACTATATATATATATCCAAGTAAGCAGGACCCAAGGTCTTATGATTTTGAATTCCCTGACATTTATTTTTTATAAGCAGTGCTCAATACAATAAATATTGTAACGCATATCATTTTGACAACCAACATCAAACATTGCCTGATGATGAAATTCTATCTCGAAACATAGAAATTTCCATGTTGCAATGTACTTTTAATTCATAATTATATATATATATATATCGAATAAAGGAATAGGGTTGTTCCAAGGAGAGTAATTAGTATAAAATAAAAAGTGTGAGAAGCCGTGAACGTTTTCTTTAAAATATATATTTATTTATTTATTGTTTGGTATTCATACAAATTATGGAGTATTAATTTCTCATGATTTGCGCTACACGTGTTTCGAGTCTTTAAATTGACTCTCTTCAGGCGAACAAATTCGTTGATTTACGTTTGGATTTCTCTGAGTATCTGATCATTCCGTTTTAAGTTAATAGGAAGTACGTGAAAAATAAGAACAGTAAAAGAATATATATACAAAACAAGAAAAAAGAAAGAAAAGAAGTAAAAAAGTATATAATAAAATAAATTAAATTAGAATAATGTGAGTTCAATGCTGTTTGAATCGTCTCTTTTCTCTGTCAGCATGTGTCCTAATGGGTTGACCAGTTAAATAAATAAACAAACAGATGAAAGGGTAAAGTGCTGTCTTAAGGCATTCTGGCGCCTCTTTATTATCTTATGGGTTTGGTGATATCTTGTGTCTTTGTGTTAGTGTGTGTGTGTGAGTGTGTGTGTGTGTGTGTGTGTGAGGGCCTCTTTTATTTATATCCGTTTGTGTGTGTGGGTGTTTTTTATTTATTGTGTGTATATGTATGCTTTTTTTCTGTGTGTTTTTCGGTTTGTGTTAGTTGGATTGTATTCTGTGAGGGTGTGTCTCTATGTGTCTGTTTGCGTGTGTGGGTGTTTTTATTTATTTATTTATTTATTTATTTATTTAGTATGAATTGGATTTGCTTTTGAGATTGGTGTGTGTATTTTTTTATCTATGAGTATATGTATCCGTGTTTCTGTATGTTTTTCAGTGTGTTTGTTTTTTATGTTGTTTTGTTGAGCGAAGGTTTGTATTTTTTTATGAATATTTCTCCCTGAATTAGCAGAATCTCATAATTAATATTTTGATAGATTGGTTGGACTGAAAATTAACCGTTACTGCATTCAGGTAGATGATTAGAGACATATAATTTTCTGTTATGTGGTAATCTGATATTGCTCTTATGAAGTGAGATACGATGATTTAAGCATTGTGTCACTCCTATGTATATTTTTGTACATCTGCCGCATTTTAGAGCGTAAATTACATTTTTCGAGTTGCAGCTTAGATCCGATTCTATTTCGAATGTAGTTGCGTTTTCGAACTGGAAATATTTTACTTCTATTATTATTTTGCAAATCCCACATCTTTTTCTGTTGCATTTTGTGACCCCCTGTGTTGTGTGTTGTTGTTCAAATTTTGATGAAGTGAGGATGTCTTTTAAAGTTTTGGGCTGGCGTTTGCTATTGATTATTTTGATTGTCTCGAAGATTTCTTTTATTTTTTCATTGTTGTTTAGTAATTCTATGTGGGTTTTAATCCTAGTGAATAATTCCGGATTGTTTTTGTTGTGAGTGGAGACGTATACTAGTATGTTTTCGTTTTTTTCTATTTTTCCTGTCATTTTTTCGTGTTCCGGAATGATTCTAATGGTATCTTTTTTGCTAGTTGGAAACACTTGTCTATTAGTGGTGTGGGATATCCTCTCATTTTTAATGTTTATCGTAATTCCTTTAGGCGTATTTTGCGTAGGGTTTCGTCACTCACTATCGTGCAAATTCGTCGTGCTAGGGAATAGGGGATGGATTTTAGGCAACTTTTTGGATGGTGACTCCTGAAGTAGAGGTATTGTTGGGTGTCTGTGGGTTTGTGGTAAATAAATAAATAATAAATTTATAGCTATATTCTAGTGTGGACTTAATTTTGGGGTGTAGTTGTTGCAGTGTGTTGTGCAGTTTGTTAATATCTTCCCACGATGGTTTCCAAAGGAAAAAACAGTCATCCAGGAATCTTTTCCATGATTTTGTGAATTCTGTTTTTATATTTGCTCCATATTTATGTCCTATTTGGGTGTATAGGTCTTCTACTAGATATGCTACGGTGAGTGTTGCGTATGTAGGTGCCATTTTTGTTCCCATCGTCGTGCCTATCATTTGTATATAATTCTTGTTGTCAAATTGACAGGAATTGTTATGTAAAATTAGGTCTATACTTTGTAGAATGAATTCCTTTGAGAAGCGTGTGGGAAGTATTTCTGGGTGTTTTTCTATCCGAAATGAAATTGCTTGTTTTCCTAGTTCGTGGGGTATGTTACTGTACAGGCTGTTAACGTCAAAAGTCGCTAAGAGTGTATTAGGGCTTACTTCTTTTGGTAGGAAATTTAAGAAATGTATGCTATCTCTGATGTAACTTTTTATTTTAGTGGTGTAAGTTTGTAATAATTTGTCTATTAGATTGCTCAGTCTGCTTGTTGGGCTACAATTGGTCTGAATTTGAGGTCTTTAGGGTTTGGGGTGTGGATGTATTCCGAGTTTTGTTCCTGGATAGATGTTTTTATTTCGTTTGATTTGTGTACCTTTAGAAGTCCGTAAAAATTAATAGTTTTTGAAATGAATTCTGTAAGAAATCTTTCTTTTTTCGTTAACATTCTATTGTGTGTAAGGCAGAACTTTTTTTTATTTTTGATGTAACTTTTGTATCTATATTTTGGTTGATTTCTTTGTAGTTGTTTTCGTCTCCTAGCATGTTTAGAATGTTTGTTGGGTAATAGTTTTTGTTCATGATAACTACAGCCCTTCCCTTATTTGCTTCCTTTATTATTATGTCATTGTTATTGCGGATGTTTTCTAGTGCTAGTCTTTGTTTGTTTGTGAGATTCGTATGGGTGTTGTGTTTGTTGTTAAAGCCTGTATCCCAGATTCTTTCAAAGAATGTGTTCATTTCGTTAGAATTATAGTTTTTGTTAGGGCAATATTTGGAGTTATTTTTTACTATTGAGTCGTCGGTAGTGTTACTTTTGCTATGTGTTATTTCGAGAAGTCTAAATTTTCGTTCGAACTCTTTGAGATCATTCTTTAGGTCTGTGATTTTCTGTTTGGGGGTGGGGCAGAATTTTAGACCTAATTTTAGAATGTTTATTTCTTCTTCTTTTAAAGAGTGCGAGGAAAGATTGATTAGAATGGGTTTTGTATTTTTTAGATTTTTAAATTTTTTTAACTTGGTCTGTTCCTTTTGACCCAATATTCTAAAAAATGTTTATTAACAGGTAGGGTATTACTATTCATTTCGCGGTGGAAGGTGCTTGGGTTAGAGAGTGTGATGATTGTGTGACTAGGTGGTCTTTGTTGGGTTAATGTACTACCGTGACGGGGTTTGTAGTAGTAGTTGTTGTGGTATTGTACATTCTGTGTGTTGTAGAATGTTTTGTAGTTTTGTCTGTTGTAGTTATGGTGGGGAGACCCTCTATGTGTGTTTGTTGTTGTTTGGCCCGGTATGGGTGGGCGTGTAGGTGTGTGAATATTGTAGTTATTGTTATAGCATAATTGTTCGTTGTGTGGATTTTTTTATGTGGTTTGGTTTGATTATGTGGGTGCGTCTGATGTTTGGATGTGTGGATGTGTTGTAATAATGCTGTGATCTGAAATCTTTGTGTCTGTTTTGTCACTCGTATGGCTTTCTTGGGTATGTATTTTGTCCTGGGTTTTTTTTCTTAATAAAGTCTTGTTTGGTGTGTCTCGCTTTTTTTTTCTTTTTTTTTTTTTTGTCCGATTCTTTCAGGTTTGGTAGAACGAAGCATTTACTCAAAAATGACTTTTTAAGTAATATATATATATATATATATATATATATATATATATACTTAAAAAGTCATTTTTGAGAAAATGCTTCGTTCAATTTAAACAATATTGTCTATCGGTCTAAATATACGAGAAATCTTATTAAAGAAAATGTGCTTTCTAACAGGATTCGAATCTGCATCCCTATTTGTTTGAGAAACCGTTGTTTGATCCGACGAGCTTACGTCTACAAAAAGTTCCCTGATCAACCAAAGTTCTATTTTCCTTTAAAACACACTTTACTTGTTGAGTGTTCATGTAAAGAATTAATACATTTTATTTATTAGTCCGAATTTTTTGTATTATTGAAAACATTATTATTTTTAATGGACACGATATTTAAAAAAACGTTCCTTTTATTTTGAGAAATATTTCTTTTTGTCTATCAAGTTTCCCTAAAATATATTTTAATTTTATCTTTTCAAATGATTAACGATTATTCAACTTAATATAGTTATTTAATAGTCTTTCTTAAAATTGTAGATTTTAGTCATGCATTTATAGGAAATGTTTTATTATTTAAGGGTTGAAGTTTCGTTACTACTTTACTTGAACATTTTCAAAAACACAACTAAAATTTCTAAAGAAAAAGGGAATTGCATTGACACTTGGCTACGATTAACACTGCAGTCAATACTTCCTACAGTTAATAGAACATTTGAATATATATCAGTAAACGAATCCATATTATTTCCACAGAAAAAAAAAACTTGTTTAAAAATAAATTTAAATTCCGCATAAGAAAAAATATGAATCAAGAAACGTAAGTTTTGGTAAGAATATGAAAAATGGCACCGAATAATTCCCTCTGTCTTTTCTGCAAAAAATTCTTAGCAGCTACTTTGAGGAAATTTTCACTAGTGCCCTGATCACGTGAATTTAAGCATGCTATTAGATTGAATAACTGGGTACCGGGAATGTTTAAGAAAGGATAAAAGATGAAGGATAGAAGATAGTAACTGAGGTTGCATTTAAATATTTGGAGATGGCAGTTATCAGGGAAGCAATTAAACGGAAGGAAATTCCACAGGTGGGAAGTAATGGAAAAGAAACTGATGGAGTAGAAGTGGCGATTAAATTGGATGTGCGTTGTGGTCCAGTGGATATCGGCTCGGAATGAGAAGGAACTCGGGGAGCCGAGTTCGAATTCCAGTTGAATCCATTGTATTCACTTACGCGCAAATACCCTTGGGAAAGGTATTAATCCGTCTATTCCTTCCAGTTATGGGTTAAATAGCAGGACAGATTGGATTCTATAGCCTTGGTCGGCAACCAGTCTACCGTAGAAAGCAATGGCAACCTACTGCGGGATAATCTTCTGCCCAGTCAGTCATGTCTCTTTCGAGACATGATCGCCCAAGCGTGTATCGCGTATGGCACTTAACTGACTGATTAGATTGAATGTAAGTTGTGGTACAATAGATATCGACTGGGAATGACAAATCGGACAGACGAGTTCGTATTCAAGGTGAATTCCTTGCATTTACTAACGCACAAATACCCCTGAGAAACGTATTAATCCGCCTCTTCCCTCCAGTTATGGGTTAAATAATAGGACAGATTGGGTTCTATAGCCTTGGTCGGCAACCAGTCTACCGCAGAAAGCAATGGCAACCTACTGCGGGATAATCTTCTGCCCAGTCAGTCATGTCTCTTTCGAGACATGATCGCCCAAAGCGTGTATTGCGCATGGCACTTAACTGACTGATTAGATTGAATAACTGGGTGCAGGGAATGTTTAAGAAAGGATAAAAGATGAAGGATAGAAGATAGTAACTGAGGTTGCATTTAAATATTTGGAGATGGCAGCTATCAGGGAAGCAAGTAAACGGAAGGAAATTCCACAGGTGGGAAGTAATGGAAAAGATGGAGTAGAAGTGGCGATTACATTTAACTACCTCAACTGAAAAAGGATGGCCCTAGATGCCAATCTAATCAGTTAAGTGCCATACGGGATACACGCTTTGGGTGATTATGTCTCGAAAGAGACTGACTGGACAGAAGATTATCTCGGAGTAGATAGTCAGTGTTTTCTTCGGTAGCCTGGTTGCAAGCTAGGGATATAGAACCCAATCTGTCCTATTATTTAACCCATAACTGGAGGGAAGAGGCGGATTAATACGTTTCTCAGGGGTATTTGTGCGTTAGTAAATGCAAGGAATTCACCTTGAATACGAACTCGTCTGTCCGATTTGTCATTCCCAGTCGATATCTATTGTACCACAACTTACATTCAATCTAATCAGTCAGTTAAGTGCCATACGCGATACACGCTTGGGCGATCATGTCTCGAAAGAGACATGACTGACTGGGCAGAAGATTATCCCGCAGTAGGTTGCCATTGCTTTCTACGGTAGACTGGTTGCCGACCAAGGCTATAGAATCCAATCTGTCCTGCTATTTAACCCATAACTGGAAGGAATAGACGGATTAATACCTTTCCCAAGGGTATTTGCGCGTAAGTGAATACAATGGATTCAACTGGAATTCGAACTCGGCTCCCCGAGTTCCTTCTCATTCCGAGCCGATATCCACTGGACCACAACGCACATCCAATTTAATCGCCACTTCTACTCCATCAGTTTCTTTTCCATTACTTCCCACCTGTGGAATTTCCTTCCGTTTAATTGCTTCCCTGATAACTGCCATCTCCAAATATTTAAATGCAACCTCAGTTACTATCTTCTATCCTTCATCTTTTATCCTTTCTTAAACATTCCCTGTACCCAGTTATTTCTCTCGGTGTAACCCTTTGCACACTAGTGACGACTTTACCTTGCTTGAGGTCAAATGATTAAAATAAAAAAATAAATAAATAAATATAATTTGAATTATATATTATATCGGAATAAGGTTAAAAAAAAACTTAATAAAATGTATAACCAGTCAGTGTATCAATGTTATTTTCCAAATTATCATCTTAACTCAAAAAGTGATATGTTATAAAAAAAATAAGTTATATGTTATCTATTTATAAATCACATTTTGTGAGATTTTGAAATCTATTTTCCTAATATGAAGTGTAATAAAACATTTCTATAATTTTTTTCTCATTCTGTTAAATCAAGATTTATCTTTCTAAATAACCAAAAATATATATCAATGTAAAAAGAAATACGCTAGAAAAGTTATTCAAAAATAATCTAAAATATGCGGCAAAAAACTGACAACATTCTGAACGAGGCTATGCAAATTTGTTTCCAAATTAAAACACACATGTTTCCAAACAAAACGCAACGGAGTGACGACAAAAATCCAAACATTTTCAAGTAGACATGCTTCACATCCAACTTGACACCCACTATATATATGAGGTGTGAGTTTGTAACCCTGGGTTCCACGCTCCTGCGATCGTCAGACAAACTGATTAATTTTTTAAAGAAATTGGCTATATGTAGGGCTGCGTATATTGGTGTATTTTTGTGGAAGTGTGAGGAAATATATATATATATATATATATATATATATATATATATTGTGTATATATACATACACAACGTTCTTTAGTATAATAGACAGGATACACAAATATATAATTATGTAGCAAGCAATAAAGAATGTATATATATATATATATATGTGTGTGTGTGTGTGTGTGTGTGTGTGTGTGAAAAACCAAGGGCACTTCGATGTGGTGTAATGGTTAGCCAGTTTGTCTCGCAACTGAGTAGTAAGTTCGATCTGGCGGTTAGAAAATCAAAATATAAGAAACCAATAAAACTCCGACAATAAAATAGAGAGTTTTTTGGGGTTTTTTAAGCTAGAATATGTATGTCTTGTGTCTATATGAAAAACTCTATATTATTAATTTTCTTAAGGGTAAATATCTATTAAATAAACGTAAATGTCATACGTAAACATTTCAAAATGTTCAACGTAGAATATGGTTAAAATTCTTCATAAAAGGATATCGATTAACTTATATATATATATATATATGTAGTAATTTGTTTCACATTATGATATAATATCAATTAAATAGATATTAAAATTCATACAAGGTAAGAGTATATGAAAAATTGACGTAAAAATGCACTGTGAAACTGTTGTCGCTTTGTTTGGGGGCCATGAAGAACAAAGAAGGAATAGAGTTAAACAAATATATTAACAAAGAACACTAGTACAAAATAGAGCAAATGAGAAGGTAGCCAGCGTGACTGTATTAATCCGGCTGTCAGTGCTATCTGCTGGAATGTTTTTCTTCCTCTGTTATGTGCGTAGTCCTTTCAGGACGTGGGCAATCATGTTTCCCCATGTCTCCCTATTCCTGGTGGTTCTTAGTATGTTTTCTTCTGTTGCACCTCGTAACCACCGTTCCGTCATCCACCTGATCAGTCCCTTCATATATGTTATCCGCTGCCTTCCTTCGTCTCTTATTCTTTCTATCTGGCCTGTCAATATCAGGTCCTCTAAGCCTTCCTTCCTCGTTGGATGTCTCAGGAACTTCAGTTGTCTATTCCTAATGCTCATTATTAATTTTCTTTTCGTTGCCATTCTTTCCAACACCTCATCGTTGCTCGATGCTCGGTCCACAATATCCGCAGCATCCTTCTGTAGAACCACATTTCCGCTGGTTCAAGTTTTTTCCTCATTTTCGATGATATTGTCCAATATTCACTCCTGTATTGATGAACTGACATCACATAGCAATCTGGCACTCATTTCTTTATTTCTAGTGAAATTTTCCTGTGTCTTAGTACTTTACTCACTTTCTGGAATGCATACTTTGCCATGCAAATTCGCCTTCGGATCTCTGTGTCGCACTTTCTATTTCCTGTTAAAACACTTCCCAGGTATTTAAATTTTTGTACTTGCTTGATTCTGGTATCCCCCATCTGTATTTGGTACCTTGGGTTGTTCCCTTTGCTGATGACTATGCATATAGACTTCAATATTTACTATTGCACCCACCATGCCAGAAATGCGATACAAGGTCAGTTTTAGCTGGGTTTATCGGCAGTGCCGTAGAAAATTTCCTAAACACCCTCGTCATTTCAACGGGCGTCAGGCAATAAACTCAGCTCCCTTTGGGAGAAAGAGGAAAAAGCCTGGGACGATTGCCCTCTGGGACTTGGCACCCCACAATATAATCTTTCACTGCTGCATGTCCGTCCTCGAACAGACATACAACCAAGCCACACACTGCTCGAGAACAGAGACGCAACTGAATGGTGACTCGAATTCCAGCCTCAGTTGGAATAGACTTCTGCCACAAAGCAGAAACTGCTGCTTATTTATTGTTGGAAGAGTTCATGTGTGCATCAGTAAATTACCCTCCTTCTTACATATCAACTCCACAGGAGTCTTACATCTTTTTTCTACTTGGATTAACGACAATAAAGTTCGTCATTTTTCTTTTCCTCCTTAAAAGGCAATGTTGGGGCCTCTTGCAAAATTGGCATGTCAGAAGTATCGTAAATGACATCCATGATTTCTTTCTCTTCAAGAGGACCGCTGTCAGCATCGTCTGACAGGCCTTTCCTGGATTAGTTTAAATGTCTTTTGTGGGTAAAGTGTGGACCTTTGATTACGTAGATTATATTTCCTACACTCTTCTCAAATGTACCGATTTCCCAGAAAAAAAAACTTTCTCTCCAGGTTGGTAATGTTTTATAGGTACCGTATTTGTTCGACCGGGTTTTGTTTGTTTTTGAGAATGAGCTTTTTGAACACATACCTGACTTCTACGCGCAAACATTACCTCGACTAGAGGTAATGATAATGGTATGTTATCGTTGGATGTGATTTATTATACACCTGAAGGAACTGTTGTAGGGCTTTTTGTGGGTGGGATTTGAGCTTTCTTCATGTTTTTTTTTTCAGCGTGTCAACGAAAGGGTCGGTCTGCTCGTCGGACCTTGCGTGATACTGAGCGATAGTGGTATGATTAATCTGGAAGGTCTCATAAAATTTCTTAAAATCATCGGATGTAAATTGTGTCCCAATGTCTGGCACTATACAATTGACTACCCCAAATCTGGCGATCAGTTCATGTAGGAAATTGATTGTCATTTTTGTAGTGGGATTTCTACATCTAAGAACTTCGGGTTACTTAAAAAAATTATGTACAACTCTATGATAGTAGAATCCGTCTAGAGCGCCCGCAAAAGCTATCCACATTCAAGACTATTGTTGGTCCGTTTTGGGCCAAGGACTATATTTGATTGGAGTTGCTCTAGCTGCTGAAGCAGAGCCTTTACAGTATTTTACGATGTTTTGGAAAGTCTTATACATGTTTATCCATGTTAACTTCGCATAAGTCTTTCCATTTTTATAATTCCTGGGTGGCATGAATGGAAATCTTTCAGAATTCTTCTTTATAGTGTTGTGGAAATGATGACTCGATCAATATATAGCAGTACTTTGTCGCATTGAGAGAAAATATCTGACCTATGTTTGTCCTTTTCACAAATTTAGGTTTTCGTTTGCCTGATAAGCTCATCGTTTAGAGCTTCTCGTTTGATTTAGTCTAGAGTTACTGGGAGTTCCCTTACTGCGTTGCATAATGTGGTTTCAAATTTGCCTCCTGTTTGAAAAAAGAAGCACAGAATCTTCCAGCGGTTCTATTTGTTTCGGGATTTATCTTGACAATCCGTCGGCATGACAGAGATTTTTAGACGGTAGGAAATAAATATTAAAGTTATAATTTAAAAAGATTGTTTCCCATCTCCACAGTGTATATGCTGTATGCACAGGCAAACCATTTTTAGAACCTATGATGATCAATAACAGTTTATGGTCCGTCTGCAATGTAAAATGTCTACCATGAATGTACCGGTAAAACTTCTTTACTGCGAAAATAATACCTAACGGCTCATTCTCAATTTGCGAATGATTCTTTTCTGCAGGAAGACGTGTTCTCGACGCATGAGCTATTGGTTGGTGAGATCCAACTGGCATCTTTTTTTTTTTTTTTGGTCGTGACTTACAATGAATTCCCTTACTGTGTTGCATTATGCGATTTTAAATTCGCCTTCTGTTCGAAAAGAAGCAATAAGAATCTTCCAGAGGTTCTCTGTGTTCTTATGCCATACGAACTGGAGTCGCTGGTAAGTATAATGTCCAGGGCTGGGTTATAGTGACAGAGAAACTAGTCCGACGTCTAGAGTTCCTTTATTTTGAAAAATACTTCTTGGCATACAGGTGTCCAATCTTTTTTTTTTAATGTTCGTTTAACGGGGCACGTAAGTTATTCATATTCGGTATAAACATGTGGTAGTAGTTTGCCAATCCTAAGAAACTTTACAAGGCAGAGACGTTTTCGGGAGATGGCATGTCATTGATTTCTGTAGCCCGTTCTTTATTCAGTTTTATGACATCTTAT
This sequence comes from Ascarosepion bandense, assembly GCA_037127315.1. Taxonomy (NCBI): domain Eukaryota; kingdom Metazoa; phylum Mollusca; class Cephalopoda; order Sepiida; family Sepiidae; genus Ascarosepion; species Ascarosepion bandense. The sequence goes on along the minus strand of JBBBDQ010000727.1, from coordinate 1,195,193 downwards.
CGATAGTGTGTCCCAAGTATTTAATCGTCTCTATATAAAGTCGCTTGGGATTCGTTCAATTTGAGCCCCTACTTCTGAATTCTTGAGTAAACTTTATGAACTTTTCCTTATGCTGTTCTACATTTTGACTGATCATTAATATGTCGTCCAAATAGGTAACCGCGAAGTCAAGGTCGCTCAGCATAGGGTCCTTTATTTGTTTGAAATTTGCCGGCGCAACATTTACACAGGACGATAGAGGTTCGGACTTGTACAACCTAAGATGGGTATTGATACAGAGCAACTTAGAACATTTTTCATCCGACGGTATTTGAAAATACGCCTCACTGAGGTCGATTTTGGAAAAACAAATTCTCTCCATTTAGTTCCGCGAAAATTTCTTCTGGTCTAGGTAAAGAATAATAATAGTCTTTGAGTGCAGCATCAAGCCCCATCGAGAAATCGACGCAGACCCGGATCTCTTTTGACTTCTTCAAATTGTCGGTACACAATTTTTGACAAGACACTCTTTCTTTCTAGCCTGTCGAGGTCTTCATTTATGTGTGGTAAAGAGATAAATGGCACATTTCGTTTTTTTTTTCTTAAACACTGGCTCGATTTAATCTTAATGCAATATAACTAAATATACCACAATTATTTAATCCTAATGCTGACGTAAACATTCCAGCCTCTTTACTCGTGAGATGGAAAAAATCTATCGTTCAAAAAAAGAAATACCTACAATCTAACCTCCTGTTAAAAATTATTAATTATCGATTAATTTTGCCGTCATCTTATTACACCGACAAAGATCCCCAGAAAAAAAAAACTTCCGGAAAAGTTTCCTTTAAAACTTTTATTAGATTATTTTCTTCGGTGGTCAAGTTTTCAAGTTTTTGGCAAAATGATTTAATATCCCACAACTTAAATTTCTTTATCTAGTCGGTGCCAAATAAATTTTCTGTATTCTTTAAAACGAACGTTTTTAGTTTTAACGTCCTACTTTAAAAACTTACATTAGTGATACGTTTTCCCTTTAACGTGATATTCTCCTCTTTCAGGACCTGACCAATTTATTACTTTTTAGCAAGGTAGGTTTCTCAAATTTGTTCAGCTGTGTAGATTTATAATTGTTACATCTGAACCAGAATCCAACTGCAGTTTAATATCTTTTATTTAGGATTTGTACTTGCACGTATTTCCTAATGTTTAACTTGTCTTGTTCATATAATGCTGTGATTTTTAAGTAGCTACTAACCTTTTTCTCGCTCGAAAATGTGAGCTCTTGCTTATAATTCAGACACTTATTCGGTTAAGGGAAGTCCTTATACCAATATAAAAACCAAAAAAACACGGGTTAGGGGGCAAATTTTCTTGTTTCTTTTTTTCTTGTTTTTTTTATTTAGACGGAGAATTTTTTTTTTCCTTTTGGTGTAATTGTCTTATGTAAGCTATGCCAGGTTCATCGATATTTTTCTTATCTTGGCGTACGCTTACGAATTTCGGACAGTCTTTTGCTATTTGTTGGAGAGTAAGGTTTGGCTCATTTTCCAATTTAGTCAGACCTCTACATCTAGTTTCAGCGTCTTCATCTGAAACGAGTCCCTGAATAAATATCAAACACTTGAAATTATTGGCACTCAATTCTGACACCTGGGAATCATCGTTATGCTTGTTCAAGACCGATGCAAATGTAGTGCAATCTTTACTATGCTTTCTGGTCAAATTCATAGATTTATATCATATGAAAGACTGACGTTTTAGGACTAAAATGTTCAGTAAGAAGTTTAACCGCTTCAGTAAATGTCAGTTCGCTTCTTTTACGAGGTAAAATATAGTTCACAAATGTGTTGTGTGCTGTGGTGCCCACTTTTCGAAGAAGAAGGCTGACTTTCTTTGAGTCCAACGAATTCATGCAGTCTATGGCGTATAATTCTTTGAATCTAATAAAATAAGAGACGACAGTTATATCATCGTACAGAGAATATGTAAAAATATCTATTGCACCCCAGATCGTGTTTTGTGAGAACGCATTTTCGTTTTCACTAATTTGTTGCCTGTTTTTTTTATTAATCGTACCACCCCGAGTAAGGCGGTAACGCCACTGATGTGCAGGGGGCTACGTAATAGTGAAAAGATTGGAAAAGAGAAAGCCGGAAACCACATCCTAAACAGGGAACAAGGAATGAGCCTCTTAACCTGTCCAATAGACGTGGGTGGAGTGTGAACCGGGCAATAGATAGATCTGTCTACTCCAATTAGATCTATATACTCCAATTTGCCAGTTTGCCAGTTCAAACAAGTTTCTTTGCTGTTGTTGAGTTTGAAGTAGAAGTCTTTCGAGTTTTTGCTGTCTGATTTCTGTTTGTTTTTTAAATTCAAGCTATTTTTTCAGCTTGCTTTTGATTTTCGAGTAGTTCTTTCTCGGTTTGCTTTTGAATTTCAAATCGTTCTTTCTGTATATCCAGTTAAAGTTGCTCTATTCTTTTTTGCTGCTCAGGTTGTTTCTCTTGCCATTGAGGTTCCCGTTAAGTTTATTCTTCAAATTATAACATAAAAAATCATGGATGGCTGATTTAGATTTTCCGTATTTTTAGGATTAAACCAAATACAATCAAATTAAAGTGAAAAATGTGTATATGTATATATTGTAATTTTGTTGTTACAATGGTTTATAAAAGCATAATATCAATACACAAAAGTTTTCATGTTTTAAAACAATACTGTTCTTCAGGTGGTATGTTAAAATAAATGGTGAAAATGATTTATTGTAAAATATAACATGAATTCATGGTTATTTAGAAAATTAGGGAGTGGTAGTTGAAAAAAATATTTCGGTGTATGAGTTATGAAAGGGAGCAGTATGGCTTGGATCTAGACATGTCACCTTTTAATTTTGTCTGGATAAGATACTTAATGGGATCTTAGATTTTTTTAAATGGGCAAACAATAATTTTTAACAGGAGGTTAGATTTTAGGTATTTCTTTTTTTGAACGATAGATTTTTTTCTATCTCACGAGTAAAGAGGCTGGAATGTTCACGTCAGCGTTAGGATTAAATAATTGTGGTATATTTAATTATATTGCATTAAGAACAACAATTAAGTACTGTATGTGTCATTTATTTTAGTAAAAATTTTATTTTTTTAACTATGTTGGAGTATAAGTTATAAATAAAACATTGTTATTAATTAAATTTTAAAGAAAATTATTTTGTCTGAGTAAGGTACATAATTGGACCACACAATACTGAAATATGTCAAAAAAAATTTTTTTTTTTTTAGAATTAAGATTAGATAATAATTGTATATTAAATTATAATGTAGTTAAGTGTTGTGTGGGTCATTTATTTTCTTAAAATAATTATTAATTAAATCAGGCGCAATCTTTTGTGTTGTGAGAGAGCTGCTGTTTTGAAAAATGTACACTGCAATAGTTTTCAGATCGGAACAAGAAACAGACGGTCCTATTTCGAAATCCGGTTCAAATAATATAATTCACTTTCGCACGGATACCATTGAAAAGGTTGTATTAATCTTCTCCTGCGGCTATGATTTATGGTTTAAATAGCAATTGTTTTCTAGCAGTGACTGTATTTAGAACAATTCGGAATTCATAAATCAGCCACTTGTTGCTGAAAATTGTTACACACGTGGTGCTGATTCTGTATCTGTAAAGCTTGATAGATTACATTAATTATCGATAATCCGATGGGGAGCGATTATTCAGGATGCTGTTGACACCAACGGACATTGGATTCAAGCAATGATCAATGGGATGAAGTTGTCCCTGACTGAAACATTCAATCAAAGTGCGATTCTTCTAGTCTTTTTTTTTCAGTCATCGTCCATCCCTTCAGTTTTTTTATTGCTTCTAAAATGACAAACAGAAGAAAATTTCGTTCGAGAGTTACGGGAATTTTCAAATGTCAGAAAGCACTTTCTAACAATAATAAAAAGAAAAAAGTTTAAACTTGATTAAATGTCTGTCTGAAAGATCTGGATTGAATCATGGAGAAATGCCTTTCAACAGTATGTTGATTTTAGCATAGTGATGTTAATATGAATGCCACGACCGTAGCATCTGAACTCAGATTCTTTACAAAGACCTGATAAGTAATACCCAGGCACCACTGACAACGATTGTGAGAAGTATTTGAAACATTGCCCATTATATAAGTAAGTTTCTTTTTTGTACTTACCACCTGATATACACATACTTATTCGAAAACAGACGAAACACCCAAAATGTTTTGTATGCAATTATTGCCAGTTCTAATCAATGAAAATGTTTTACATGCACAAGTTCCGTGTAAATATATATATAAAGAAAAAAATCAACACATCATTTAAAGTGGTTATAAATTATGATTCATTTCTTCCGACCACAACTATATTCGCTTCATTCGGTACAAATATTTTCCCGAAATTAACACTTAGTATTTTATATGAAGTAGGTTCTTTTGGATCATCTTCGCTATTCACGGATATGACATCAATACACACACACACACACACACACACACACCACACACACACACATATATATATATATATATATATATATATATATATATATATATATTGCCCTGACGATCCGTTACGTGAAAACTAGGTAGGTTAGATTTCTTCTTATATATATATATATATATATATATATATATATACATAAGATATTTTTTCTTGCCTGAATCCTTTTTGCACGTTAACAACTTTACCTGTAAAGGGGAAATTCTTGCACCAGGTAACAACAGAACAAATAAAGAATCCGATAGCAGCGAGCAAGCAAAACATTATAGAATATTTACAAAATAATAAAGACCCAACCAATAGTCACGTACTAATAAGTGACTTTCTAAGGAATGAATGTGATTGATCTTCGTAACATTTGAAGTTTTGGAACAATCACCACCTCTATTTTCCAATTACAGAAAGAAAAAAAGATCAGGAAAGATTGCAATTACTCCTCAATGCAACAAACTGACCTTTTAAATTAAATAAATTCTCATCACAAGCAAGAAGTGCGAGAAAAGAAACAGTCAGCATGGAACTTATGACTGCAACAAGCCAATCCATCTTATGTTAGTACAACCTTGTTGCCAGTCTTGTACTATGGTTAAATTCATAATAGGACTCACCTTTTTTGTCTATTGGAGATCCATGCTGATTTAATCTGCGAAATTGATTTTACCTGTGTATCTTATAGTTGTGGAAACTCAGCCATATTAATTGGGGTCCCACGTTTCACAGACAATAACAACAAATCTTGTGAAAACCACACAGGGGCATATGTTTATAATAATTGTGGCACTTATTTTTACACATCAACAGAACAGAAGCAGTCAACAAGCAAAAACTAAGTAGAATATTTCCAACATAATCTCGATTTAACCACTAGTCATACACTAAGTAATAACAGTTTGGTCCATGTAACATTTAAAGTGTTGGAACAATTGCTACTTGAATTCTCTAATTTAAAAAAAGCAGATAAGAAAAGACTACAATCATCCCTCAATACAACAAAAGATCTGACCTTTTAAGTTAAATTAATTTCTTATGCCCCTGTCTTCTTTAAACCTCTTCTTCCGTTGTTCTGAACATCTCACTAATATTTCATTTTTTTTCATTCACAGTTACTGCTTTGTGGTGTCTTAGTGGCGTCATCGCCTTGCCTTGATTTAAATAATTAAAATATCTATCTATCTATCTAGGATTAATTTGTTACTTAACTGAACAGTGAAGTTTCGTGAAGGCACCATTATGATGTGCTTCACTCGTCAAGGCATTTTAAATCTGCTTTAATACTATTAACACTTTATCCCTACCTCGTTTTTGTGCACTTTACAACAAAAATTCTATTTGCCAAAATATACTTTTTTCCTAAATCACTAAAAACAATCTTGGCATTAAGCATTATCACAACTTAACAATATTTTAGCAATAATTATCTATCAATCTATCTCACTCTCCCTCCCTATCTCTCTCTCTCTCTCTCTCTATATATATATATATATATATATATATATATATATAATTAATTATTACTTTAGAACATGTGCAAAATACAAACTACTACAAAATTGTACATTTTGTTTCGACATTAAAAGAACAATATTTCATCAGGTAATTAACAATTAGCGCACAAATACCTTGGGAAATATAATAATCCGTCTCTTCTTTCCAGTTATGGGTTAATTAACAGGACAGATTGGGTTCTATAGCCTTGGCAAGCAACCAGTCCACTGCAGAAAGTAATGCCAACCTACTGCGGGATAATCTTCTGCTCAATCAGTCTTGTCTCTTTTCAAGATATGATCGCATAAGCGTGTTTCACGTCTGACACTTAACTGACTGTCTGAGACATCGTAGAGCGAGGAAAAAGTTATTCTTATTAAGTTATCATTTTTATTATCACTTTATTATTATTTTTATTATTTTGTTATAATTTTTATATTTTATATTTATTATTATTATTATTATTATTATTATTATTATTATTATTATTATTTAATAACATATTTTGATATTTTTTTTTTAATCATATCACCCCAAGCAAGGCGGTAATGCCACTGATGCGCAGGGGGCTACTCAAGAGTAAAAAGATTGGAAAAGAGAAAGCCAGAAACCACATCCTAAACAGGGAACAAGGGATGAGCCTCTTCACCTGTTCAATAGATGTGGGTGGAGTGTGAACTGGGCGATAGCTTAGTCTATCTTATATTTTGCATTATAATAGTTTATTTAATTTTAATTTAATCTTAATGTTAATTAAAATTTAATTTATCATAATTTTTATTTAATTCAAAATTTTAATTTTAATTTTAGTTTTAATTTTAATTTTAATTTAATCTTAATTTATTTTATTTTTTCAATTTATTATAAGTCTAATGAATTTATATCTTCGTGTTATGATTTTTTAAAATATCCTTTATTTTAGGTTTGATGAATATTTTTTTTTGTGTGTGTGTGTATATGGTTTCGTCATTTTTTTTAAAAAACCCAAAATATTTAACTTGAAACAATGTAACCGATGCATATATCTGTCAAAATTCACGTCCGGACAAAATTCAAAATTTCCCTGTTTTGGTCGTTTCTATTGTTTCTTCTCTCTCTACATTTTCTCACTTTTTCCCTCTTTATTTTTCTCTTTACTTTCTACTCTTTCTGTAACTTTCTTTTTTTTCTACTTTCCTTTTTCTTTATCGAAGTACAACTCTTTTGTTTATGTCAAATGATTTAAGCACAGACACTATATAGCTGATGTCAATAATTGTCTGCAATTCACTTCCAGCCAAAATGTAAATATGTAAAATTTCCTTCTCTTGGCCTTTTCATTGATTCTTTCGTCTCTATATTTTCTCATTTATTTTCCTCTTCACGTTCTATTTCTTCTGTATCTTTCCCTTTTCTCTTTCTTTTCACTTTCATGTGTTCTCATCTTATTTTCTTATCTTCTTTTCTCTTTCTTTTGTACACTTTTTTATTTTACCTCGTAAAAAATCAAAAAATAAAGAGAAGTGGTGTTTTTTAATTTTTTCAATAAAACGTTTATTACTGTCATTATTAACTACCTGATGAGACATTATTCTTTCACTGTCGAAACAAAATGTACAATTTTGTAGTAGTTGTAGCTTGCATATGTTCTAAGTAATAATTAATAATGTATATTCATTGCTCTACTTTTATACTGAGCACTATTTTAAATTAATGTTTCGAACGTTGCAATTAGTTTCTTCGTTCTTATTCATTTGTATATATATATATATACACACACACACACACACACACACACATATATATATATATATATATATATATATATATATATATATATGTATATATATATATATCCACCGCAAGCCAGACAGTCGCATGCTGTATGGAGAACTGGCCTCTGGCAGATGACCTACTGGGCGATCACAGCTGCGGAATCCTGACATCATAAAACGGGATATGAAAGCTATGGGCATCAATACGGAGCCATGAGAGAGCGTATCTGTGAACCAGACCAAATAGAAATGAACCCTGACCAAACAAGTCAAATCAAGAGAGGAGCAACTGACGCAAGTCGCCATGGAGAGACGCGTTCGCAGAAAGCAAAATGACAGCTCCGACAGAGCAGAAACAAAGCACAAATGCAATTTCTGCAACAGAGACTGTCACTCCCACATCGGTTCTACAGACACGGATTCCGATGCTCCAGGCAAGCAGACTAGGATGCTACCCATGGTCAACCCTACTCGACGGAGGCCTACTATATATATATATATATATATATATATATATATATATATATATATATATATAGTTGTGTGAATTAATAGACATACATATGGTCATACACACATGTATAAAAATATTATTCAGGTTTTAATAAAATAGTGATCAATGCAGTATAAAAAAGCTATTAATTATGTATACTAATAAATATATATAAACCAACCACAGTGGCACGACTCAGAGTTTAATGCCGTATACTATCATCAGGAGTATATTACGAAATGACAGTTTAAAAGTTTTGAATTTAAGTTCACTCGATACTCATAGGAGTTAAATGTTATAACACATCACTTGGACCTAACTAATAAAGCAACAACTTTTAGGCAAAATACGACTTTATTCACCAACATAGCCTCCTTCTAGCGTGATACACTGATTCTAACGCGTCTTTAATATTTCAATGCCTTTTTTTGTAAAATGATTTGTTTTGGTCACAAAATACGACTAGATTTATGATATCACATTTTCATTAGTGCCAAATCTCTTTCCATGAAGCATTTTTTCTGGGGTCTGCAAACTGCTAGTAGACGCTTGGTGCCAGATCTGGAGAATAGGGTGGATGCGGTGGCAATTCAAAGTGCAATTCATGTAGTTTTGTCATCGTTGCGATCGACTTTTGACAGGATGTGTTGTCTTGGTTAAAGATCATTTTTCTTCTTCATTTGTGGACGTTTTTTGGCAACTTCTTCCTCGAAAAGCACCAATAATGCTATGTGATAGTCGCTATTGATGGTCCTTCCTTTCCCAAAGTAATCGAAGAACAAAATGCCTTGCGTATCCCAAAATACGGGGGCCAAAACCATGCCTGCTGCTGTCCACTCAGCTGACTCCGATTCGGAGTCAAGTGGTGGATCCATGTTTCATCCTTTGTCACATATTTACGCAAAAACACCTTGCTGCATTAAACAGTTGCAAACAACGATCTGAATCGTTGACAGGTTGTTATTTTTTAACGATTCTTAGCAAACGCAGCACCCACTTTGAACACTCTTTCCTATTGTCAAATGTACATGCAAAATGATGAATACACTGACTTCTAATGTATTCGACTCCTTTGCTATCTAGCGCAACTTTAATTTACGATTAGTATGTTTTAAAACCTGAGCGTTCAGGATCATTTGTGCTTGTACGACCGCGTTTAAAGTCAGCGTGCCACCACTTAGCCGTTGCTTCTGGATAGCAATAGTCCAGATAGCAATTATGAAGCCATTGCCTTGCTTGAACCATATTTTTCCCATCAGAAAGCAATGCTTTATAAAACACCAAATTCAGATTTTTCCATTGCTTTGAAAATTTGCAAAAGTAGTTTCACTTAATTAACTGTAATTTGTAAACTAGTCATCCGATTGTGCTCAAAGTTTGTCACGTGCCATTTGAAGTTTAGAACTTTGTAAAAATTATATGTACTTTTTATTATTGTCACCTAATATATGTCCAACTTATTAAGTGATGTGTTAATATTATGGGACCGGTTTTTACTTTATCGACAGCAAAATTTAAACAGACAAAATTTACATAGAGTTAAAGACAATTAAAATTTTAAATTTAAAAAATATATTAAAATGCAGGAAGATGAATTCAAAAGAACGTAAGTTATAATTATTAATAGTAACATTTGCAGGGCAAAGAAAAAAGTAAGAAAGAAAGACACCATTTTATATATATATATATATATATATATATATATATATATATATATATATTACTGGAAATACTTAAAAAAAAGCAATATCAACTCAATTATTACCTGAAATATCGTTGCTAAAACCATTTTTTTTGTGGAAAAGGACAGATGTAGCATATGTCTTTTAGAAAAATGTGTCATCTTAAATCATATAAATCTACTTAACAAAAGCTTAAATTAATGACCGCATGCTGCCATAGAAAAAATATCTCAAATTTACTCAAATCTTTAATGATACATATTCCTCTATACGTTTGTTTATTTCTCTCTCACTCCTTTACTTTCACTTTCTTTCTTTCTTTCTTTCTTTCTCCGCGAATGTTACTATTAACAATTACGAATTACGCCCCTTTGAAATCATCTCCCTGCATTTGATATTTACGTTTTAATTTAAAATCTCTTAAACGGTCAGTTCATAATATTAGGTTGTCCCAAAAGTTCGTAAACACTTGCGAAATAGGTCTATCTGGTCCAGCACAATCGAGACAAGTGATGGGTTCAGAAAGAGCAAGAGACACCGTCGGTTCCAAAACAAGATTGCTTCGGTAAGAAAGTCATGTTCTGCGTTTGGTGGAACTTTGAAGGAATCATGCATTTTGAGTTAGTTCTAAATGGTCGTACCATCAGTGCCGAACTTTACTGTCGGCAACTTGAGCGATCTACGAAAAGCTGAAGCAAAAGTACCCGTCTCTGATCAGCCAAAAGCGCGCTTTGATGCAGTTGGACAATGCCAAGCCACATACCGCCAGGAAGACCAAACACAAGTTTGAAGAGCTGGACGGTTTTGAGGTTCTGCCACAGCCAGCCTACAGTCCTGGCTGTGCTCCATCAGATTACGGCCTTTTCCGCTCAATGCAAAATTTTCTGAAGGGCTGCCGATTCGACTCGTTTGATGAAGTCGAGGAAGCGTGTCAAGAATTCTTTGATTCGAAGCCGGCTGAATGGTACGTTGACCAGATCCGAAAGCTTTCAGATCGATGACAGAAAGTCTTGGAAAATGATGGTTTTTATTTTCAGCAATAATGTTTGTTGTTTTTCGATTAAAATTTCTTGCAAGTGTTTTCTGGTAACCTTAGATTACTTGGCGAGTATAATTTCAACTTTTTGTTTACAAACTTTTGGAACAAACTAATATGCACCTGATGATTGCGTAACGCATGCAATTCTGAGTCGTTCCACATCATAGGATAATATATATATATATATATATATATATATATATATATATATATGTGTGTGTGTGTGTGTGTGTGTGTGTGTGTGTGTGTGTGTGTGTGTGTGTGTGTGAAAAGAGAAAGACTAATGTCAACATTTTATGATTTTCCGTATTATTCAATTCTTCTATTTTTGGAAAGTTGGCAAGTCCTGAAAATTTGCAAATGACATACTATAGACGATTCTTTAAAGTAAGAGCTATCTTTTAAAAACACTTAAAAGATGTCCTTGGCTGTTTGTAAAAGTTCTGATACATTTAGCACCAAATTAATATTCCGAAACAGACGCATTTCTCTTTTGTCTTTGTTATTTGAGAAACGTTAAAGCTATGTCTTCCAAAGAGCTAAAATCTCTCGGCGTTATATGTTAATTGATTCTTTCTTTTATGAAAAATTATATTCGATATTTTTCAATAAATGTTATTTCGCTGGCGAAGAGCTCTTTTTCTGTTTGCAATTTTTGTTATTGCAGTAAAAGAGGAACTTAACAAACGAAACCACTTTCGGAAAGAAAAGATTTCCTTAATCTTCTACAGAGAAATATTTCTTTTTTTGCAATGACTTTATTCAGATTCTCTGAAAGATTATTTATTCTAATCGATTTGTCAGATGACAACCAAGTATTTCCATCTGTCGAGAAACTCAAAAAGAAAAAGACTGAAAATATATAAATAGCATAATATATATATATAGTCATTCGTAATATATAACATAATACACACACATATATATATATATATATATATATATATATGTATTATGCTATATATTAGGAATGAATATATATATATATATATATATATATATATAGTCATTCTCAACATAAAATATTATATATATATATATATATATATATATATATATATATATATAGTAGCAGAATAATATAAGAAACGGAAACAACACAGACATAAATATGTGTATTATTTATAATAATGCATGATTAGCAATGGAATTTTTACCGTATAAATATTAGCGTGTAATGCATAAATATTATGCAAAGTTAGAAAATTTACATAATAGTAATATATATATATATATATATATATATATATATATATATATATATATATAAAATGAAATAAATAAAAAAGCTCTGGTCAAAAGTTAAGGAACGATGTTAATAATTTGCATAATCTGTTAATTTAAATTGTTAAAAAATCTCGATGGAGTTTTTCAACAATAAGTACAAGTTTATTTATTTTTAGGACTTTATTCTTAAACACTATGTCAAATTCTACACGCAAAACGCTCTCTTTTGAAGAAATAAACAACTCATTATCGCTATCAAGAAAAAAGTCAATTTCAGAAATTTCTGATATTGTGCATAGGTCTAAAAGCGTCGTTCATCGTGTAATTAGCAGGTATAAAACCGCTAAAACGTTAGATGCAAAACCAAAAACCGGCAGACCTCCAAAAACATCGCAAAGAGAAGATTGAAAAATTGTTAGAATATCTACAAAAAAAAAACGTTTTGAAACTGCTACATCAATTGCCCGCAAATTTAATGAAGAGGTTAAAAAATTCAGGATTCCATGCCCATATTCCAGCTTCAAAGCCTCTCAATTTAAAGCGAAACTAAAACGCACGCCTGGAGTATGTGAGAGAACATGTTGTTTGGACTGATGCACAAGGGAGGTACAGTTCATTTCAGTGACGAGTCCAAGTTTACAATATTTGATTCTGTGGGCAAAAAATTACGTACGCCGTAGAACAGGTGAAAAACTGTCTTTTCAATGTGTCAAGAAAACCGTTAAGTTTAATGGCGGCAGTGTGATGGTGTGGGGAATGGTTTCATCTGCAGGAGTTGTTCCTATCATCCGTGTACATAGCAATTTCATATCTGAGATTTACAAAAGGTTTTTTCAGCAGCATGTGGTACCAAGATTACACAATTATCTCTATTAATCTTCTATTTTTATGCAGGACGATGCACCTTGCCATAAGGCTCTGAAGGTTATGGCTTTATTTGAAGAAGAAGGAATCGACCTAATAAAGTGGCCAGCTAAGAGCCCTGACCTGAATCCAATAGAAAATGTTTGGAAGATAATTGAAGGAAGGGCTCAGAAAAGGAACCCGAACAACCAGAATCACCGATGGGAATTATAGAAAGACGAATGAAAGGGAATTACTGCTAATTTTTGCTAGAAATTAATTAGATCATGTAGCCGACGATGCAGAGAAGTCATTGAAAATAAGGGGATGCTTACCAAATACTAAATTTTGTGGATATTTTGTTCACAATCAAATATTAACAAAATCGTTCCTTAACTTTTGTCCAGTAGCTTTTTTTTGTTCCATTTAATCTTTATTTTAAAAAAACTAGTATGTAAATCATTGTATTTTTGTAAAATATTTATGCATTACACCCTAATTTTTATTCGGTAAAAATTTCATTGCTAATCATGCATTACTGTTTTAAGTAATACACTAAGTAATAGTGTTTCTGTTCCTTATATTATGGCCGCTACCGTATATATATTTATATACAAGATGGTAATACAACTCATAAATACAAGAATGTGATGTGTTTTTTAAGAATTGCATGCTAATGAGAGGTAGGAGTATATCCACCATAAATAGAAAAAATATTTGTATTATCTCTCATGAGGATAATAATATTCTAATGATAAAATTGAAAATTAAAATTGAGGTTCGAAACCGGTTGGTTAGTCGATTTTTCATTTTAATTTTTACCTATTATTATCATCATGGGTAGTAATAAAAATAAATATGTTTGTCTATTCGTGTTGGTTATGAAATTTTGTACCAAAAAAGCCTTTTATATATATATATATATATATATATATATATATATAAAGAGAGACAGAGAGAGAGCGAGAGAGAGAGATGAATATAATATTCTAAAGCAATATATGCTGTCAGTATAGGTCTGAAAGAAAGGAGTATATGATTGAAGCCTACTGAGATGTACGCCGAATGATTACAAAAACGTTCTCATTCGAAATCCCTAAGTTGATCAGCTAATTCATAATATTTTTGTCTTAATACAAACCCCTCCACACACACACACACACACACACACACACACACACACACACACACATATATATATATATATATATATACATATATATATATATATATATATATATATATATATTAGCTAGCTAGCTAGCTAGATAGATAGATAGATATAAACTTATGTATAAAGATATGTGTATGTATGTTTTTTCATGCTGGTGCCGATATATTAATATTTATCATGTGTTAATATACCAATGCTCTATATTACAGAGCTATTAAGTATATATTGATAAATACACGTTTTACCTTCCGTCTAAATCCTTTAAATCGGCGTTTCGTGCACTAAGCAATCATAAGTGCATATTGGAGCTAACTATTTTCAGATTTGAATTTTGTTTTTGGTACTAGAGTTGTTAAAGGTCGCTATAAATTATAAATCTGGAGTGTAATTTTTTTATATGATACTTTTCATGTTATATTACATTGAACACTGAAAAAATAGATTCTCTAACCATAAATTAATTTTAAATAATAATAAATACAAAACCCATTGACCTATCTAAATATTTCTACCAACTGATATCAACAAAAACCCAAACATTACTTGGAACATCTTCGCAATAACGAAATCATATCATCCGTAATACATAGACGTATCCGTTATATATATATATATATATATATATATATATATATATATATATATATATATATATATTATAGACATATGCTGTTAAATATAAGAGACAATGAATGTCTATTATGTTTAATCATGAGCCGTTCTAAACGTCGTATTTTTGCTTTAATTTCAGTTCAAAATAAAGACAAAAATTCTCCAACATTTGGATAATTATTTAATGATTTTCTTCTAAGCCATCTTCAGAGAAGTTGTTTAGACTGAAATATTATAACATCCACCATCACCGACGATTTTATTTTGTGTTGACATAAAACTCCGCTTGGCAACGGCAATAGTTACCAAAAATAATAAACGCAGTTCTTAAATTTGCGATGTGGTTTTATGACGTGACACCGCGTGATAGCGCGAAATGACAACAAAACAATGTAGTCAAATGCAATGTAATATGTTATTTCCGGATTTAAAGTTGATTTTATTGAGTGTTCGTTGTTTAGATTTGATATACATGGCCTCCAATATCTGCAGATTACTCTTACTGTCTGTATGAGTAAGTATCACCGTATGGTTGACCAGAATCTGTCTAATATTACCTACATGTTTATCTTTTTCAGAGAAACGTTGTTTAATAGTACTCTAATCAGAAAGATGACATATAAGTCTACGGGAGAGAGTGGTTGTAGTAAAACCAATATATGTACTAGAATTTTTATTAGTATCAGAGATGCAATCTCTGAATGGACATGTAAATTGGTACACTACATTGGTTTTTTGTAGAGAATTTAGTTTACTGCTTGTTGGGTTATTATAGATTATGAGGTCAATTATTTTTAACTTTTTTATAATATATAATGAGTTCAATTTCATTATTACTTTCGACTGGTTTAGCATTTCTCCGTATTATGTTTTTGAGAGTTTTTTCATCTTGTTTATAATTATTATGTATTTGGTTGCAATAGTATGAGTTAATAGTATTATGTTTATTTTGATGTAAACCATTATTATTAATATTATCATTATTGTTAGAGCTATTGTTAATTTTGTTGAGATACATTTTAATTTGTTGATCAATAACGGAGTTAGGAAATCCATTATTGACTAGTGTTTGTTTAATGTTGTGTAATTCTTTATAAAATATAAATTTGGAAGAAGATATCATTTGTGTGCGTTGAAGTAAGTTTTTTATAGCAGCTAACTTTTATCGTTGGGGGCATTCACTATTATAATTAAGAAGACACGAATTTATGCTAGTTGGTTACCTATATAGAGAAGTAGTAAATTTATGTTTGCTAGAATCAATGACTACATCAAGGAATGGGAGTTTGTTATTAATATTAAGTTCTAATGTAAATTTGAGGACGGAGTGACTTTCAAATTTGTTTTTAAGATATGTAATTTGATCGATATTCTTAGTTAAAACAAAGATGTCATCTATGTATCTTACATATATAGAGGGTTTATTGTTGTCATTAATTATTTTATTTTCTAGATTTGCCATATAATAATTAGAAAAGAGGGGACCTAAAGGAGATCCCATGGCAATACCATCTATTTGTGTATAAATATTGCCTAAGGGATCGTGAAAGGGTATTTGTGTGGTGCATGTTAATAATAGTTTTTTTTAATATAGTGGGTTTAATATTGATTGATGGGAGAGTAGCATGATTGTATACATCACGGATAATGATGTCAATTGTTTCATGGATGGGAACATTTGTGAATAAGTTTTGGACATCCAAAGATGCAATTATTTGATTCTTAGATTTTATGGAATGGAGAATCTATAAAAATTCATCCGTGGAATTAATACTATATTTACCAGGAAGATAGGGAGTAATTAGTTTGTTAAGTGTTTTGGAAAGGTTATATATTGGTGTGGGTATTTGAGAAATGATAGGTCGGAGGGGATGTTCTTTTTTATGGATTTTTACATTTCCATAAAGGTAGCCGGACTGATAGTCACCTATAATCTTTTGAAGTTTATAGGATCCTATTTCAGCATTGTTTGCAGTAATAAGTTTATTAATATGTTTTAAATTGGGTGGTGGTATTACTAGTTAATTTTTTAAATTTATTGTGATCGTCCACAATGGCCTGTAATTTGGAGTGATATTCCTGTCTGTTTAAAATAACAAATGTATTGTTTTTATCGGCACGTCGAATAACAATATTTTTGTTATTTTTGAGATGTGTGGCTGCTTTTATGAGAGGCGTATTTATAATATCATTAGGATTTTTATGGTAACGGTGTTTGATTGATTAAGCTTTGAGTAATTCTTTTAAGCCTACGTGTGTAGTAATATGGTTGTCGTGTTCGAGTTGAAGTATTTGTTGGCATAAAGCTTCAATTTCCATTTGTTTAAACATTGAATTGGGTTTCTGTGCGACATGAAAATTTCGTCCGAGATTAAGGAATTCTATTTGATCTGGAGTGAGTTGGTAATCCGATAGGTTAATGAAGTTGTCATTGATGTTTGGTAAAAGTATTTTTCCTTTATATAATTTGATTAGCTTTTTTTGGATGACTTGTTTATGGGATTCATGTTCCTTTTGTGTTGTATTGTATAATAAATCCAATATATATATATTGTATATATATGTATTGTATAATGAATCCAATATATATATATATATATATATATATATATATATATATATATATATATATATATATATATATATAAAGACTAACTAAAGAATAACTTGTGTTCACCTCCTCTGAGTGAATTTATAAGGCAAATGTATTGATTTTATTTCGGCAATTAGTTATTTATATACAAGAACACAAATGTTACCGGTTTTTAAATATTTTGCTCTTGAAGTGTGTTTGGGTTTATGAAGGTCTCCATAACAAACGGACTCCTTTATCAATTCCCCCGTGCGTTACTCTGACAAAGACTATACGACTAAGTGGAGGAGACTTGAAGTTGGAATTGTGATGGGATGTACAGTGTCACCTATACGTTTCCTTCTAGCAATGCAGCCGATTCTCATAGCGACAAACATCAAGACTACTTTTGTTGAGCTTGGCGTAGTTTGTCAAATTTCACTAACAGAGGCGTTCATGGATGGCATTAAAATTCTCTCATCCAAAGTAAGTTCAGTTCGCAAGATATTAAGTTTGATGGACGACCTGATAAGTTGGTGTCGAATGAAATTTAAACCAAACAAGACCAAAAGTCTCAGAAAGATCAGTGATAAGTTTAGGTCGGTGATATGATTATTCTTTAAAAGATACCAAACAAGTAAAAGAAGCATTTATATCATTACAACAAGACTTCCATAAGATAAATCTTTGTCCTCTAAAAGGAAAATACAAGCTATGGTGCGTAGAACGTGTACTCATTCCAATGCTAGTATGTGGATATGAATTTGGAATGATTACAATTGAGATATGTAAAGAAGCTTAAACAATTATATCCGAAAAAGGTTTGTCTGATATTGCATTGTACTGCAGACAAGCAATGCTAAAGTTGCCATTTATATCAATTGTGGAGCAGTATAAATCAGGAAAAGACAGACTTCAAATGATGTTGAATAACTCGAAGGATAAATCAGTAAAAACATTAAATCCTACGTTAAAAAAGGGACATATTGGAAGGTCAGAGAGACCATAACAAGTGCTAAAGACAATCTAGCTGTCAATGAAGTCATCGGTACCACTCAAGCAGGGAAACAAGAGTTAAGACTAAATGAAAGGTAGTGGGGGTCGAAAACTTCTGGTAAAGATCGCCCAGACATTGGCATCCAAAATGTAAGAAAACGAAGAAGATAACAAAAGACTCGTAAAAGGAGTGCAACAATCCCAACAAGGCCAATAGACAAACTGGGAAGAGGCTCTGCAATAATCTATTATTTGGAATGATATTTGATAGATGGCTTCACTCAGTTTGAGTTTTTTAATACGTTCCACATATGACCCGCTATTATCTAAGAACAATCTTGTTAAATGAAAGAAAGTGAGCGATCCTAATTGTCCCCTGTGTAATGAACATCCGCAAACATTATATCATGTTCTTAATTCCTGTAAAACAGCTCTTGTGAATGGGAGATATGCCTGGAGATACAATAGTGTTTTGGATGAGCTGGTCAAAATTATAAATAAATATATAAAGTCTGAGTCATCTAATTCTACCCAGAAATTTGTTACAGAGAGAAAAATATACGCCAGCTCAAAGTAAACAAGCAAATTTCAAGCTATACCGGTCAAAATCTCTTTAGTTCTGGTGGCATTTGGGAGATATATGCAGGCCTTGCCGTCTTCGGAACTTAACATGAACAAGGCTGTATATGCATAAATTTACACATGCTTATTTACAAGTAAAACAAAATTAATTCTTGATAATTACTAAATGTGTAATAGAAAAAGCTCGAAAGTACAAAACATTTGGACAATTCCTAAATAATTTGAGTTCTGAAAAGAAAGAAATTATATGAACACATGAATAAATTATATAAAAAATTAATGATAATCCCTTGTTTGTAATTTTTAATGAAACCTGTATAAAAGAGAGATTTTTGCCCATATAAAAAAAAACACACACACACACACGCACGCACACACACACACATATATACCAACATTTTTATTATTGTGTTAATAATAAAAACATTTTTTCGATACGCAAAGGCGGTTGTTTTTCGGTGGTATTTCTAGCACTTACACCTGATGAGGTGCTAGAAATAGTACCAAAGCATGACAGCATTTGTGTAGTGAAAATACATTTTTATTATAAATTCCAATGATAAAATTATTACTACAAATATTTCTCTATTACATATCGGGAAATGTTAAACAGTAAATGCTATGAACTGTGGAGTTTTATTCCGTTAGCTCTTACTAATATTAAGATATATATATATATATATATATATATATATATATATATATATATATATATATATATATATGAGCTGTGATACAGCGAAACAGATCTGTCTGCGGATGACTATATATATATATATGTGCTTCAGAATTATTTTTATTGATATGTTTTAATTCTGATCATGTCCATGAGAATTTTGGATATGGTTGTAATTTTTGGATCGCTGTTTAGATTGGATAATTTGTCTCGGATAGTGAACTAAAAGCACATAGCCCTATAGGGTGGTAGGCATGAATGTATTATTAAATCTCTGGATGCATAAGGTGGTAGGCATAAATTGTTATTATTCTTCGTTTTTTTTATGTACCGTGTCCCTTCAAGACGTAGTCGATCATATATTCCTGTCTCTTGTAGCTCTTAATACAATTTGTCTTGTTATTTCCCCCAAACCCTTCTCTGCAATCCATTTGCTTAAGCCCATTAAGAATGTCAAGCACTGTTTTCGCTTATCTCTTTTTCCCCCGATTCGACCTGTAAGTATCAGATCCTTCAAGCATTATGTTTCCCAGAAAATTCACTTGTCCCTTTCCTGATGTTAAGTATAAGTTTCCTTTTCGTTTTTATTTTCTTCGAAATCTTATTGTTGCTTACATGTTTGGTACATGGTCCATTTGCTACCATATAAGAGGACCGATATCACGTAAAAGTTCAGTAATCTCTTTTTTGTTTCAAACAGCATTTCTCCATCTCTTAGCTCTCTATTCGGCTTTTGGGATGTGTCCTTTGCCATCCCAATACGCTATCAGATCTAAATGTCGTACTTTCCGTGCTTCTTTAAAACACCTGCCAGTTTTTTTTTAAATTTCTGTACCCACTTGACTTTAGTATCCCCTACCTGTAATTGGCATACACTTTCTAAAATAGGGTATATCTACGCAAGCGAGTATTTCTATTAAATATGACACTATATTATAATATATATTTATATTCAAGTTTCATTAAAGATTACAGAGAAGGTGCTATAGCTGAGTTTTTATGTAATTTTCATGTGATCTTAATTTTTTTTATTTTCAAAAAATAAATTATATAAAAATTAGCCGAACCATTTTTTTTCTCCAAGCACTTTCAAGAATGAATTTTATTTGCTTTTAACTTAATGTATACAATTCTGTAAGGCGAGTATAGCGGCTGCTTTTATTTATTTTTTTTTTTTTTATTTTTTTTTTTTGAAAAAAATTGTATATTTTTCTGGAATAAGATTTCTCGAATATTCAGACCGGTAGACGAAAATAAATAAATAAGCTGTTTAATAAGGAAACATAGCTTGTACAATAATATGGGTGCCCACTAAAAATAAAGTTTAAAAATTATATATATATATATAAAATAGACGTCAATATACTTGACCCAATCCGAGGAACCTTTCGGCCAACACTCTTCAAGGGCTTATGTTGGCTTTATTATAAATGGTTAATACAGTACAAAAGAAAACAAAGGATTACTTACAAAAATGGGGGAAAAGATGGGGGAAAAGATGGAGTTCGGTTAAAAATAAACTTTAATCAATAAATTCATTAAAACGTAAGGGGGTGTAGACACACAACACCATAAGAGTGATAAAAAGGAAAAATTGTAACACTCACGAATCCTCCAGTAATTCTAAGGAGCGAATGAATCGCTCTTTCTGCCTGCACAGGCTCGGCTGATGGAGTTTTAGGCAAACAGCCTCCAAAACGCGCAGATGATGGGCCGATCGAGCACTGTGCAGAGCAGTAAACAAATTCGTGACGAACCAATCTGAGATTGAAGACGCGGGTTGCACAATATGTCCCCGCAAATATACGTTCGGGTAGGCCTCATAGATCTATAAGAACAACCCAGGCTGTTCTGGATTCAGCTATTGGCCAACACCTGCTGGACAGTCAGGCATGTGCCTCTCTGTATGAGGACAATTGGTTTCAATGTTCACCTTTTTATATTTACGTACGCTCTATCTCTGATATTGAGCACTTTATCCTATAAATATAGCACACCTTAAAACTATATTTATTCATATATATATATATATATATATATATATATATATATATATATATATACACCTCAGCCTGATTATTTACAATAAATGTTTGTTAGGAAAATCCTGCCAAATGACACACATTATCGTAACAAAATTTTATCGTATATATATATATATATATATATATATCCAGGGTGCGATGAATAAATTGTCGCAAAATAAAAATAATAATTACATCTCATTTTAATATTATAATAGTTACAAAAATTACACAAAGTTATCTTAAAATACTAAAGAGTAACTTTACTTAATAAAATCGCCATTCGCTTCAACCACAGCCTGTCTTCTTGTTTTAGTTCCTAAATGCTGCCATCAATTCATCTTTGATATTACAAGTTTTGTTGGTATCTCTCTCAAGTGCGCACCATACATAATAAAAGGGTTATTGTCTGGGGAGCTAGATGACCAGATGTTAGGCGTGATGTGGCGCAGAAATTTTCTGACAGTCATGCCTAGGTTCTCCTGAATGCATGGTGCGTTGTGCTGTTGCTAGACATATGTTCATCCAGCAGCCACGCTAGGGCAGAACTAACTCTTCTGCGCACTTTGTGTGTGTCTTTGCATTTAGTCTGAAGCCCTGTGGAGGTACTAGAGATCACCCCGAACAACTTTGTAGTCACCATTAAGTAAATTTAACTATTTCATAATCCGCTGCATTGTTCTTGACGCCAAACACTCTGACATGCTTTTATTGGAGTTACCGTCGCGGATGTCAAATAGTATAGCATGATTTTTTATTTATTTTTCTAGTTAAATGAATTACTTTTTGGCGGATCTGGAGCAGACAACCACCACGTTTAATTTCGTTGTTTTTCATTTTTTTTTTTTTTTTTTTTTTACTTTTTTCAGCGCACTCCTCTCGATTGTTTTTAAACTTCCGGCGATCAAAAAAATTTTGAAAGATAACAATATTTAAACAAATTTGGTGGGGGTCAGTTTCTCATACAACGCTAAAGTAAATCGATCCTCCATTTTCAACCACTATAAGGTTGTATAAGAAACTGCCCTCCACTAAAATTGTTAAAATATTGAAATCTGTGCAAATTCTTTTTTTGTCATTCGTAAAGTTGAAGGTGTAAAAGATAATATTGCACTGAAAAATGTCCAAAAACTTAGATAATGAACAAATTTACAGGGGCGGTAATGTCGTACCGGCGACTGGTTTCAAAATGGAGGCTCAGTTTACTATAACGTTGTATAAGAAATTAACCCCCACCAGAAAATGTTTAAATATTGAAATTTTTTAATATATTTTTTTTTTTGTATTTGTCACTCGTAAAGTGCAGCGGATAATCTATAGGACTGCGCTGAAAAAAAGTTTAAAAAAATGAAAAACAACGAAATTAAACGTGGTGGTAATCTGTTTCAGGTCCGCCCACTCTTTTCACACAGACGGTGCCCAACTGACCCTACTATACTCTGCAGTCGACAAAATCAAAATCAATCAACATGCATGCACGAAATTAAAAATATAAAATGGTGACAATTTACTTATCCCATCATGTATATATATATATATATATATATATATATATATATATATTCGGGTTTCGCGTGTGCCGTGAAACAAAGAAATACATATATAGTTTTATTTCTTGAATCTTATTTCGCTTTACTAAGTCATTTATTTTTAAATCTTAAACTGAAGTTGTTCGTCATCGTGGCCGATTATAAAATGTCTTTGCTTATTTTTCTCAGAAACAAAGCAAATGCTTCGCCTGCGATAAACGTTGTCTGAACACAATCACCATTGGTAACGAAGCATTAAAACCAGCGGGAGACAAATTATCTAAAGGCTAATTTTCCATTGGTCCGCGAGAAAGGCTCGCCAGTGCACTGGGATGGAAATCGATGATTGCCTGAGGGAGAGATACCATATGCTGTAATGGTCGGGAAAACGCAGCTTTCTCTGTGTTATGATTTGTGATGTGAAGCTGACACCAATGAAATATCAGGTCAATGCAAGAGCGCGCAGAGAATGGAAGCAATGATGGAAATGGAGTCTACGAGATTCTATTCTCAGAAAGTCTTTTGTCTTCTTGTTAATTATTGTTTCGTATTTATTCCGTTTTGTTTGCAATTTTCTTTTTCCAATTTGTCATAGTCTTCTTGGTTTTACTTTGTTTTTCGTTTTAGATTTCCTTTTTTTCATCTTAAACGTTTTTGCTCTGTCCTATTTTTAAGTGTTTTCATTTATTTCTTTCATGTCTTGTTCGTTTGTGTCCGACTTGCGTCTTATTTCTCCTCTCGCTTTTCTTTCTTGCATTCTTTATTTATTTGTGACATCATTCATTCAGTGGTTTCTTTCTTTTTCTTCTCTATTTCAATACAATTCATTCTCTTAATTTTTGTAATGCAAGAAACTGAATTAATTTTGACTAGTAAAAACAACGCGATAGATAAATTGTCACCAAGCTGCAATTGATAAATTGTTCTATGATAATTGTAGTAATTTTTTTCCAGTGACATTGCGAGTTTCCACGAAAAATTATGGGAAGGAATTAATACAAGTTTTGTTGATCGTACCGCACAACTCCTGAATTTTTCACATCCTTTCTTCATTTGTATTCTTTCATATTTTTTATACTATTTTCTCTTTTTCGTTGTTTTATTTAATCTTCTGTGTTTTTTTAATTTCCTCCTTTCTTCCTTTCTTCCTTTCTTTCTTTCTTTCTTTCTTTCTTTCTTTCTCGCTTCCTTCCTTCCTTCCTTCCTTCCTTTCTTTCTTTCTTCTTTCCTTTCTCTCTTTCTTTCTGTCTTTCTTTCTTTCATCTTTCCTTTCTTTCTTTCTTTCTTTCTTTATCCCTCTCTATCTTCCTTTCTTTCTTTCTTTCTTCCTCTTTTTCTTTCTTTCTTTCTTTCTTCCTCTCTTTCTTTCTTTCTTTCTTTCTTTCTACTAGCTCACCTTTTTTTCGTTATTTCTTTCTTCTTCATATCACTCTGCCTGTCTTAACATTACATTGAAATTTACTATACAAGTTCAATTAGTTGGTTATAAAAAAAGAAAAGCTGATTTTTGCGGGTGTGTCTCTTCTATGCACCCTATCAGTGCGTTCACGATCATGGCTTTCCATTTTCTGTCCTTAATAGAACTTAGTAGATTTTAAGTATCTGATACTACTCTTACAACCTGTTCTGCAAAACATTTCAGCTCGTTAGGTTAGTTATGCATTGTTTTCATGTCTCCCTTGCCTTCAATATCTCCTGTGTCATATTTTGTAAGCCCTCTTTTCTCGTTACATTACCCACAAATTTCAACTACCGTTTTTTTAATGTTATATATGTTTTTATTTTTGCCTAAAACTTTGGCAGTGCTCAAATGTTCAATCCATATTACTCTCAGCATTCTTCTGTATCAACATTTTGTTGATTCAAGTCTTTATTCGACCGTGAGAAGATACTGTAGCATTCGCCGATGTTACATGACAGTCCAGAATCTTTTCCTTAATTTTTAAAATCATTTTCCTTTTTCTTAATACTTTACTTATCTTTTGGAAGGCATGTTTCTTTCTCCATGTGGATGTGTATACCCACCTTTAAAATCTCTATTTTAATTCGCTACTTGTAAAATAATCTGTTTAACTTACTTGGAAAGTACTAGTTTTTCAGTAAGTAAATGGTGGTTCAACTTTGTTTTAAATTGACAATTGATCATCCACTTTCTGTTAAATCGTAATTTACATTTTATTTAAGCCTAGAATGCACATTTCAAGGGAGCCTTTTCAAATGTTCTCAGTTTCATGTTTATTTTAAAATCAAAGATAAACTTAGGAAATTAAGAAGAAAAAAGATCAATTAAAATTTAATAGCATTGCACCTTCAAATATCCTTAAATTTGCTACTTGCATCCAATCTTACAATCTTATCTGTAGTCCTTCAGTATATGATAAACTGAAGTGGAATCTATGGTAGTTTGTTCAGTGGTATTTTAAAATCAGGTTATATCAGCATTCACAGCACTCTTTCTCATACATTGGCAAATGTTCGTTTTAATTCCCATTCGCTTTTCTCCTTCAAATTTATCCAAAATAGCATTATCTCTATACAAATGTATATGCTGAAATCAAATCAAGTGTTAGATATTGAAGAAACTTACCTTTATTTATATAAATGTCCATAAAAAAACTAACTATATCTTGCAACTTTTCTCTCCCGTAACTCTCACGAAGTCATGTAACTCTCACGAAGTCAACTGCAGAATTTTTGCCGATTTTTCTTCATTTACTGATACTTATGGCGATGTACTTCCGGGAATGAAAGCAATGCGCTATTGTATTTCTACGCTTATTACTTTCATTAACGGAAGAACATTGCCGGAATTATCAGTAAAGGAAGAAAATCGACCAAAATTCCAAACAAAATTTCTACCTACGTAGAACGTCATTCTGCAGTTCATTACATGACTTCGTGAAAGTTACGGGAGAGAAAAAGTGCGAGATATAGTTCATTTTTTTATGGACTTTCAAAGCAAAAAAGGTAAATTTCTTCAATAGCTAATTGTTGATTTGAGTTCAGCATATACATCTGCACAGAAATAATGGTATTTTTGATAAATTTGAAGCGAGAAAAGCGAAGGGAATTAAAACAAATATTTACCCATATATTATACGTAATTATCCTTTTATCTCTCAAAATAATTCTTGGACAATATTTCGTCAACATTTCGTTGGTCCTCTCTAGAATGCAGTCCACAGCGGTGGTATATAGAAGCTGTGCGCTGCCTGGGTTGGTTAGTTTTGAAAGCCAACCCCATTCAGGTCTCTGTTCCTCGTTTTTCTCTCTGGGTTTACTTGTATATACATTACAGCTTTGGGTATATTGCAGCAAGGCTGCGTATGTTTCCAATCAGGGATTAACATCTTCTAAATGAACACAAGAGGTCAAAAGAAATCTATAAATTTCTTAACTAATGATAAATAGCTATCAATAAGAATGTTCTATGTTTTGTTAATTTTGAAAATATTCCGAAGGGAAAAGTGTTCTGTCAGACTAGATACACAACTATTGCTGCAGACGATGTATATGAGGTGCATCTACGAACTATTTGTGTTATGGGACTAATGGCGTTAATCCTGGATTTGACAATAAACTTGATCAAAAGACTGGAGGTTTTGAGGAGCGTAGAACCACCTGTTAACTACTCTGGTTCCTAGGCCCATCCTGACTGGGGGTGGTAGCGTCTGTAATAGTCCCAACTGTGAAACCCTAAACAAACATAAAACATTGTGAAACTATAAAAATACATAGTTATAATAATAAAATTACCAACAATATCTATTTATATTAAAAGTACAAATAATACATATTCTATTAAAATTGATAACAATAGAATTACCAACGATATATTTTATAGCAAAATTACAAACAATACATTTATCTGTAGTTGAAAGCGCGCAATTGCATTTAAGATATATTTAGTTGAAGCCATAAAATTGTGTACAAAATACTTAGATTCCGGCATTAAATAACTCACAGAGGTTGAAACAGTGCTGAAAAATCAACAAAACAGATAAAATGAAATAACTCTTTTATGACATAAATCTATATAATATCCTAGACCTTTTTAAATAAATCAAGGAATATTCCAAAATATAACTTCGACAAAAATACAAAATAAAACACAAATGTCACTGCATCTATTAATTATTTCCACACAAATATGTACATGCACAAAAGCTGAGTATCATCTACCACGTATTAAATTGTGAAAGCAGAATAACATATATCATATTTTTAATCTACAAGAAAAATAAATTTCAGCAATAAATGACCAATAAGGAGTTGATATACCGTTAAACAAACCAAACAAAACGCGTGAATTAACTTTTGAAATATGTTTTGCTAACTTGTGATTCTAATGAAAAGAAAGTTAATTCAGAATTTAATAGCAGTCTTCCTTACTGATATCATATCATTTGGAACATGTCGTCCAATCCGGCAACCATTCGTTTAGATAGTCAATATTTGATGGATGATAAAACGTGATATGTGCTATATTTTGGTTATAATACTAGGTTATAGTCACCAATGTTCAGCCAAAATAAACTCTATTAATTTCTTAACTCAAGAAAACATATGTATAGGCAAGATTGCTAGACTGATTGACATTTGAAAATCCAGTTGCAAGGTATTTAACTTTTTTTAGTTTTAAACTTTTGCGTAAATTTAAAACTGTTTTCCTCAATTCAATGATTAAAGTGATTCAAAGGAATGAACTGTGGGTTTTAATGAGAACTGCTCTCCATCTGACTGATAGATTATCGTCACATAACCACTTGTGAAGAACATTACCAAATAGCAAAATACAAATCCCTTAAAGACTTCCAAGAGTATCAAAAACTAAGATTTGAAGAGAAAATAATAATATAACGAAGATATTTTACAAATCACCTGAAAAAAATGTGAAGAATGTAACTACTCTTAATTGTACACAGTGCAATAACTGTGAATTTAAAATTCTATTTTCTTAAAAAATAACTTTTTGTTTTGCTGAGTGTTCATTCAACACAAGGTCCAAGAGGAGCTCAAGTTAGTAGGTTACTGAGTGATATTGTTACAAATAAGTTAAGTAGAAATTAAGATATGGATACTGGAATGCATGGTGTGGTGCAGTGGATATCGACCCGGAAAGAGAAGTCGGAGAGCCGATTTCAAATACCAGTTCAATTCGTTGGAATCGGTTACGCGTAAATACTCTCGGTAAGGTATTAAACTGTCTCTTCTCCTGTCAGCTATGGGTTAAATATCAAGACACATTGTGCTCTATAGCAGGGTTAGGGTTAGGATAGTTGCAACCAATCTAACGAAGAAAATAATGGGAACCTACTGAATGGAAATATACTTTCGAGACATGATCTCTCTAGCGTGTATCACATATGGCACTTAACTGACTTTATGTCACCAATTTCTTCGAAACTTAGTGAAATTTTTTAACTTTACCCGATTGCTACGGAGCCGGCTGATGCGCGTCCAATCACGGCGGCGCGTGGTTGTCGGCTAAGCGTCTGACTCGAGTAGGATAGATATCGACTGACCCTATACTTAAAGCGTTGTATGGGAAGAATCTTTTCATGAATTTGTTCCACAAAGTAAACGCCCTTGAGAAGATGCTGAATGGATTTTGCTTTTTACCTAGGGTTAGGGTTAGGGTTAAGGTTAATGAATGGGAACAATTTGTCACCGTGAACGGAAGCTTGTAGAACTAATGAATATAAATCATCCGAAAACCTGCAATAGTAATAGTATTTAAATAAGGAGAGGATAGAAAACATTTGGTTTGTAGGATAAGAGCTGCATCAACACCATGTCACGTAAACAATTTCGAACACTGTCAAAGACAGACAGTGAATATCTGGTAGAGCCAAGATAGATATACCAGCAATAGCCCATTCTTGGTCTGATCGGATGCAGCATTGCACGGGGTAGGATAGTTATTTTTGGGGCGATACAAGGAACCGACCATTCTTCCAGTACCTTTTTGCGATAGAAAGAATATATGCATCCAATATTAGGTTAGGAAATTAAATTTAGATGCATTAGGTACCTCTTTGAGGATACGCACACTCATTAGGATCGGTGCAACTGGGTGTCAGTGCTACTGTTTTAAAATAATTATTGCTTAAGTTTCAAACGACAGTGACGATAAATGTTTGGTCAATGAATAATGAATGCTTCATTATAAATGCACTGCATAAACATTGGTATTTAGATTAACTGGTCTATCATGGGTTATTAATGACAAGAGGGTCAATTCAAAATTTCTTACGTATCATCTACACTTCAACTTACAACCCACCATTTTGCTCTAACTCTATGATAAGGAGTAAAAAATACGCTTAGAAAGAAAAATCTAATAAAATAAATATTAGAAGAAAAAAGTCTATTGGTTAAATTTTTCACTGAATAAACAAAAAACGTGAAGTGTGCCTGGTCGTAATTGTATATTTATTGTGCATTTTAATCAAATAAAATAAACTTTACTCTCACAGTTATTTAAAGGTTTACGGCCATATGACTTTCAAGACGTCGATTCCCGTATAACCAGTGAAGATATGCAACGTCAAAGCCCGGTCATTATCTCGATGGATGACAGCTTGGGAATACTAGGTGCTTCTACTTGAATATGCGAGTGGTGTAAAGCTTGGAATTGGAAATCAAAGAACTGAGTTCTGTTTCCAGTTCGTTATATACTTACGGGCAAAATACCCGGAAAAAGCTACGAATCTCCTTCTTCTCCCCAAAGCTATGGGTTAATTAACAGAAGTTGTATCAATATAAATAAATATTATACCCCAATAGTTCTTACAATCTAAAAATATTTTTGTCTTTAAATAACCTGAAAATGTTAACAACCCGTGAAATAAAGATTATTTCAGTTACAAAAAGTAATACTTTGAAAGTAATAAGAATATATCCAACCGCAAAGATATTTTGAAGATTTATTTAACATTAACATGAAATTATTTTAATTTTTATGCACCGTTCATATTCAAGGTGATAATAGCTCTCTACAACTTCCTATACTTTGTAAACTTATGTATTGTTTGTCCTTTTACTATTGATATTTGACAAGATTATTAGGTAAGTTACTCTTCATGAGAATTTTTTTAAACAGTAACATATAACTCAAATAAGAAATAATGACTTAAAAAGATATTAAAGTCTCACATTACTTCAAATTAAAGATCATGAAGATTTCTTGAAAGAGCGATGACAGCCACTGGACTTTATAAACTATATATGAATGTCCTGCATTCACTTAAGCACTGGTACCCTTGGGAAAGGTATTAATCCGTCCCTTCACTCCAGTTATGGGTTAAATGACAAGGGTAAACTTGGGAACCCTGACCTTAAAAAAACAAATCCCAATGAATCTTGATACTCGAAAAGAAAAATGTATCGCTAGACACAAAAACTTATATAAACAACAATAAATTGTTGAAAGAAAAAGGTAATAAATTGTTGAAAGAAAAAGGTATTACCAGCAATAAATAAATAAAGTTTAGTTGGCAATAAATGACCCACCGAGGTTGATTTGCCATAAAAACAAACAACCAGCAAATTATAAAGTTTACCCGACAGTAATACTTTCTGCTCGAGTAAAGAAAAGGAATGCCAATGTTTTTTGATAAGAAAAAGGCTAATATTGCTATTACCAATTATCATATTCCCGTTTGCTTATCTGATTTTCAATATATCCCGTGTTTATCAAATTCTTCAAACCGTTTTACTTTATAATATGTCGCAGAATTACCCATTCAAAGAGGGAACATTGAGTTGAAAATATGGACAGTAGAAATTAATTAAAAACAAATACAACAATATTTATAAATCTAAAATAGACTTTCCAAATATCCGTAAATATTAATAAATAGCAAAACACGTTATGTTATAAGATTTACTAATTGTACCGTATTTGGTGATTATGACTTCTGACGGATTTAATCCGTCTTCAAGCTTTATATAAATAACTCTCTCTCTCTCTCTCTCTCTCTCTCTCTCTCTCTCTCTCTCTCTCTCTAGATAGATAGATAGATAGATTCGCGTAACACATTAGTGGTTCCATATATACTACTACCGTAGCAGAAGTATTGTGCTTTCGGTAATATAGCCAGATGGAACTCAAACCTTTGCAGACTATTTTGAATTCAGGATTTTCTTTCTAGACAGTTGTACAACCAAGGCTACAGACCACCGTTTTGTCTTACTATTTACCCATAGTATAGAGTAAGAAATGGATTCATGCCTTCACAAAAACTTTATTTTCTTGTACATGAATATAGTGGATACGGTCCCAATTTCAACTCGGTTTCTCCAATTTCTCATTCCGAGTTCCTAGCAATTACACAATCACGCATAGATAACAAAAACAGTGTTTCTAATTGTTCACCTATATTGCATATGATCTGTAATTGTAGATCATTAGGCTACAATAAAATTTAGTATTTTGTAGGAATACGACCTTATGAATATTGAGATGATGTAGAATAGATAGTGTCATAAATTCGGTGATGAGACATGAGAACCTTGCAGCGGTTCTTGGAGTAATCTATCTTTTTTTTTTTTAATAAATAGTTAAACATCTTCTTTAAGTACATTATTTTTTTTAATTCGAATACAGTCTTCAGATTTAAAAATAAATAAATCAATTTTCTTTGTCTTCTATTTATTGTAGACTGTTTTTTGTTCTTTCAGAATTCAGTTTCAGCTGATGATTAAATCAAATGAACATTTTTGACAAGAATATTAAAAAAAGAAGCAAAAAATCGATTAAAAAAGATTTCATCTCCCTAGCTTTTCATCTCTGATAAGCGGAACTTTATTTGGTGAAGTGGAAGAAACAGTGTCAGATACCAACCAGGCGATAATTTTCGCTTCACGTCCACCATCATGAAACACATAATCTTTATATTCCGCCATCTTGAACGTTCTTCTTGAAACTCATAAGGTGGTAAAATAATAAACACGGTACGAATTACATCATCATCATTATTATTATTATTTGGAAGAAATGGTTGTTTTCCACTTGTATTTAGAAGAGAGCACAATATTTGTTCATCTTAAATCTTATTCTAAGGTTACAGCAAATGCTCAGCCTGAACTTTAGGGATTTGTCAGTTATTGAAAAAAATGACAAAGAAAGAGAAAAGCGGAAACAGAGGATTTTTTTCATTTTATCCTTTAATGACATAGGAAGAAGACAAAATGTAGGAAGGAAACTTTACAGTGCTTAGCACATTTTTTTTTCAATGGCTGAATTTGACGCGTATGCATTATCGTTCTATACGAGGCGAGTTATCATTTATACACAGGGAAGAAAATTTTCTCTCAGGAAGATCAACATAGACGAAGCCGACGCCTATTACTCGCTGGAAAGATCCAGAAATCCATTGTTATCTTATTTTCCCTCAAATGTGTGAAGTGGACGCAGCGCAAGTTCGTAACTTTTGATATCTTCATTCGTGTGTGAAAGATATAAATCCCATGTTGGCCTGATTTTTTCCCTTGTCCGCCAGCGTCTTCAGTGGCGAGAAATGAGGATAAATAGCCAATGGCCGCATAAGGCATATAAGTACGTCACGCAACCAAGTGGGCTACCACAGCTGATGTGTAGCCAATAGATTTGATTCAAATGCTTTTTCTACTTTATTAGCTATGTATTATTGTGGGAAAATAATGTTAAAAAACTTGATCAACTTCATCATAAAAATCAGTTCATATATACACAAGGGAATAGATAGATAGAAAGAAATATAGATTGATTTTCTAAGCTCCGCTTAAATGTACACAAATATAGGGTACCCATTAAGGATCGAACTTACTACTCAGTTGTAATAGGTTCCAGCAAGACAATCTTGAAAACCAGTACACCATGCCGAGGTGCTCACTAGATAGATAGATAGATAGATAGATAGATAGATAGATAGATAGATAGATAGATAGATAGATAGAAAGAAAGAAATGGGTTGAGCGTTGTGGTGACATTAATATTGGCTTGGAATGAGAAATCGGAAGTCTGAGTTCAATTTCCAGTCGCGTTTGTTACATTCACTAACGCGCAAAAACCCTTGAGGAAGGTATTATTCCATCTCTTCTCCCTCCAGCTCTGGGTTGAATAGCAGGACAGATTGAGTTGTATATAACAGGTTGGGAATCAGTCTACAGCAGAAAGAAATAAGCACCTGCTAGAAAATCATCTACCATGTCAGATATAGATCGAAAGAGACATGATTGCCCAAGAGTGTATCCCGTATGCCACTTTACTGAGTGAAAGATAAATGAAAGATGAAAATAGAAAGGAAAACTGTGACTAGGGATACAAAATTATATATATATATATAAAAACAACGATTAAATTAACTATTACTGCCCTAGTAATATGTACATCATCTATTTACAAAATAATCAGGTTTTAAGGATTTTCATTCGAATTAATATAAAACCCCGTAATGTACATTCCTGCAATTGCTTGTTTAATAAGAATTGTGCTGTTGAAGGTAAATGTAATCCTACCTTTGCAATGTGATACACCAATTATCATTTTCCCCAAAGAGACCAAGGAAAACTAAGATATGTACATTGGAATTTCGGCGGGGGTTTGTTAACAAAGGATTTTTTCTCATAGACACACTTTATCAACCCTAAACTAAACTTTCAAACAACATTTTCCCGAAAATATTAGGAACTGAAGAAAGAAAAACCCGCAGATTTGAAATTAATAGGCTCAGCACGTACTCCCAGTAGTCTGAGTGATATATATAATCAGTGCTTAGTAGAAAAAATAGGATATTAAAATATAGTAACCAAAATTAGTGGATGTGCGTTGCATTGGATATCGGCTCGGAACGAGAAATCGGGAGGCGAGTTCGAATTCCAGCTAAATTCATTGCATTCACTTACGCGCAAATACCCTTGGAAAAGGTATCAGTCCGTCTCTTCCTTCTAGTTATGGGTTAAACTACAGGACAGATTGGGTTCTATAGCCTTGGTCGGCAACCAGTCTACCGCAGAAAGCAATGGCAACCTTCTACGGGATAATCTTCTCCCCAGTCAGTCATGTCTCTTTCGAAACATGATCGCCCAAGCATGTATCATGTATGGCATTTAACTGACTGAGTGAATATAATAGTTAGAAACATGATAAGGCTTCTTCTGGGCATAAAGTGGGGGGTCGGTTTTCTATTGTTATCAATTAATAAACTGATCCCCCTCTAATTACTACTTAATAATATAATACATATCTTCTCCATCTAGCTATGAGTCAAATAACAGGACAGATTGGGTTCTATAGCCTTGGTCGGCAACCAGTCTACCGCAGAAAGCAATGGCAACCTGCGGGATAATCTTCTCCCCAGTTAGTCATGTCTCTTTCGAGACATGATCGCCCAAGCGTGTATCACGTATGGCACTTAACCGACTGAACCAAGATTTATATTTAGTCAACGTAACGAGTTGATTAGCAAGTGTCGTCATTAGAGTAAATTTAAATTTCCTTTATAATGTAGTAACATATTTCCTTCCTTCCTATTTAATCGTTGCATTAATTCTTAGCCTAAATATATTGGTACTAATTAGAATTTAATTTTATACACGTGATAATCTTAAGTTTATGCTTACCTTGATCAGTATCGCGTGATCAGCTACCCGTAACCACTCGCGCAAGCTACATACCCTTCCACTCTTATCTTAGCTAGTGCTACTATTCTCCCCATCTTAGCGTCTTTCTTTTTTAACCTCTACTTCAGAAATTTGTCTATAATTCTGAAGTGAGGTAGTATTTACATTATTTGCGTTGTTCGGACTGTAGTCCTCATCTTTATTGCCATGTTTACGAGGTTTCGGAATTTCAAACCGAACTCTTTATTTCTCATTCCATTTGCGATGCCACTTCCGATAGTCAGGTAGTTATATCTCTTTAACTTAACGCTTCAACTTATTTGAAGAGTTAAGTTAAAGTATTGAATTGGATTGAACTCACAACTCTTTG
This sequence comes from Ascarosepion bandense, assembly GCA_037127315.1. NCBI lineage: Eukaryota > Metazoa > Mollusca > Cephalopoda > Sepiida > Sepiidae > Ascarosepion > Ascarosepion bandense. The sequence goes on along the minus strand of JBBBDQ010000727.1, from coordinate 1,160,020 downwards.
GGTCAAGTGACTGGAACTAACAGGCGCATACATTCATGTGTCCTTTTAAACATAATGTCTCACTAACCGTTTTTACCAGAGCTCATCTTGCAATCTTTGACGCTAATGAGTTTTACTAGCATTTTTTTTTTACCAAACTTCATATAGAAATCTTTGCTAATGATTTTCTTTAACGCTCTGGATTAATGGTTCCAATACTGTATTCATTTCTATGCTTGGTCGGCTTAGAAGATTTTTATGGCATATCATATGCGCTGATTCTGTAATTGTAAGTATTTTCCAATGATGTTGTCTATCATTTATTTCAACTTCATCTCGTAGGGGGGCGGTGATCTCCTTTCTCCCTCCACATGTGGTTAGCTATGCCTGGTTTTTCTATCTTCCTTCAAGTTTTGCCCTTGCGACGTTCTTGTGGCCTTACCCTAAAGGGACGGCCCGTTACTTATTTATATTTCTTTCCCCAGCTACATGAAATGTCATGAACACGGTCCGTCTCCTCTATTGAAATTCTTAACTTGGAGAGGTATCTGCGAAGTGTAGACCCACTTTTGAAGGTCGCCCTAATGTTATATAGATTACAAATACTTTGTATTTTTTCGATAACCCCGTCACACACGATAGGCAGGCCAAGACTGTTTTCTGAGAGTTGTTATACTCATGCACCCTACCTTCCACGCTCGTTGGAGATGTTGTCATGTACCCTGGGTAGTTGCTACGTTATAGAGTACTACTTATATAGATCATTTCCTGTTCATACACCTCTGAGTCACCGCTACTGACTTTTGTTAGATGTTGCAAGTAGCGGACGATCCCTTTCTTTATAATTTATGGCTGCTTAAAGTTAAGGTTTAGTTATGGTTCGGTGAATGTTGGCTTGCTGTATATGGTTTCTTGAACCCCACCTATGTTCAAGATAATACCTCCAGGAATGTTAGCTTGTAGTTCTATTTTTCCATTGTGAACTGTATCAATGATCTTGTTGAGTATCCATAGTCCGATAGCTTCTGGAGCTCTTCCGGATGAGGCCAGTGTATGAAGGTATCATCACCGTATCTTGACCATAGAGTTGGCATTAGTGCTGTGGATTTTAATGCCATCTCTTGGTAGTATTTCTTATATGTGTTAACTAATTATGGTAATAATGGTGAGCCCATCGCTAAAACTCCACTCATTTCGTTAAAAGATGCATCCATCAATGCAACCAGATGGTGTGTCTGGATGTGTGAGTCTGTTTAGCAAGGTAGGCACGGTTGCTGCACTATCAGTGGTCAGGGACGGACTAGCTTCGGACTCATCCCTAGGAGAACGTACCAGTATAACTTTAAAGATAACCTGATGGAGATGCTGACTTTCTGCACACAAACAACTCAGTTCGGAATGGGATCATACATATATCGGCAGAATGAATGCTAGGATCCATTGGGATTATTTACCAAATCCTGAATTTATTATTGCTGTATATATATATATATATATATATATGTGTGTGTGTGTGTGTGTGTGTGTGTGTGTGTGTGTGTGTGTGTGTGTGTGTTCTGTTTCGCCGTATCATAGCTCATAATTACGGATAAACATTCGAACACTTCCAGCCGGGATTAAAACCCGGAATTAGATAGATAGATAGATAGATAGATAGATAGATAGATAGATAGATAGATAGATATGCACTGCTTCACAGGGAATTTGATTATAAAATGAAAATTGCATTGGGTAATACATGCTTCCCCCCATCTTTGTCATTGGGATTTACCACCAAGGTCTGACAATCATGGAACGTGAAATTCTGCGTTACAATTAGGATCGGAGTCATTGAGTATTGTTTGCTATGTTAATGGTTCTGGTCTGTTTTTGCAGAGGCCTTAAACATTTTAGATTTTTGCGTAGGTCGCTCCTTTCCTAGTCTTAAAAGGTCATGTCTCATTTCCATTCATGATTGGATTTGGTAGAAGATATCGTTGCATTCTGCGGTATACTTATTTGCCAACCAAGGTTATAGAACCAAGTCTGTCCTGCTGTTTGTCTGTAGGGAGAAGAGATAGATTCATATACTTTCTAGTGATGCTTCTACTTAAATTAATGACTGGAATAAGACCTTGGACCTCCAATTTCTCAATACGTCAACACCACTCTAACGTATAAATTTCCAGTGGCGGTTTTCATAAGCGGTCACACGTTTAGGTTTAAAGTTGTTTTTATAAAATCAATTTACTCCAAGCAAGGCATAATGCCACTATTGCGCAAAGCGATTACATGAGAGGAGAGAGAGAAGAAAGAGTATCAAAATACAGTGGGTGTCAGAGAAAGGATATCATAAAGATGCAAATACTGGTACCCAGGAAGTTACGTGAGAGTATAAAGAACAATATACAGGGAGTGGTCGGGAAAGGTTAAGAGAAAGATGGGAATCAAGGAGATAAAAGATGGCGATTTCGGTAATCAGACCAGAACTAGAAATTTCAACGTAACCTGGCCGTAATCATAATCCACGAAGACCTATAAATAGAGCAATGGAATAGATGTACCAACTTTTGTCATAGTTCCAATTCGGAGTGGAATCTCATTTAAACTGAGCATTTTAGAATACAATTAACTAATAAGGTTAAATAATGAACGGCATAATGGATTAAGTAAAACACCCTTTTAATTAAAATGCAGATCATTTATCTTTTCAGAACGGTTTTGACGAATCTCATGTTCAGCTGTTCATGTACAATTAATTCCGTAAAATTATTAATAAAACTAAAAGAATCAAGAATATTTCTAATTCCTAATCAGGTGTAGTAATTTTAATTAATTTCTGTGTTTACTTAAAAAAAAAAGTTTTATATTAATCACTTTATCTTGCGTAAAATCTGTGTCATTACTTCATCTTTTCTGCTACGGCACATTCTCAACATTCTCAAGGTGGTGTTGCAATTAGCTGCGTAAAACGCAAAGACATACACTCTCTTACGCTCTCACAATCAAATGTTTCCTCTAAGACTCGTTTATGTTAGCTTTTTTTTTAAAGGGCAAACCGATGACTTACTTTCAACCAAACAACATGGCGCGGTAACACACAGCTACACACTACAGTACATGCTTGCTATCTTTTTTATTTATTTATTTTTTTCAGGTAACCTATGTTCGTTGTGATGCAATGGATATCGGCTCTGAACGAGAAATCGGAGAGTCGAGTTCGAATTCCAGTTGAATTTATTGGCTTCACTTGCGCGCAAATACCCTTAGTAAAAGTATCAATCCATCTCATTCATCCAGTTATGGGTTAAATAACAGAACAGATTGGATTCTAAAGCCTTGGTCGGCAACCAGTCTACCACAGAAAGCAATGGCAACTTACTGCGGGATAATCTTCTGCCCAGTCAGTCATGTCTCTTTCGAGACATGATCGCCCAAGCGTGTTTTACGTATGGAACTTAACTGACTGATACATCAATACAAACGAGTATATTTATATCTTTTCTGTTGTTCTTTGCGTGAATCTAAACACCTATGTACGTCTTGAAATCCTATATTTTAGAAGTTCAGTTACTTCATACTAAAATACTGGTAACTCTGTACAGATGAAAAGCCTTTTAGATTATTTACTATTTCGTAGCAATCAGATTTCCGTCCAAATAACTAAAGATTTCTTCAGCTGTCTTCATGTTCACCTATACACAAATAAAATAAGTATTTAAAAACAACATAAACTCAAGATCAACATTTTTCACTATAATCATCAAGCGTGTTACCTTCATGTTATAGTCTTTTTCGACGATAAGAATATATTTTTGGTCTAAGAATATTCATCAGTCAGTCAGTTAAGTGCCATCCGTGATACACGCTTGGGCGATCATGTCTCGAAAGAGACATGACTGACTGGGCAGAAGATTATCACGCAATAGGTTGCCATTACTTTCTGCGGTAGACTGGTTGCCGACCAAAGCTATAGAACCCAATCTGTCCTGCTATTTAACCCATAACTGGAAGGAATAGTAGGATTAATACCTTTCCCAAGAGTATTTGCGCGTAAGTGAATGCACTGAATTCAGCTGGAATTCGAACTCAGCTCTCCGATTTCTCGTTCCGTGACGATATCCAATGCACCACAACGCACATAAAGATATTAAAACTTCTCATTAATTTATTCTTGAAAAAATGCCTATGGGTAGATAATAGAAAGGCAATACAAAACCACACTATTATATTAATAATTATTTATATCTGTTTTAATGAAACTGTCAGTCAGTAAGTGCCATACGTGATACACGCTTGGGCGATCATGTCTCGTAAGAGACATGACTGACTGGGCAGATTATCCTGCAGTAGGTTGCCATTATATTCTGCAGTAGACTGGTTGCCAGCCAAAGCTATAGAACCCAATCTGTCCTATTATGTAATCCTTACCTGGAAGGAAGGGACGGATTAATACCTTTCGAAAATCGATAATTGAAAAAATCGCGTTATAGAAGGAGTGGTCCGATTTTAATCAAATTTGATACACTCATAGACAAAGACATAACAAAAAATATTCAGAAGTTACAAGGTTGCCGTTCTTACAATAGTGCAGAAAATCGATAATATATATATATATATATAAATAAAAGGCAAGATGTTTGTGTGTCTGTTTATCTGCCTGTATGTCGGTATTTTTTTCAGCCCTTTTATTTTAGATTTTGCTTCGGATTTGGCTCTATGTAGGTATAATTGTAGTTCTTTGTCTCAGCCATGATACCATTTACTCAGATGACTTATTTAGCCTTCAAAATTTAGTTTACGACGAAAAAAACTTATTTGATATCGATACCAGGAAATCAAAATGTGATTTACATCCATTCATTTTTCTTTCAGTTTACAGTTTCTCTTTAACTGGAAACAACTATTGCTTTTTAGTCTTTCATGCCAACGTCCAAAGAGTCTGAGCTCCAGGACCATGGATTAGTTTTAAAGCTTTCATTACACCCGAGCAACGCCGGACTATACTGCTAGTTTTGTAATAAAATTAGTTTAATATTTTCTCGACACAGAATTTATCAGG
>JBBBDQ010000727.1:992500-1150000 GCA_037127315.1 Ascarosepion bandense | reverse complement strand
AGTATCTCTTTTTTATATTCGTATTGTTCTTTTATAGATACACTCTATCTGAAAATAATTTACACACACAAGCATATATATATATATATATATATATATATATATATATATATATATACTTAACAATTTTATATTTGGGCAGCAATTTGTCTTTTATGCAAGTTTCATTTAAACTCTCACGGAAACCTACCAAACTCTATCTGTAACATACTTGTTGGTCATACAAATATAAAAGCATCATCCAAATGCAAAAAAAAAGAAAACCTAAAAATAATGGAAGAATTTTTAATAGAAAAAGAAAAATCCAACACTTAATAATGTAAAATATGAACACGGTAACAACGTGTTTACAGTGTTCGAAATCGGCGTACATCGGCCAAAATGTCATAAACCTTGTAATAAAGACTGGAAAAATACAGACTATTGTCCTATTCTTTATTGCTATGTTTACGTAAATTATTTTCCATGAGCAGAGTATGGAAAATAACAAAAAGCTTGTTATTGCCATGTTTACGTCGTTTCGATAATTTTACGCCCCAGCCTTTTTCAGGTGTTAGATATTTTGAACTGAACCCTTTACTTCAATCACTGGCATATATAATCCTTATTCCAAATGCGATGCTATTTCAGATGACATCTATTTTTCTCATTTTACCTCATCTCTCTAAGTTATTTTGTCACCACAGCTGTATTCAGGTATTGAACTCACAACTCTTTGGATCAAGTCACTGGAACTAACTAACGCCTATATCCACGGAACCATCTGTCCTTAAAGATAACATGACCCAGTGGCAAGAAAATTGAGAACAATAGACCGAATAGATTAAATAATGTAAATACTACTTCAACTCATAAGAATAGACAAACATTCATAAGAGCTTTGGAGAAGTTGCTAAGACTGTGTATAAATAAACTTCTATGAAATACAGTTTTCTTTAAATTCATTATGTAATATTTCTTCGCTCTTCTTTTTTCTTTTAATGCACTAATTTTGGTAACGATGGAAGATTTCCATTAATCATAATATCTTAAAGAAAATCAAACTTCTCTAAGAGCGGGAATAACTTCAGGCTTGACTGTAACCTTACTTAATTATATTAACATCGGACATCTACTTGAAAATACGATATTAATATGTGATCATCTCACATCATGTTTGTATCTTCAGCATCATCAACTATCTTTGGGCTGAAATATTTTGTATAGTTCATATTGGTTTCTTTTTTTATTTTGCAAAAAAAAAAAATGACATTATATTTGAGATATTGATATTAATAGCGTCTAAAGATTTTAAGACATTTTTTCTTGCCACCACAGAGCACAAACTGTCTTCTAATTAGACAGGCTGGGGTCAAGTTGGATGATTCCTCTTACAGAGTAAATTGAAAAAATGTTTATATATTTGATTATTTTATTTTATTTCTTTATAGGCATTTTTTTTTTATGTTCGTTTTAGGCGAAGCTACTTATGATATTTTCTTATAATTTTAGCTCCGTGAGAATTGTTCGTGTATACGACATTTTTTTATTGTCGATTTAATACATCTATCTCATTCTCTTTAAATCTATCTATCTATCTATATATATATATATATATATATATATATATATATATATATATATATATATATATATCGCAATCTTTTTCTGTTTTAATTTATCTGATTATGTCCCATATATTGATCTAGCTATATATCTTCGCTTGCTCTCTTCTACCTATCTATCTATCTATCTATCTATCTATCTATCTATCTATCTATCTGGAGCCTTTTTTCTGACTTTTTAAAGTATTTCCTTAAGTTCTTCGTATCTTTTCGAAGTCTGCGTTTTACTTCTTTCTCTTTCGCTTACAATCTATTTTCAACTCTCTCTATCTCTCCCATTACACACACTCAGACACACACACACACACACATATACACACATACTATCTCTCTCTCTCTCTCTCTCTCTTTCTCTCGCACACTCACACTCACACACTCGCTTTTTTCATAACTATCTAGGAGAAACCTTGGATATATATTTTTAATAGAATTCCTATTATGGAAACGTCTTTCTCACTGGAAGTGCTTTCCTCTTTATTACTAGATTTGATATATTGATCGCCAACAAGCGCTTTTTCTTGTATAACATGAAAGCGAACGTGGCTCGCTGATTTTCCATTAAACCCCCTGCATACCCATTCTTTATTTGTGAAACCTAAATTTATCTTTCTCAGATTTCAAAATAATTAGTTATATCCACATTTTCACAATAATATTTGCCATGGTTCCCAGCTAGCCAATCTTTCATCGACCAGACTTGGTTGTGTTACGCACGATCTGGGACATGAAGCTCAATGAAAAACCTCGCATTGGTTTAAGTGTGCTAGCATATTATCCTTCAACAACTTTATGTATTTTTCTCTTTTCACTTTGTTTCACCTTCGCCATCTTTCTTTTCTTTATTGCAGTCGCATGCTAATTTTCTCTGCGTTTACTTTTCACTTCTTCCTTGAAATTTGACATCCTCTCTATTCCGCTTTATTTTCCTTTTTTTTCTCTCTCGTTTTGATTTTTGAGCCTGTTCGACTTTTTTACATTCCTGTCTCGTTAATGAGATTAACTGTCTCAGTTTTATCTTTAACACAACCACCTCTTCAATACAAGAGAGTTCACACTAGGCATTAAAAAAAACAAATTGAAAATTAGATTAAAAAAACCTTTCGATAACAAGCAAAATTAAAAAATGTATTCATACGTATGTATCTTTAAAGTGAATTTAGGCTAGCATTATTCTTATACACAAAAAATTAAATGCTTTATTCTAACTTTCACCATATTTGAATGAAATCGTATATTTTTATGAAATTATTCTCATAAAATTTGATCAAAGAATGAAAAAGAAGTGAAAATCTGATTATATAAACCATCTTTTTTAGGTTAATATTGCTCGCATCAATACGTATATAGTGAGTAATAGATACAACGTAGAATATTGTCCAAAAGGTCATATTACATTTTCGAAAAAGTAAAACAAAACCAATGTTATATTTTACTAATTACAGAATTGCCAAGATTAGTGATTAAACGAGGTATTGTTTAGTTTTCTCATCGATAACATGTAAGGGCTTTTGACCAAGAGAAAATGGGAAATCAGTCTTTTTATTTCAAGATATTGTAGCATTATGACTGAAGTTAATAAATACGAGATCGATCTTCACTCATCGAAAAGTATTTGGTCTTCTGCCACAATGAAATTAGATAGCAAGATTCAAGCACAATAAAAATAGTAAAAAATGTAAGATTTAAAAGAAAAATTAAGGAGAGAAGAAATTTTTTTTTTTAAATAAAAGAAGAATATTGCGAAATATTTGACGCTCGGTAGGAAATTTTATTTACTTGACTAGTTAATTAGAAGACAGTATTGCAATTGTAAGACGGTATTTGAAGGGGAAGGTAGCATTGTCATTAGAAGTCAGCATTATAACTGGAATACAGTATTGCCACTTAAAAATAATATTGTAATTGTAGGACAGTATTGTCATTGCAGAATAGTATAGCTATTTAAAATAGTATTGTTATTGAAGGTATTGAAATTGAAAGTATTATGATTGAAAGATATCATAATAACTGAAAGACTATTTTCATTTGAAGTTAATATTGTATTTGCAAAATAGTATTGTTATGGAAGAAAATACTGTCAATATAAAATAGTATTGTTGTTTAAAGACAGTAATGTCATTGAAAGCTAGTCTATTCCTTTGAAGATAGCCTTTTCGTTAGGACATAGTATTCCCATCGGAAGATAGTACTGTCATTGAAATATAGCATTAAAACTTGAAAAACTATAGTCATTTGAAAATAATATTTTTAATCTCTTTCTTTATTTTTATAATCGTTACACTCGAAGCATGGCAGTTCCGCCATTGGTGCGTGGGAGGTTGCAGTGAGAGAAAAGAAAGAAATAGAAACAGGGTTGCGTTACCGGGAATGTTGAAGAAAGGATAAGAAAATATTGGGAATCAAGAAGATAAAAGATGGCAATAGACGTTGCACTTAAAATCTTGGAGATTGTACCAAGGAAGCAATATATGTAAAGTAGCTGCAGAGTAGAAATCGCGGTTATATTAGACTATTTTGACGGTACAAGTGTGGAATCTAGTTGGTAATCTAGTCAGTTAAGTGTCATACGTGATACACGCTTGGGCGATCATGTCTCGAAAGTGACATGACTGACTGGGCAGAAGATCATCCCACAGTAGGTTGACATTGCTTTCTGTGGTAGACTGGTTGCCAGCCAAGGCTATAGAACCCAATCTATCCTATTATTTAATCCATAACTGAAGGGAAGAGATGAATTAATACTTTTCCCAATAGTACTTTCGTGTAATTGAATGCAAGAAATTCAACTGGAATTCGGACTCGGCAGCCCGATTTGTCGTTCTGAGTCGATATCTACTGAACCACAACGCACATCCATGTTAATCTAGTAGCACGGATAAATTCGTTTGGTCGGGCTGCCAAAGCAAGAAGCTCGTTTGAGCAGAAGCCGTGAAAATATCTGTAGAAAAGTTACATCCCATTGGTGAAAAAGTGACTGAAGACTAGCGGCTATTTCTGGATTGCAGATCCACTTTAATATTTTATTGAGACCCTCGAAATGCATAGCATGAGCACCCGTCTAGATATGGCAAATGTATTCAATACACGGACGAATGATAGATTATTAAAAGTGTAAAATAGATTCTGACTAAAAATCTCCTGCCCCGACACAGTGACTCAACTTTCTTATAGATGTCGCTATTGATTCAATGTAGTCGTTCCATTTGCGGTCGCCTGAGAGAGTTAGGCCCAAAAAAGCGCATTGTTTTGCTTTGTCCATAAATGTTGAAAGGCAGTAAGAGTTCTCTATGAGGGTTAAGAGAAAATAGGATTAAATTTTACGAGACGCTTCTTGCCACAATTCACCAAAAGTTGAATTTTTTTACGATAGCATCAACGAAATTTACTTTGTCAGCCTTAGCAGATTTCTTATCAAGACAGGGGTAAATGCTGGTGTCATCTGCCTAGATGCCTAGTTGTGAACTGATTGTTGGGATGCCCGCGCCTATTCGGCTATAATGGACTATTCCATTACTATGTAAAGTAATGGTGGCATCTACGTAGGAGAGTGTGCCGAGCAGCCGATCGACAAGTCAGTCGTTGACTTCCGGTGACGACCCGGAAGTACCCATTGCTCATACTACGTCTTACGACGGTTGAGACGATTAACCTTTATTCTTGTATTGGATACTAATAACCTTTGTAAATACTATTTTCACGGAATACAACAATTAACCTATTCCTGTTGTTGAGTTATTTATTCTTACTCACGACATAACACTGATTAATTCAGGAAGATCATTGATGAAGATCAGAAAAAGCGTAGGACATCGGATAGAGTCTTAAGGGACGCCCGTGTTAGTACAAAAAGATCTAGCAGCATACCTGCCCAAGACGACCTTCATTTCACAATTAGATACGGATGGCTGTATTAAATAGAAAATAGCGTTAAAAAATACCGTAATTCTGTAGCTTGCGCAAAATGCCAGCATGCCAAACCCTGTCAAAGGCTTTCGAGATATCCAACGCAATAGCTCGAGTTTCGGCGATATAATCAGTGATGGCTATTAGCACATCAACGGCAAACCTATCGATCTAACAGACCATACTGCTTGTAAGAGTGTAGGTTGTGGGATGTGAGATGAGGAACAATTTCAGCATTGATATTGCCTCGAACGCTTCACCAAAGAGCGGTAGGAGGCTGATAGAGGAATAATTAGAAGAGAAAGAGGGCTGCGAAATCTTTTAAAAACAGGGAATACAGAAGAGGTCTTCCAACAAATATAAGAACGAGAAGCAGTGACGAAATCTTTGTAGAGTGTGGAGAGGATAGGAGAAAGTTCAGGGTCACATTCTGTAGGACAATGATTGGAATACCATCACCTCCGTTAGTCTTGTGATATTCAAGCTTAGAAATTATATTAGAGGCCAAGGACCCGGGTATGTATACATCATTCAGTTGAGTCTCGGTTTTAGATGGAAAGTCAGATGTGGGTACTCCAGACCAATCAAGTGAGAAGTTGGAAAAGAATTTGTGGGAAAAACACTCAACATTGTCCGCTGTGGCTGTGAGGACCTCAAGTTGATTGAATATAGGAGGGATCAAGTGTTTGCTGCTTTTTAACACATTTTTATAGAGTCACAAGTAGTTTTTGGAATCAAACTTGAGATATGCTATACGCTGCTTCTTTCTATCAGCAAACAATAGCATAGCATCATATAGGATATACTTTCATTCATTACGAGCAGGGACAAATAGGCACTTATTGTTGTCAGACAGTTCACACCAGTAAAGCTGGAGGAAGTGATTTATGTGTCAATGGCGACCGAGATAGCAGAAGGAAACCAAGGAGACGAATGAGGTTTAAGTCGAAATTTCCTGGTTGGGGTAAAATCATCGATACCAGCTTTCACCTAGGAAGAAACCTCAGAGGCATAGTCTTCAACAGGAAGACTGAAAACTTTGTTTCAAGGAACATCACAAAGGAAATGAAATGTTTTTTTGTGGCAGTAAGATATACTGCTCGCAGGATTTTTTTTAAAGAAGGGGGAGTTTACCGAGATATTAACAGAAATTACAGCATAATCAGAGTTGCCAAGCGGGCAGAGTTGCATGGCATAGCAAAAGTTAAAGGTATAATTGAAGCAGATATCTAGAAAGGAAGGGTGTTCTGCTAGGTTACTAGGAAACGCCTGATGGAATCTACTACTTTTGTCAGAGCCGGAGTGTTTGAGAAGTTCAAAATATGGATGCCAACAAGATTAGTGACAAAGATTTCCAATCACTGAACACAACTATATTAGTAGAAACGTGTTAGACGACAGTATTATCATTGGAAAATAGTATAGTCACTGGAGATAGTATTATCGTTTTATGGTAGTATTAAAATGGAAAGATGGTATTTTCATTTGAAAACAGTGTTGTTATTAAAATATAGTATTGTTGGGTAATTGTATTGTCATTGAAAGAGAGAAATGTATTAAAAGACATTATTGTTATTAGAATATAGCATTGTTTGATGATTGTATTTTCATTGGGAGATAGAAATGTCATTGGAAGATAGAAATGTCATTGGAAGATAGAAATGCCATTTGAAGATAATATTATCATTAGAAGATAATATATCCACTGGAAGATATCGGATCTTTTACAGAACATAAAACTCAACGTGTTAGTCGTTTACCGTAATGTGTCTGACAATAATTTTGATTTGTCATTGGAAGATAGAAATGTCTTTTGAAGATAGAAATCCCAATTGAAGATAATATTATCATTGGAGGATATATCCACTGGAAGATAAATCTGTGAATTGGATCTTTTACAAAACATAAAACTCAACGGGTTAAACGTTTACTGTAATGTGTCTGATAATAATTTTGATTTAGAAAATGATACTTTAGTTAATAGAAAAAGCAGTTCACTAACATGAAGCCCTGTCTCCTTCAAGCGCGTGTGAAATTGTATCAGCCTAAACATCACTTTAGTAAGATTAAATCATAAAGGACGAACGGCATCATCTGGAACGTCTTGCACCTTGTTATGTTCTTTCCTAAAATATAGCACCTTTGATACATCTAATCTATGAAATTAAACTTTCTAACCTAATGTCTTGGCTTTTGCTTCATTTGATGAGAATGTCTATGATGTTTATTCTGAACATCAAAGCTAACGATATTTGGTTTAATGTTCCACTGAGACAATCACCACTGACACAGTCACTATTAGCGATTTGAGGTTCTCTACGTTATGATATCTGATACTGGAACTCATCGTTTGCATTCTGCAAGACATCTTGTAAATATTCTGTGGATGAAGACTGGTTTCGGTAATGTTATCAATATGCTATATAGCATCTTGGTATATGTGACGTGTCTCTTTTCTGACGTGTGCAAACGTCGCTATCCACAACATCCTATTCTTTATAGTGTTTAGCAATATCGGTCTTTTTACAATCATTCTGTTGTTAACTTGGGCAAGGTATAGCTTGTTAATTTTGACACCTTCAAAAGGAAAATGTCCTTTTTCAATTTTCTGAGATAACCAGCTTTGATTTTAATAAGCATGGTTAATGACACATTGCGACTTCTCGGACTTTTTTTTTTTTGCTGACATGAAATGGAAAGATTATATTGTATCTATTGTTAAGTCTAGTGCTAGAACGGTTGGGTCACTGTGTCGTATTAGACAATTTTCCTGATTGGAATTTATCTTAAATATTTGTAAGTCTTTTATTCGTTCAATCTTTGAATATCACTACCACGTATGGTCTGGTTCTACTGTTGTAAATATAATGATACTTTATGAAATCCAATGAAGAATACGCAATGTTACTGGTCCTGAACTGACATCCTGGCTTCAGTCACTTTCCCACTGCCGTAATATATCTTTCTTGTGTTTTTGTTTTTATACATACTTTTATGGTAATTGTTCTGATGAACTTTCCTCTCTGGTACCTTGCCTTTATTAATTTAAGCGCAGGTCTCCTCATTTTACAAGTGAAATGGCTGGAACCGGATCTCTTAGCATAAAACCATAAGTTCTATGTTACCAGTTTCTTTCCTTTTTCTTTTCTTTCCTTTTTCTTTTCTTTTCTTTTCATTTCATTTCTTACACTTCTTTCTTTAATTGTATTTAATTTAAATACAATGTCAATGTTTAATAGATCAGAGACAGCAGTAGTCAGTCAGTGGAGTTCGGGTCACAGAGAGACACAGAGAAGGAAGGACTGTGGGCTTGCCAAACTGCTCCCATTCTATCAAACACTCTTCCCATCTGCCCAACCCTCATCCTCGGTATCCTTACTCATCTGTCACCTTCCTCCTGACATTCCCTATGTCTAACCACTCCTTCTCTTTACCTTCCCCTATGTAGCCCCATGCGCATTAGTGGCAGTGGAATGCCTTGCTTGGGGTGAGATGATTAAAAAAAATAGTTATCTTCTGTTTTTTTTTAAATTCCTGTTCTTTTATTCTTCTCTCACCTTCACCTTTTTCTTTATTTTATATTATTTCACACTCATTAACATTCTACGTATTAGTTTCTTCATTTCATTGCTTGGAATTAAATGATAGATTTGTGAAATCTTAAAGTTTCACTTTATCATAGTTCTTATTTACTATTGTTCTGTTGTGGCTCGATCCGTTTCAACTGAGTCCAGGTACACTTTGCGCCACTCACTGCACCTTCTCGGACAAATGCTTTACACTGAAATGAAGTAGACAGGTTATATTGAATTAATTGTAAGATCTGCTGCTAAGGAGGTTGGTTCGCTGTGTCGTGTTACAGAACTCGAAACTATCTATATATATAAAAGGCAATCTGTGAGTTTACGTGTGACTGTTTCCTATGCACGCCTACACTTTTTAAGCCATTCAAACTTTCTAAGGACACATATCTACAGGGAAGCCAGGTCGACACATACTTTTTGAGTTTAAATTTAGCAATTTTCCCTTTCGCACTTTTTGGCCAATGAACACGATTGTTTACATTTGCGTCGTAAAACATCTAAGATCTAAGATGGTTGTTGAATTACGTCACAGAAATCAAATCACACGTGTCAAACGCGACTAAAATATTTTTTATCAAAAAGAAAAATGGGCTTTATATTCAATTTTTTTCGATGTTTTAAAAATTCATGAATATTTTCCCCGTAATTTTGAAACAGAAGAAAAAAACAAAATATGTAAAATAAAATGTTCTGAGTTGCACGGGCAACGCTGGGCTATGATGCTAGTCTTACATATTTGTAAGTCTAACTATTCGTCCTTGCTTTGAATATTACTGCCACATCTGCTCTGGTGCTCCTGCTATATATTTAGGGGTTCTTGATAAAATTCAAAGAAGAATCTGCAATGTTATTATGTTATAAATACATTTACTATTCTATGAAATTTTGTCTAGAATTGTATTAGAGTCATGCGACGCAGGGCAGGCTGTGTTTGAAACAAAATTAAATTTTGTTTTAAAAGGTCAGAGTGCCAAAAATTTAATTGAAAGCTGAATTTTATTTTAACGAATACAGTGAGGTCGAGGTAAAAGATATAACCACTTGAAATGTAAATACAATAAGGCGGAGTACCACAGGTCGAGTGAGGCTCGCCTGTTTAATAAATCAGAGACAGCAGCAGTCAGTCAGTGGAGTTCGGGTCACAGAGAGACACAGAAAAGGAAGGATTGTGGGCTTGCCAAACTCCGATCAAGGCCTACTTCACTCCACGCCTTCGTCACTAAAGAAATGTAGCAATAATATATTGTATATTTTTATATATCCGTATATAATAATTTTTATGTTTTTATATATCCGTATATGATAATAAGATAATAATAATATATTGTATATTTTTATATATCTATCTAAACTTATTTATAAATGGAACTTTGTCTGTGTGTGTGTGTATGTGTGTGTGTGTGTGTGTGTCCGTTACCTATAGATTCCGAAACGGCTGAACCGAGTTTCTTGAAAATTTACACAGTTGTACTATAAGCGTCTGCGAGTGTTCTTAGCTAGGTTTTGTGTCGAGGTACCCCCGATAAATATCGAAAATCGATAATCGAAAAAATCGGGTACTAGAAGGAGAGGTCCGATTTTAATCAAATTTGATACACTCATAGACAAAGACATAACAAACGATATTCAGAAGTTTCAAGGTTGCATTTCTTAGAATAGTGCAGAAAATCGATAATATATATATAAAAGGCAAGTTGTTTGTTCGTGTGTCCGTTTATCTGTCTGTATGTTCTTTATACAACTTCACAATTTTTATCCGATTCTCACCAAACTTCACACAAATATTCTTTAGGCTGAGTCTGAGCTCCAGGACCATGGATTCATTTTACAGCTTTCATTACACCCGAGCAACGCCGGGCAATGCCGCTAGTTATTAATAGACAAAGAAGTATACGACAAAAACAACTTTCAAGGTTGCAGTTCTTACAATAGTGCAGAAAATCGATAATATATATATATATATATAAAAGGCAAGATGTTTGTGTGTGTGTCTGTTTGTCTGTATCAAAATATTCTTTAGGTTGAGTCTGAGCTCCAGGACCATGGATTAAAGCTTTCATTACACCCGAGCAACGCCGGGCTATACTTCTAGTCCGTATATAAAACTATATCCGTATTGGCATTTTTATCCACAAAGCTGAGAAGATCCAAAATTTTGATTCAAGTTTTATTTTTCGTCGAATTAACTCTGATCTGGCATATCGGTTTTCGATGGATTTAACAATACTATGGAGAGAGTACAAAAGAAGAGCTATCAGAAGAATAGTAAATAGCAATTATCATTACATTTACAGTTTTGAAGATTAAAGTTGACTGGAAAGCACAGAGCCGGAAGGGAGTTCCACGTGTGGGAAATGCGAGAAAAACTGTTAGCATAGAACTTACGGTTATAGCTAACACACCCAACCGTAAATTGATGAAACCTCGTTGTCAGTCGAGTATTGCGCTTAAATTCATAGTCTATCTGCCGCAGCTAAAATCTCATTCGAATAATTACCATAAAAGTATTAATAGAAATAGCGCAGGGAAGATACTTATATTGAACTTGTTACTTAAAACTAGAATGTTGCAGACTCGTTTTTACTGAATTCGCAAGTCTAGCGTTAAGCTTTCAAAAGCTAGCAATATTCATTCTAATATTATAAATGTTAGCGCGATTAAAATTTACATAAATCTTAAGAAATGGTGAATTTAGATGACTCAGTAGATAGTACAATGTTTAGCTGATTACTTGATAGATGGTACTTTGTACTTTAACCTTCAAAATAGAGTTTCAGCGGGAATTAACTAAGCATTCCAAACACATTTTTCAATTATACTTTCATTCGAAATTTTTTACTTCTTTTTTATAATATATTCGATAACCTTCTTTTTCTGTTTTTTTTTTTTACTTTCATTTTTTCTTTGTTTTTCCTTCTTTAAACGTTTTCGTTTTTTCTTTCTGTGTTTTCTACTACATTGTCTACTATTTTCATTATTTTGTCTTCAGCTATTTTATTTGATTTTTCCTTTATTATGTTTTTTATCATATACATTTTTTCCTTTATCAATGTTTTTGATTTTCCTGCGTTAATTTATATTATTGCTTTCTTTTTATATACGTCTTCCTATTTCCTTCATTGCTTTTTATTCATATTTTTTTATACATCCTTTTTTATTTCGTCTTATAGCTACATGTATTTTTTCGTCCGTTCTGTTTTCACTTTTCATTCATCCTATCCTGCACATATATAAATCTACCATCTGCTCGTGCATTGAATACTGCTGCCAAATCTGGTTGGGTACCCATGCTATTCACCTCGGAGTTCTTGAGAAAATCAAACGGGATCCTGTTATGTGATTGATACCGGGTTTGCAGCTTGATTGCAGTTGCTCTCTCAACGGCGTGATGTGGCTTACCTATGCCTCTTCTACAAATACTTTCACGCCTTCTGCTGCAATGAACTTAGCTCACTGGTGCCCTCTATGTATGAATTTACACGAGCTACTAGACTAGCAACATAAGTACTACCCTTTTACAGTGAAACCGATAAAATGTAACCGCAATTTCTACTCTAACGGCTTCTTTTCTCGCACTTCCAACCTGTGGAATTCACTTCCATATAGTTGTTTCCCCGACAACTAGAATCTTCAGGAATTTAAATGTAAGGTCAATAGACATCTCCTATCTTGCATCCTTTCTCTCAAGCTCTTTACTCCATCCACCCCACACCCCATTTCACCGGTATTCTCACTCGTTTATTACCTTCCTCCTGACACCCCCTATTATTAATCCCTCTTTCTTATCACTTTCCCCTATGAAACCCCCTGAGCAACAGTGGCAGTAAAACTGCCTTGTTTGGGGTGAAACGATTAAAAACATCTCATTTTTTTCTCTGATTCTGTTTTATTAATAACCTTTTTTAACTCCTTCATTTATTCTTTTCTTTCTTCCTTTTTATTCTAATCATGTACTTTTATATTCTTTCGTCTACTCTATTTTCTTTTTTTTTTCATATTTTTTCACTTATTCTATTTTGTCTTTGTCCTTCATCTATAAACTCTGGTTTTCCTTCACTCATATTCTTTAATATCTCCTTCATTTATGTTTCTTACACCTATTTTTTTTTCTTTTTAAAAACATTCATATTTGGAAGCATTACTACAGTCCGCAAGTATTTTCTTCCTTTCTCACCATGATTTTTTTTTTTTCGTTTTCTTTTCAGTTCGTCTTACCTTTGGTCAACCATTTTCCTATTTCTTGCATTCTTATTTCAAAAGAAAAGCAACATACAGCGACATTTCAAGTCCGGAAACCCTATTTAAAATTTAAAAAATACATAAATACTTCTTTTTTAATTCAATTTCTTATATTTGGGTTTGAATATTTTCTCTTTATTCTGAAAGTGTCCACGTCAGATTCCTTTTTTCCCATATTACTTTTTTTCATCTGCAAGAATATATATATTTTTTACAACTCTTGTCAGCAAAGAATTCCCATTTAGTCAGCTAAAACCTGAAAAAGAAATAACATAATGGTGTAATCTTAAGGCAAATTAAACATGCGTTATATGTAGTTTTATAAATGCATATATGCACTTACAAATATATATATGTGTGTGTGTGTGTGTGTGTGTGTGTGTAAATGCTCATGCATATATATTTATAAAGTGATACAGATATAACTATACCTATCTATGTATTTATATAATTCGTGTTTACGTAGTAGTAAGCATACACGTATACCTATTTGTAAAATTTTGCATTATTTTAAGCATACACCTATATTTATTTGTGAAATTTTGCGTTGTTATATATATATATATATATATATATATATATATAAAACAACGCAAAATTTCACAAATAAATATACGTGAATGCCTACTACTACGTAAACACGAATTATATAAATACATACATAGTTGTAGTTATATCCATATCAGTGTATAGATAGATAGATAGATAGATAGATAGATAGATAGATAGATAGATAGATAGATTAGAACAGAAGATTTAGATAGATAGATAGATAGATAGATAGATAGATAGATAGATTAGACAGAGATTTAGATAGATAGATAAATAGATAGATAGATAGATAGATAGATAGATAGATAGATAGATAGATAGATTAGAACAGAAATTTATATAGATAGATAGATAGATAGATAGATAGATAGATAGATAGATAGATAGAAAGTTTAGAACAGAAATTTATATAAATATAGATATATAGATAAATAGATACAAAAATTACATATTTTTCACATTAATCTTAATCTTATAGAATACTGAAGAGCCACTCAATGTAGCGTATTACTAAAGAAGTTTATTAGGTGATTGCTAAAAGCAAGAGGCTCTCTTTATGAGGATATGTTGGAAAGATAACGGTTAACTCTAGACTTGGACAGGCTATGATTAGTAGTTGGTAACATTCCCTCTTGGGATTCGTTTCCAAATAAAAGCAGTTCATTGTTCGTCGTGTAGAACTTTCTTCTTACTGACGGATGGATATACCAAAGGAGGTTGTCCATGACTCGCATCCACATACCAGCATTAATGATACCCAAAGTTAGCAGACTTCTGTTTATGATTTTAATATATGACGGCGACCAGAATTTCAATATGAGCTTATCAAACGCATCGCAGAATGTCTTTTTATAATTATAATTTTATTTTAAATCATTTCACCCGAAGTAAGTCAATAACGCCACTAGATTGTAGGGGGTTACAGTGAGAGAAAAAGAAAGAAAAAGAAAGTGGGAACACTTTACGGTGACGTAGAAAATGGATAAGAGAAAGTTTGAAATCAAGAAGATAGAAAATGGTAATTGACGCCATAGGCGGAAAGTGCGAAATAAGAAACAATTTGAGTAGTAGTAGCGGTTACATTTGACTGTTTTGACGGTAAAAGGGTGGGACCTATTTGTCAATCGCATAAATCTATATAACAGACACACAAGAACGCACGCACGCACGCACACGCACACACACAGATATATATATATATATATATATATATATATATATTTTAATTCAGATACTTCAATCCAAGGGAAAAAAGCAGGAAGGTAAATAATAATTAAATTTTTTTTTTCTTTAGTTTCTTTCTTTTTCCCTCCCTTCCTTCTTTTATCTCTCTTACCACCTTTTTTCCGTGTTGCTTAAACTTACGTCGATTTAACACGGCTGTCTGTTAATTTTTAGTTACATTCTCCCTTTTTTTTGCGAACCCAGACGATGTCAATTTTTTTTCTTTTCTTATTTATTTGATTTTATTCTATCTTTTTCTTTTTCTTTTTCGTTTTCTTTTTCTTTTTCTTTCCCTTTATTTTTCTTTTTATTTTATTTTATTTTATTATTTATTTTTTAATTTCTTTGCAATCTATTTAAAAAGGAAAAGTAGACTAATTTTTCTCCAGTTTCTGAAAGGTTTTTTTCTGTTGCTGAGGTGATGTGTCGTCCCCCGTGGGGATCTTCATATCGAAATGGCCATTCAACATCTTTGAATTAATCCTTTTTTAATATATATATATATAGAGAGAGAGAGAGAGAGAGAGAAAAAGAGAGAGAGAGAATGTTGAGTTAGTACCAAGATTATTGTTTGTTACGTGATTTACTGATTAAAATATATTTTGACAAGCAGGTTTTCTATCGTAAAGTGCTCGATATCAATAGAGCGTTAACGTTAATGTTATATATATATATATATATATATATATATATATATATATATAGTGTATCGGGCAGCAAATACTTTTCTAAATATATAATGTTAAATATAAGAGACAATGAATGTCTATTATGTTTAATCATGAGCCGTTCTAAACGTCGTATATTGGCTTTAATTTCAGTTTAAAATAAAGACAAAAATTCTCCAACATTTGGATAATTTTTTATTAATTTGGTTCTAAGCTTTCGGCTCACATGTTATTTTGTTTATGTTTATTTGTTATTTTGGTAACTATTGCCGTTGCCGAGTTTTATAAAATCGTCGCTGATGATGGGTGTTATTGGGTAACGGTCTTAATAACCTCTCTGAAGATGGCTCATGTGACGGTTAGAACGGCTCATCATTAAACATAATAGACATTCATTGTCTCTTATATTTAACAGTATATTTTAGAAAAAAAATATATCTATTTATAAATAACTGTTACGGAAGATCTCGAAAATTAACGAAATGGTTTTAATAATCAACATATTTAATTTATTTTTTTAACATTATTTTTAATCAATAGATATTTTTTTAATCAGTGTATTTACATTTTTTCCACCGGCCTGATGACGATAAATATTTTTACGAAAATGTGTGTTATGCGGGAGGATTCGTACCTGCAAACCCTATCTACCTAGGGCAAGCTGCCACTTGATCTGCTGCGTCTTAGACCACTTGACCACAAAAATTGTGCTATATAAGGCTTGATTTGACTTCGATTAGACTGTGGAATCATTCGTTTTCTAATTTTTCTGTTTGGTGAGAGTAAGGGAGTACAATCATTTTGCATATTGCCTATTATCCCAAGCGATTTTGGCCACTTCTTTAGCCATTTTTAAAGGAGGTGGCTTTACGTATTGTTAACATATCTTCATGTTTGACTGCTTAAGATGTAGTATTTCTGTATTGTTTTTAATACTAATAGGTGCGTTTACGCCGGACATTCAGATGTTGAACATAATTGAAATTCGAGTAAGAGAGTTTTTATTTTATACATAAATATCAGTCAGTTGTGTGCCATACGTGATGATGTAATGAATAGGTAATGTATATGTATACACCTTAGTTCCCCCTCACTGGAATGTGATTGGCTGATATCAGCCATAAATGCAGACGAAGGCAAGGACGTCCAGAGTGAGCGAGATTTACCAGTCTTCCACTAGAAAGATCTTTCAGCAGAGATCTAGAGATCTTCCACTAAAGGTCTATTGGATTACTGACTACACCGACTACGCCTACGTCTCAGGATACTGCATACGATGATTACGCCTACGTACTAGTTTGACCTACCCGGTTAAATTTGCTTTAGCCACTTAACAACTTTGTATTGATATATATTCCTTTCTGGGACATATCACGTAATAAACAATTGTGCGATCATCTCTCGAATATTTTACCACAGTAGTTTACCATTAATTTCGAGGTAAATTGGTTTCCAACCAATGCTACAGATCCCAGTATGCCCTACTATTTAACTCATAGCTAAAAGTCGAAGAGATGGATTAATATCTTCTGTCTTCTTCCTCTATCAATGGTTTAAGTATATGTATATAAAGAAAGAGAGAGACTGACAACAACTTTTAATGACAACATGTTTCATATTTCACTTTCTTTCGTTATGCGTCTTCTGCTCAGAATGTAAGTTTTCTCATATTTGTTATATTGGGCTGACCAAAAATACCTGACTCATAAGTAAGAAGCGGAAAGCAAACAATATCTTATGGAGTAACATCGACATTTATTCTTCAAATTAGTCCATCATTCTCGACGATCAGCCAGCATCCTAATCTGTCCCGGATACCAGACCGCTGGTACTGAATAAAAAAATGCTTTACTTCATCAAAATTGTTGAATCGCTGGTTCCGGAAGAAGTGTGCTATTGAGCGAATTAGACCAAACTGACTCGGAGCCGCATTGGGACTGAATTGTAGTTTTAGAAGAATCGCTACCGTCTATCTGTTTCAACTTCTTCTTAGTCAAACTTGCAGTCTGTGGAATCACATTGTCATGCTGAAACAAAGCACGACATCGATTGACTTTGATTGGCAAAACAGTTTAGCAATGATGGGAAAATTATGTGATATTTTCATTTGAAGCGAGAAATGGCCTATTTTATTATATGTACACTATCATAAACACAAATTAAGTACAAGCACACACACATATATGATTTTATGTGGATATGTATGTGTGTGTCGTTAAGAAAGACTGACAATTTATTTTTGTTAAATATTCTTCTTATTATTATATTCTTCTATACGTACATGTAATCTCTTATGTGGACGCAAACTGCCTAGAAGTTCTCCCAAATTTGTCGTTTCTACTGCTACTTTTTTCCATCACAACGTATTTTCAATTGAAGGTTCATATCCCAATCGTGTTTTCGACCAGTATATATATATATATATATATATATATATATATATATATTCCATTTACAAATGGAAAATACTTAAAGGTTCTATAATACAATTGCACTGAACACTTTTTAATACAAATGTGCAATGGTCTAATTTTATTATGACCAAAAACTAAGTAATTAAACAATCAATATATATATATACTGTTTATAAATCCGAAAGACATCGCTTGAAGGTAAGTGCCAAAAGGATTCTATTAATATTAGATATTAAAAATTAAATATTAAATCCAGCCAGAGGGACCGATGTCATAAAATTTATTTAGAGAGCCAACATTTATTATGAGACAGATGTTAAATTCGCTCGTTGAAACTGTCATACGTTATTTGGAAAATTTGAATTCTCTCCCTCTCTCTCTCTCTTTCTCTTACTCTCTCTCTCTCTTTATATATATATATATATATATATATATATATATGTGTGTGTGTGTGTGTGTGTGTGTGATAGGTAAATTGTTGCCATTTTATATTTAGTAACCACCAAGTTGTATTTCATTGGCATACAAACAAAATCTGACGAGCGATTAATGAAAACTATGCGTGACGCCAGTATGTGAGGGACGCGTGGTTAATGTGTTGATGTATGAGAATAAGTTTTTTCTTTTTTTTAAATTTCTTCCCAATATTAATGTGCCTCTTCCAAGCGGCAATGTCCTGTAAGTCGGAAAATACAGTATCTATGTATAAATAAAAAAATAACAAGATAAAGTATATTCTTTCGTTTGGTTTTCTGAGACTAGATCAGTCAGTCAGTTAAGTGCCATACGTGATACACGCTTGGGCGATCATGTCTCGAAAGAGACATGATTGACTGAGCAGAAGATTTTTTCCGCAGTTTCTTCCTGTTCATGACTTTCCAGCCAACTTTAATCTGTAAAAATTTAAAAGCAATATCAATCGCTATCCGTTGTAATCATGATTATTTTATTCTATCCTCGCTTCTTAACAATGTTCCTGCTTCTAACTCTTCCACATTCAGTAACACCTTGCGTCTGGGTGGCTTTAGCGCCTTACGTTTTGTCTAGTAGCTTTTAAATTTTGAATTCCTTATAAGTAGTTTGCATAACATTCACGTTTGTCTATACTTCTGAGATGAGGTAGCGTTTACACTATTTACATTGTTAAGACAATTTTACACATCTTTATTGCATTTATTACGACGTTTCGGCCGCTGCACGCTCCGGCCTTCTTCAGGTGCGAGGAATTTTGAAAAACCTTGAAAGACCTTTGAAAAACCAAAACGTCGTAATAATGGCAATAAAGAATAGAACAATATTTCGCATAATGTAAATAGTGTAAACATTTGGGTTTGCATATCTCCTTCTCCTGGATCTATGTGAAACATACAATATGCATTCTTCTTCCTTGTTTGCTGTTTCCTCAAAAGAAGCCATGCCTTTACACACCTGTCTGTCCAGGTAGCTCTTAATAAAATCTGTCTTCCTGTTATTTCTCTTAAGCCCTGTCCTGTCATCTATGTATAAACTCTTGTGTAAATTCTGCACAAATGAATAAATTCTTGACATCTCATTTAACATGTACATTTACCAAGAATTACACAAAAATATCTTCAAATGCTAAAGTGTTAATTTATTCAATAAAATCACTATTCACCATTCCCCTCTCTCACTAGTGAAATAGCAGAACATATTTGGTTTCTATAGCCTTGGTTGGCAACAATTTTACCGCAAAAAGAAATGGCAACCTACTGCGTGAAAATCTTCTGTCTAGTCAGTCATGTCTCTTCCGAGACATGATCTCCCAAGTGTGTTTATATATATATATATATATATATATATAACAAATATAATATATATATATATATATATATATATATATATATATATATATATATATGACAATACAAGAAATCTAGAAGTGAGCCACCAACTCTTACCCTGAAGAACTGTTTGTGTAAAACCGCGGTAGGTGGTGGCTCATTTCTAGATTTCTTGTATCGTATTCTTGCTCTACTTTCGTACTTTCGTATCGAGCACTTTGTTGTTAAGGTTTCGTCTTGGGTTTTTTTTTTCTCTTTCAAACGGGCAGTAGACGTATTGTTCTTGTGCGCTGTTTGTTTCTTTTTTCTCTCCCTCTTTATTTAACCCACGAGGGTTACAAGACGGTTTATATTACTGTTAAGTTAGCATTATTTTCGGATGTTTAGTCTGTTATTATTAGTGTTGCCTTACTGTGATTAAGTTCATTATATATATATATATATATATATATATATATATATATATATATACATATATATATATCGCCACTATATATAATTTTCATTTCGTTTCCGCTATTAGTCATACTGCGCTTCTATTTCTTTGCCATCATTTTTGATATTATGTTTGAGTAGGTCAGTAGTTCAGCGGGGAAGAATTCAAAGATTAGTGCAATATCAAAGACTTTTTTCGTTTAATCAGACAGGCACTTATTAGGTCGAATTCGTTGTTCTGTGTGTTACAGTGAACTGCTGTTGCACTATAGAATTCTGCGGTTCACTACTTTGGAGATTCGTAGATGCTTCACCGATAAATGTCATTGCGAATTTTATGAAATTCGTTTCATACATTCCTGCCTTTGTTTTTTGTCGATTTTTACTTGTTTTCCTTTTTCTTTTCTTTCTTTTTTTAATTGATTTAGAGTGAATAAACGCTTTTCAGTAACATCTATTATTGAGTCGGTAGTCAAATTATATGCCAAATATTATCAGGTCTGTCGGGATTATTGTAATCTGTTGATTTCTCTATTTTTTTGTGAATGAAGAAGGCTTTGCCTTTAGCATTACACCGGAAATCATTCAAGCAATTGAAGACCTTTAAAGTGTTTCAAATGTTCGTTTGTTTGTTTGTTTGCTTTGTTTGTTTGTTTGTTTGTTTTGTTTGTTTGTTTGTTTGTTTTGTTTGTTTGTTTGTTTGCTTTGTTTGTTTGTTTGTTTGTTTGTTTGTTTGTTTGTTTGTTTGTTTTGTTTTGTTTTTTCTCAGACAGGGTCCGGAGGCTAACGATACTATCAAGTAAAAACAGCTTCTTTTACATGTTCTCTGCCTTCAGACATATATACTAAGGATTATCAACTCTGAGTTGTGTCTCTGTCTAGGAACAGATATACAGCAGAGACAATTAAATACTGTGAGATGCCCGGTCCCGGGGTAATAGATGCTTGAGGTTGCACTACTTCACTGGACTCGGGAGGTGGATCGGATGCCGCCACCGAGGCTAGCGCAATCGGCGGTTGCGGGACTTTTTTTGGCCCTGATTTGAGCCTTGGCACTTGGGTTCCACACGCTAAACTGAACCTTATGAGACATCCCGTCGCAGTCGGAAGGCTGTGTAAATGTCTATGCTCCTTTAGAAATTTGGCGATCATGGCTCTCCACAATTCCCTGTTCTTTGTAGCGTAGCAAAGTTTGTCTTTTCGTTATCCCTCCTAATCAATGTTCTACCAATCATTTAGCTCGTTAGTTACGTTTTTCTGTTGTCCTCTTGCCTTAAATATGTCATGTGAGTATCAAATTGTTTAAACCCTCTTTATTAATTATCAAATTTCACCTGTCTATTTCTTATTTTAATTGTATGTTTCTTTTCTGTTTCTCTTCTATAAAACGGTCCTGGGTATGACGGTAAAATGCATCTGGCAGCAAGACCTCTTATTAGAAGGTTCTGAGGAGCATAGATCCACCTCTTAATTACTGTTGTTCTCAGGTCCACCCTGACTCGAAGTGGTAGCACCTGTTAGGGTCCCAGCTATGGGGAAATAGTTAACCCCCAAACGGAGGTCAAAATACTATGAAAGTATAAAAATACACTTTTATAGAAATATATACATAAAAATAGACTTTTATAGAAATATATACTTTTTTTAAGTATATTTAAAATATTACCAACAATGCGTTTTTGAAGAAAAAATTATTGCCATAACATATTTTTGAATGAAAAAAATTATTCTCAGCAAAACACTTTTGAATACAAAACTAGAAGACATTTTTAGTTTCTTAAGATAAGAACAAATCTTTCATTAAAATCTGACTAAATCAACATTCTCACTATAACCGAACATTAAACAAATATCTTAAAAGCACTCCTTTTTGGCATTAAATAATCTAAAAAGGTTGATATGTGGCTAAACAAAACTCAAACTCAAAACTTCAATAACACTTCGTCGTTACTCATGTGTTTGTTTTATGGTATTCTAAGCATTCTTCTATATGATTATATTTCTATAATCTTAAGTTTGTTCTTCATTTGTGTAGAGATTTTCCAGCATTAACTTGTAATGTAGGAGGATGCCTATTACATAACAGATCAGTAATTTTATTTATTCTTTTATGAAATGCTTATTTCTTATTACTAAGTTAACTTTCTTCTTCTTCTTCTATGTGCGCTGTCCCTTCAGGACGTAGGCGATCATGGCTCTCCACGCCTCCTTATCCCTTGTGGCTCTTAGTATGTTTGCTCCTGTTGCTTCTGGCAACCCCCGTTCCGTCATCCACCTGATCAGGCCCTGCAAATATGTTATCCGCAGCCTTCCTCTGTCTCTCCTTCCTTCTATCTGACCAGTCAGTATCAGGTTCTCCAGGCTCTCCTTCCTCATTGCATGTCCCAGGAACTTCAGTTGTCTCTTCCTGATGCTCAGCATCAATTTCCTTTTTGTTGCCATTCTTTCCAACACCTCGTCGTTGCTTCTATGCTCAGTCCACGATATCCGTAGCATCCTTCTGTAGAACCACATTTCGGCCGCTTCAAGTTTTGTCCTCATTTTCGATGATATTGTCCAGCATTCACTTTTGTTATTCCAGTCCTTCTTCACATTTTTGGTGTCGTGCTTTTCATCCTCTTTGAAAATATCTCGTAGATAATTAAATTTCTGCATTTTCTAATATTGTTATCTCCAATTTGTAATACTAATTTCGTACTATTATTTTTGCCTTCATACGTTTTGGCATTTATTCCTTTCTTCACGATTTCTTTTACTGATTATAGGAGTTTTTAGTTTTCTTTTCTGCGTCTGCAAGAAAATGTCAGTCAGTCAGTTAAGTGCCATACGTGATACACGCATGGGCGATCATGTCTCTTTCGAGACATGACTGACTGGGCAGAAAATTATCCCGCAGTAGGTTGCCATTGCTTTCTGCGGTAGACTGGTTGCCGACCAAGGCTGTAGAACCTAATCTGTTCTGCTATTTAACCCATAACTAGAAGGAATAGATGGATTAATACCTTTCCCAAGGGTATTTGCGCGTAAGTGAATGCAGTGAATTTAGCTGGAATTCGAACTAGGCTCTCCGATTTCTCGTTCCGAGCCGATATACAATGCACCACAACGCACATCCGCAAGATAATGTAATGTTGTTAAAATTTTTTCCAAGTATAATGAATCCTGGTAAAGCTTCTAATTCTCTCAGCTTTTCGTCACTGTAAAAACTCATTATGCCCTCATGTAATACAAACAAACGTGGTTGAAAACTAAAAAACTTGAGCATAAATGTTATAAAATTAACCATTCTTTCCTGTTACATTCAATGAAACATGCATAAAAGAAAGACTGCTACCCATACACAAAATGTGAGTACCCGTGTGTGTGCGAGTGTGTATAAAGGGAATCTAAGAATGAGTCTCTTGGAAGACTACTAATAGAACTACGCTTTACATTAGACATCTCTGCAGTAGATTCACTGACGCTACTCTCAAAAAAAAAAAAAAAGAAATCTGAGACCTTCTCGGTGTTTCTCTGGTGTGTTCTTTTTCTTTTTTCTTAAGAAATAATCAGATCATACCCATATAACTACAGACCAAGAAAATCTTATCCACTTAACCCAGAGCAAATCGACTTAAATCCCCGCCAAAAACAACCTACTAAATCCAAGCATTGCTTAAAACACTTAAAGAACTTAGTCGTCTTTTCTGTGTCCGCATTTAACTTTACCAGGCTTGCAAATCGGAAGAATTGGCCAGTGGAATAATTTCTTTTCTTGCTGCAGTTTTAGTCTCTGTAGCTTTGGTTCGACGTTAGGCAAACAGCATACTAGCGAATATACACAAACGTCTACAATGTTTCCATTTCTAAAACGAGGCCGAGGACAGTCGATTGTTCATCTGGGAAGAAAACGTGGTTCCTAGCTGTTCTATATGAAAACTGATAAGAACTAAATACTCAGTTAGCTTGACAGAAGGAAACATCGAGATAGTGCCTCGAGGAAAGGGAAAAGAATAGTGTCATAAGTAGATAACAGCGCACATTTGTCAATACACTCAAATGCACGTAAACATATGAGAGGTTTTCATTAACCCATTTCAACCAAGTGTCTTCAGGTTTTAGAACATTAAATTTAGAACATTAAGAATTTTTTTCCAACCGGGCAGAATTTGGATGGTAATTTTATTAATGAATCAATATGTCCTCACTACCTATATATAATAATAGTTTTATATAATGATTTATACCCATTATTATTTACAGTTTTTTATGCTGTCCTCAAATGAGGACAATGGGTTAAAATGTGTTAAATCGGCATTAGTTATTTTGAAAATTTCGAAACGAAAATGTATAAATACATTTTTGCATTAGGTCTGGTGATGTTGTACAAATGGTTCCTCAAATATACGCAAAATATCAATACATGTTGCGAATAGCATATGATTTTTTATAGCAAGAAAACCTCATTTAGTAATCGCTGCTGTGCCATCTGTTTAATAAGTAAATGAATTCGAAGAATATAACGTATTTTCCGTCTTACAAGACGCTCTATTTCTCCTAAACAATACCCTGAAAAATACGTGCGCATCTTCCAAGATGAATGTATCAGTTACCGCCATGATTACCACCATAGCATGGATAATGGCGAGGCCCATTTATTATACATGACTTACAGTAGTGATAACATTGCAGGTAAGTTTAGATCTTTAACATGCAATTGACAAGTTTTCAATGTTTGAGGATGAAAAAATGTATTCGTTGTTTGATATTTTACATACATATTTAGAATTTTTAAATTCATTTTTTTTCCTGCTACAAATAAACTTCAAGAAAACTGAATGCATGGTCATCAGCAAAAGGTGCAACTCAAAATGCCAAATACACGTGAGGGATACCAGAATCAAGCAAGTACAAAAATTTAAATACCTAAGAAATGTTCTAACAGGAGATGGAAAGTGCGACACAGAGATCCGAAGGCGAATTGGCATGGCAAAGGACGCATTCCAGAAGCTGAGTAAAGTACTAACACACACGAAAATGTCACTAGAAACAGAGAAGGGAGTGCTGGATTGCTGTGTGATGTCAGTTCTTCAATACGGCAGTGAATGCTGGACAATATCATCGAAAATGAGGACAAAACTTGAAGCGGCCGAAATGTGGTTCTACAGAAGGATGCTGCGGATATCGTGGGCTGAGAATGCAAGCAACAATGAGGTGTTGGAAAGAATGGCAACAAAAAGGAAATTAATACTGAGCATCAGGAAGAGACAACTGATGTCCCTGGGTCAAACAATAAGGAAGGAGAGCTTGGAGAACCTGATACTGAATGGTCAGATAGAAGGAAAGAGAGACAGAGGAAAGCAGCGGATAACATATTTGCAGGGCCTGATCAGGTGGATGACGGAACGGGGGTTGCCAGGAGTAACAGGAGCAAACATACTAAGAGCCACAAGGGATAGGGAGACGTGGAGAACCATGTTCGCCTAAGTTCTGAAGGGACAGGGCACACAGAAGAAGAAGATGAGAATAAGTTTTTCTTTTTTTTTAAATTTCTTTCCAATATTAATATGCCTCTTCCAAGCGGCAACGTGTTGTAAGTCGGAAAATACGGTATCTATGTATGAATAAAAAAATGACAAGATAAAGAATATTCTTTCGTTTGGTTCTCTGAGGGACTTAATCAAGACATTGCCAAGATCAGTCAGTCAGTTAAGTGCCATACGTGATACACGCTTGGGCGATCATGTCTCGAAAGAGACGTGACTGGCTGAGTAGGAGATTTTCCTGCAGTAGATTGCCATTGCTTTCTGCGGTAGACTGGTTACAAAGGCTGTAGAACCCAGTCTGTCATGCTATTAAGCCCATAACTGGAGGGAAAAGAGACGAATTAATACTTTTTTAAAGCTTATTTGCATGTAAGCGAATGCAACGAATTCAACTGGAATTCGAACTCAGTTCTCCGATTTCTCATTCCGAGCCGACATCCACTGCACCATACCACACCTCCAGATAAAGTGCCTCAAAAGACGAAACGTGTTGGCTAAAGATAGTTTTACTCTTGACTGTTTTTCTTCTTTTGCTCCGTTGCAGAGAGACTCAATTTAAAATAATTTACACACACGAATATATATATAAACTTATGTATAAATGGAACTTTGTCTCTGTGACTCTGTGTGTGCCCGTTACTTATAGACTCCGAAGCGGCTGAACCGATTTTCTTGAAAATTTACACAATTGTACTATAACCGTCTGCGAGTGTTCCTAGTTAGATTTTCTGTCGAGGTATCCCCGATAAATATCGAAAATCGATAATCAAAAAAATCGGGTTATAGAAGGAGTGGTCCGATTTTAATCAAATTTGATACACTCATAGACAAAGACATAAGAAACGATATTCAGAGGTTTCAATGCTGCAGTTCATACAATAGTGCAGAATATATATATATATATATATATATATATATAAGGTAAGATGTTTGTGTGTGTTCTATTTATCTGCCTGTATGTTGGTATTTTTTCAGCCCTTTTATTTTAGTTTTTGCTTCGGGTTTGGCTCTAAGCAGGTATAACTGTAGTTCTTAGTCTCAGCCATGATACCATTTATTCAGAGGACTTATTTAGCCTTCAAAATTCAGTTTACAACGAAAAAAAACTCTTTGATATCGATACCAAGAAATCAAAATTTGACTTACATCTATTCATTTTTCTTTCAGTCTACGGTTTCGCTTTAACTGGAAACAACTATTGCTTTTTAGTCTTTCGTGCCAACGTCCAAAGAGTCTGAGCTCCAGGACCACGGATTAATTTTAAAGCTTTCATTACACCCGAGCAACGCCGGGCTATACTGCTAGTATATAAAACACAGAATAGGATACTGAGACGAAAATGTATCTGAAATGCATTAATCTTTCGGTCATCTACAGTAAATTTACGTCGATGTTCAGGTAAAAACTGCTTTGGCATGTCTACTGTTATCAAAACGGTGGGGTATTTATTAACAAAAGTGATGAAAATATAGACGCAAAGAAAAAAACACTAAAAGAAATCATCTCGGCTATATACAAAAGACACATATTAAAAAAAAGAATTAAATTTTAAATTTCTGTGCATGTATAATCACATGAATTTAAATATCACTTCAGTCCGATGAAGGTCTAAAGAACCCACCGTGTACACAAAAAATATTTCCACTTTGCTATAGATTTTCTAGAATAAGACATATATATATGTGTGTGTGTATTTGCATATATATATATATATATATATATATATATATATATATATATATATATATACCACTGAATCTTAGCAAAATATTAATCTATTTTCTGGATTTTTAAAAGATATCTCCGTTCGTGAAGCTGTTACTATTTTCCAAAACCAACACACACAACTATAACGATGTTAAAAATGAAAATATTTAAGTTAATAACTCGAACATAAAATAATATAAATATTAATTACATCAATAAAATTCAGTTAGTCTTCTTTGTTTATTAAACACTAAATTGTGTCACATAGCATCCTTCACTATTTACGCGAACACTTCAGTTAGCGTAATGTGTATATGGAACTATTCACTATTTAAACCCTCCTCGTAAGTTTGTTTTTATGACTTATTGTTCTGTATTTTTTGTGCATATCCGTTTGCAACGGATAATGCACTGAATTGAGTATATTAAGCAATCATTCTTCTCTGTGTATCTTTCACTTTAACGATACAACGCCTAGATGATCCATATCCGTATTAGGATGATGCATGCTGTGACAAATTAGAAATATTCTCGGTCTGACAACCATTCGCTTAATGTCAATTATGGTCTAATTAAAGATGTTTAAACTGTATTGCACAACAGGGACACCCAAAGTGTTTATGGCTGATATTCTGGTTTGTAAATTAAACTCAGCATTTAACACCAGAAGCACACGCCTGTCGTATTCTTTTCTTACTTATTCCTTCTTTTATATTCCATCCCTTTCGCTGATTCCTTGTGATGTATAGTCTTTGTAAGAAAATCTAGACCTATTTTTTTTTTTAATCATTTCACCCCGAGCAAGGCAGAAACGCCACTGATGTGCAGGGGGTTACATAAATGTAAAAAGATTAATTAGAAAAGAGTGAGGAGTACAAGCTAGTTAGAAAGCAACAATAGAAAGCTGAGAAAGCAGGTGCAATGACAGAAACATAGGCGGAGAGAAAGTGAAGATTATACAGGGGAGGGGAGAGAGCTAGAGTCCAGTGGTTAGTAGATGAGTATTAACTTTGCATTTAAATTTCTGGAGGTCGTAGCCGTCAGGAAAGCAAGAATACGGGAGTGAGTTCCACAGGCGGGAAATGTGAGAGAGGAAGCTGCAGGAGTAGAATTGTCGTCTGCATTTGGCTAACCTGACTGTGAATGGGTGGGACCCAGTTGCCAGTCTGGTTGCACGGGTAAACACCTGTTGAGGAGGCATCAGTGACTTAAGCTCATCCGAGCAGAAGCCATGAAAGTATTTATAGAAGAGACAGAGGGAGGCCACATTTCGACGATGGGAAAGTGGCTGCAGTCGAGTCGCCAGATCAGTACCTATCACATTACAGACTCTCCTTTGGAGCTTGTCAAGAACACTGAGGAGAGTGTGTTTCTTTCATTCATCCTTTCTCGTATTTTTTTTTTTCGCAAATTTATCTAAACCCATAATCAATACTGATGTCATCACTGGATCATTGTATAGTACTGTGGTTACTCATTGTCGTCTTTGGTAAAGAGTTTGATATCTTCCACGTATAATATGAATAGGTTTATAAACTTTCTTTTTTACTTTTTATCCCTGATTATTACTGCTTAGGTTATGGGAAAGTGGGATTAAAGAGAGACAGAAAAAAAGAAGCGACAGAGAAATATATGTTGTTGGATCTTCAAACAATTTGTTGTGTGAATTTAGGTATAATTTTGCTTTCCATAGTTTCATTTTTAAGGATGAACTTGTACATTTCTAAATTTTTAAGAAATCATAAGTACAGAGAAGCTAATACTTTATTTAATTATAATAATAATAATTATTATCATTATTAATATTATGATAGATAGATAGATAGATAGATAGATAGATAGATAGATAGATAGATAGAAAGATAGATAGATAGATCAGGAAAATATGTGTTGAAAGGCATTATTTATATCTTTGTCAAACTGTAACGCCTTCGTGGTTGAGCGGTCTAAGACACGTCAGATCAATTGACGGTTTCCCCTAGAGGACACAAGTTTGAATCTTGCCAAAGAACGCATATTTTCTTAACAAAATTTATGGATTATTCACGCTGGTAGATATAAATAAATATACATTCTAATTTTTATAAAATATCTACTCATATACAAAAAAAATAAGGTTTTTTTTATCGTATCACCACGAGCAAGGCGGTAATGCTACTGATGTGCAGGGAGCTACATAAGTGTAAAAAAGATTACTTAGAAGAGAGTAAAGAGGAAGATGAATTAGAACCAGTTAGAAAGGAGCAATAGAAAGATGAGAATGAAGGTGTGATGACAGTTTCAAAGGTGGAGAGAAAGGAAAGGATATATGGGGTGGGGAAAGATTTAGAGTCAAGTGGTTAATGGATGAGTATTGACCTTGCATTTAAATTCCTGGAGGTTGTAGCCGTCAGAAAAGCAAGAATATGGGAGCGAGTTCCACAGGCGGGAAGTGCGAGAGAAGAAGCTGCAGGAGGAAAGTTTTCGTCTGCATTTGGCTAACTTAACTGTGAATGGGTGGAACCCAGTTGCCAATCTGGTTGCACGAGTAAACACCTGTTGAGGAGGCACCAGTGACTTAGGTTCGTTCGAGCAGAAGCCATGAAAGTATTTATAGAACAGACAAAGGGAGGCCACATTTCGTCGGTGGAGAAGTGGCTGTAGTCGAGCCACCAAGTCAGTACCTATCGCATTACTGATTTTCCTCTGGAGCCTGTCGAGAACACTGAGATGAACTGCAGGGGCGCCTGACCATAAATGGCAGCAGTATTCCATGCACGGACGAATGGTTTATTTGTATATATGCAGGATGGATTCAAGTGGAAAAAAACATCCTGGCCCGACACAATGACCCAACCTCCTTAGCAGTGATTTTACCTATGGACTCGATGTAGTGGTTCCATTTGAGATCAGAAGAGAGGGTAAGGCCGAGGAGGCGCAGTGTATTGATCTCAGGAAGAGCCGCACGGGCTCTTCCTGAGATCAATACACTGTTAAATGTTTATGGGAGGCAGGAGAGGTTGCCTGTGATGATTGACAGACAACAGTTTGGTCTTAGATGCATTGAAATTGACAAGCCACTTCTTGCCCCAATTCACCACAGAGTGTAGATCCCGTTCAAGGTCAGCAGCGAGATTATGTTTGTCCGCTACGACGGGTTTCTTACTGATGCGGGAGTAAATTGTGGTGTCATCTGCGTAGATGCCTACTTGGCACTTGATCTCATCTGGGAGGTCATTGATGAAAATAAGGAAGAGCGTCGGGCCCAGGATGGGGCCATATGGGACACCAGCATTTGTGCTGTAAGATGGAGAGGCATGCCCATTCAAAACGACCTTCATTTTGCGGTTATTTAAAAAAGATTGGATTAGATCAAGCAAGCGTCCGGTAATACCGTAACCCCGTAGCTTGCATAGAAGGCCAGAGTGCCAAAACCTGTCAAAAGCTTTGGAGATGTCCAGAGCAACAGCACGAGCCGCGCCTGACTCATAAAGAGCCTAGAGCATGTTCTTCGTAACGGTTGTTAGCATGTCGGCCGTGGACCTGGCAAAGCGGAAGCCATACTGCCTGTCAGAGTAGAGTTTGTGGGCAGTAAGATGATGAACTATTTTAGCATTAACTATGGCCTCGAATACTTTCCCGAAAATTGGTAGAAGACTGATAAGGCGATAGTTGGATGGGTCCGAGTGTTCACCACAGTTCTTAAATACAGGAGACGACTAAAGAGAACTTCTAGCATGCAGGAAAACAGGAAGCAGAAAGGCAATAGGTATACAGTTTAGAGAGGACAGGGGAGAGTTCAAGAGCGCATCTCTTAAGGACTATCACAGTGATTCCATCACCACCGCTCGCCTTATGGGGGTTAAGTTTTGAAATTACTCGGGATACTACTGTCGGAGTAATATATACGTCGTAAAGATTGACCTAAGTTCTAATAGGGAAGTCGAGAGAGGGTTACTCCAGATGAGTCTAATGTGGAGTTGGATGAGAATCTGCGAGCAAAGCACTCAGCTTTGTCCGCAGATGACGTGAGAACCTCAAATTCATTGATTAAAGGAGGCATTGAGGATTTGCTATTGTTCAGCACCCGTTTGCATAACCGCCAATAGTCCTTGGAGCCGAACTTGCGGTCAGCTATGCGCAAACAACCTTTTGGCGTCATTCCTTACGAGAAGACGTGAATAGGCCCCTATTGTGATCAGATGACTGCATCGGAATAGTCGGAAGTAATGGTTCCTGTGGGCAATGGCGGCCGAACTGGCAGGAGAGAACTACGGAGAGGAATGAGGTTTTAGACAATACTTCCTGGTAGGTTTGAAGGCATCAAGGCCAGCCTTCACCCATGACGAAACCTGAGAGGCACAGTCATCAACTGGGAGATCGAACACTTTTCCCCAACGGACGTCGCAGTTTTTGGTAGCAGTAGGAGGTCCTATAGGCAGGAGGCTCCTGGGGGGAGTGAGAGTTGAAAGAAATATTGAGAGAGACAACAGCATGATCGGAGTTGCCGAGAGGGCAAAGCTGCCTGACTTGACAGGCATCAGGTCCAGAGTTAAAACATATATCTATTAGAGAGAAGTGGCCAGAGGGAGTGCTTGGAAAGCGAGTGGGGTAGTCCACCACTTGCGTAAGGGATTGGGAAATAGCGAAGTTCATGGCGTGGATGCCCGCTGGATCAGTAATAGAGGCTTTAAGCCACTTTAAACAAATAAATTAAAATATTCCTGAGTTCATCCTGTTCGTAACGGATTTTGTGAGATTTTGTAAATAGATATGTATGTAGAAAATGTGATTGATATATATGTATAACAATATATGATATATAGATAGAAATAGATTATGATTGATACGAATGGAAAGATATATACTATGATAGATAGATAGATAGATAGATAGATAGATAGATAGATATGAACAGACTGAGATGAGATAGATAGATAGATAGATAGATAGATAGATAGATAGATAGATAGATAGATATGAACAGACTGAGATAGATAGATAGATAGATAGATAGATAGAACTAGACTAGATAGATAGATAGATAGATAGATAGATAGATAGATAGATAGATAGATAGATAGATAGATAGATAGATAGATAGAAAGAAGAAAAGGGAGTGAAAAGTATGACTGTGAGAATAAGAGAAAATAACTTTAATTTCATCTCCTGGTCATGAATATTTAGTTGAAGCATAAAACAGAATGTGGCTGCTTGTTGACATCAATATGCATTTTAAATTTTGCTTATAACGTATCTTTCTTATCCAGCGGCATTAACCATAGCATGCCTTTAAGCCATAATGTAATCTAATTTACACACATACTTTATATGTATATAGTCATCCGCAGGCAGATCTGTTTCACTGTATCACAGCTCATCAGTACGGTTAGACATCCGATGGCTTTTTACCCAGGATTAAAACCCGTCCGAATTGGCATCAGTCGGCGATTCTTCCTCTGAGCTATGGGTGCTCAGTAGAAGGAGGCAAAGTTTTTAGCGTGTACATTATCATTATACACACGCCAATAGCTGAGGGTGTTCTAATTCATTGCTGAATGAACGATGCGTAGATGCTAAACTAGCTACTGTTTTTCAAAGTCTACCATTCTTCCAGAGTGCTCAATCAATGTGTGTGTGTGTGTGTGTGTGTGTGTGTGTGTGTGTGTGTGTGTGTGTACAACACGTTAAAATTTCCCTTTTCTGATTCCATGCAGTTATGGCTTAGGGCGTAGTGACACCGACTGACACCAAATCGGTCGAGTTTTGATCCCGCCAGAAGCAAGTACATGTGCCTAGCCACACTGATGAGCTGTGATACAGAGAAACAGGCTTGTATGTGGATGACTAGTATATATGTAATATGTATAGAAAAACATTATAAACCATACAATTGAGTGACTTGCAATCTGTAGAATCCTATAAACGATCAAATCCTATTCAAGCATCTAAAATTTGGATATAGGCCCGTTATTGCTATTTTGGGGATGTGACTGTACATACAAAACTATTCTTTTTTTACAGTGCATGGTGAATGATTGGAATGTTTTCTCTCTTTCCGATAACAAAGACTTTAAATTGTCATCAAAAAAGAGATCAAATTACATTTTGAATATATTGCCAGATGGTAGGTTTAATTGTGTACAATGTGCCTTTTCTACTGACTTAAACGCTTTTCTAATACAATCTTTGTATTATTCATGTTTTTCTCCATGTTGCCAGTGTTTTTTATTATATATTTTACCCAGTGGTAGCATTCTAAGGGTTCGCGGGAACCGATTCTTAAAATTATAAAAGCTTATTGAACCGGATCTAGGATTATCCGAAAATAACCGTATGTAATTATAGCCGATTTATAAGAGCTAAAAAATATAATTAATAACATTACTGTAAATTCTGTAGAGACTGAAATAGGGTTTTGTGCAATGAACATAAATTATTCGGACAAATGAATTCATCTTGAAGTGAAAAATCTATCAAATCTTTTCATCATAATTTTCATAGTTCTTCTAGTGGATCTTTGGTACGGCAATCATTCAGTTTGACTATGGCTGAGAAATTATAACACAGCTGATGACACATGAATCAGAAAGCATCATACTTCCTTACAAAAATATAATGAGAACCAAATTTACATCTGGGCATATCTTAATAATTAAATGTTTTCTATTAAATTATCAAAATGATTTAATTTTTTGTACTATGAAGTGCCTTGTTTACATTTTCAGATTGAACGAAAAAATAAGCAGAATAAGTTTGTGTTAGGGCGCCGCTCCTATTTGGACTGTTCCCATTGCTATATATAGCAATGGTGGATCCTCTCCAGGGAGTAGTAGGGAGTCACTAGACTGACGACTCTACGACACTGTCAGCCCTCTGCCTTCGGGTAGAGGGCGCTCTCTGCTTCCGAGCAGAGAGCAATAACCCAGTCGTGGTTCCGCCGAAAGGTAGAACCACGACTGGGGAAAAATAGACAGATATTTTTTGGCCCGGCTATATGGTCGGGAATACCCACTATAAAATGACCATTTGTCACATCCAGCCTACGTGGGAAGGCTAGTAAATACAATAGTAGGGAGTCACTTAAGAGTCTCTAATGAGTTACTGAAGAGTCAGTGCGAGTCAGTGAAGAGTTAGTCACACTTCCGTTGGCGGACCGGAAGTAATCACGTATACACACGTCTTACGACGGATTGGACTCTTGTATCTTTTCTATAGTAAATACTACTAATCACTTCTGTACATACCGTCTTTCCGCGGAATACAACTTATATTCTGATTCTGTTGTTGAGTTATTCATTTATACTTGGCGATATAACAGTTTGTAAAGATTACCAGCCTTTATAGAACTGTTTCAAGGAAATGTGTTATACCATTATTGCTTTTATCACCTTTATGAATTCGTCTTTGATAGGTCTTTATTTCATGTTTGGGACTGCAACGATTCAGTTCGAATGGGGCTAAGTATCCAGAACCTAACTGATGTCAAAAAGCATCGTATTTATGAACATATGTACGATGACAACAAATTTTGATCTGGAAATATCTTAATAGATTTTTCTATTAAATTATCAAAATGCTTTAATTCTTTTTAATACTATATTTGTTCCTATCGTCAAATTGAAAATACGCAGAATAGGTTCCTAAAGATTACCTGCCTTTATAGAACCGGGTCCAGGAAGAGTGTGTGATGCCCTTATTGCGCATCTGTTCGTTTGCTGGATTAATAAGAAATAAAGAAAAACTTTAAAATAATTGAATATTTATTTTGGGCGGAAATACACCTACATACATATGTCGCATCGTTGGTTAGTGAATTAGATTTATTCACTATATATAGATTTATATTCAATAAAAATTTTTAAAAAATTAAAGTAAATTAAAAACGGACGTTTTCCTAGAGTCTAATTATTGGTGCTGATAATGGAATTGGCAAACCGAGTTCAAATTCCCCCATTATCTATTGCGGTCAATTTCGCACTGGAACAAAAATGTAATTATTATCTCAATAGAATACGAAATCGTGGAAAAGGTCAGGGGTAAGAATTCTGTAACCTTTTGTAATGCAGCTGTAATTTATTGTAAACAGATAAGGGAAATCAATGGTGTGCCACGTTCTTCAAAGAACTTCATTTTCAAAAATGCCGAATGTTTTATGACACGCTTTAACCAAATGAATGAGTCTTGTATGCATAGGACGAAAAATTCGTTAATCAATATTTTTCACCAATATACTGATAATTTAGAAATCATTAGCGTGGAAAATGAAATCGGAGTGCCTAATTCGAATTCTGGTCGAATCTCTCATTCACTTGTGAGTATGGACCTCGTGAAAGACATATCAATTCTTCTACCTCTAAGTAAGAGTAAAGGAGTATGGAAGACTTAATCCTCGCTGTACAAAACAAACAGTTTTTGAGGAGAAAAATTCTAAATTTAAAGCGGCTGCTTGCATGGCGAGAAATTTGAGCGCGTACAACGGGCTTGTTTCTGAAACTGAGGTTATATTATTCACCATGGTGAGTTTTTTGGCGCGATATTCTGATCGGGGTCTACATGTTTACAAAATTTCATCAACATTTTCACGGACCAAAAAGTAATAAGTATATATATATATATATATATATATATATATATATATATATATATATATATATATATAAATGTAAACTTGTTGTTATACTCGTTTCGAAAAACCCTCCGAGCACCTGAAAAAAAACCGAGACGAGTAACCTAAAACAAAAAGCGCTCAATACGCTCACTAGGTCAGTTATTATATATATATATATATATATATATATATATATATAGGTAATTAATTATTGTACAAAAGAGACGAAATTCAGCGTTGATATTATACTGTCTTTTCTAGTTCCTGTATCTGAGGTCAAATGAACTGCATGAAACAAACATTTATCTCGGGGTCCATTATTAAATTTCAAACTCATTCGCTGGTATAGGAAAAGACGAAAATAAGCTCCATAACATTCCAGTATTAACTGATATGATCTACTAAGCAAGGAATAACATCAATCTATCTTCAAAGAATATTAGAGTTTGCCATTCGTCCATGTTTTGAATATTGTTGAAAGATATTACATGGTATATACTTATAGATTCTTGCTAAAATACAAAGATCAGTCTGCAATATTATTAGTCTTGATCTGACATCTCGGCTTCAGTTACGTTCCCACCACTGTCACGTAATTTTCATGTGTTTTCCTAGAAATGGTATATCTTCAATATTATTAGTTTTGACCTGACATCTAGGCTTCAGTTATGTTCCCGCCACTGTCACGTAATTTTCGTGTGCCTTTCCTATAAATGGTATTTGTTTGAATGAATTTTCATCTTCATAGTCTTTCATGACAATTTTGGCTGTAGCAAGAATAGTAGGTATGTGTTGTTTAGATATAAGGAATATTGAGTTAGTTTGGGTATGAGGAATACTAAAGGGGTTTTGGGTCAGTAATCGTAGCTAGCTAAGTTTAAAACCGACAAGCCTTCCCCTATTCTCCCTTGTGACCTTGTGCCACACTTTTGTATTTTTCAAAATAAATATTAATTTTCTCTAAGGTACCTAGATTTTATGAATTTAAACATCATACTAGATTGGAGGTAGGTCAGATCCATTTACAGTTGAAACAACTAGATGCAACCGTATGTCCTATGCTAACAGTTTCTTCTATCGCACTTGAATTTAATTAACTGGTCTATTATGCCGGGACGTACTTTGTGATGCAGTGGATATCGACTTGGAAGAACAAATCGGGGTTCCGAGTTCCAATTCCAGTTGAATGCATTGCATTCACTTACACACAAATACCCTTGGGAAAGATTTCTCTCTGTCACTTTCCTCCAGTTATAGGTTAAATAATAGAAGAGATTCGGTTCTATAGCCTTGGCTCGCAGCCAGTCTACCGCAATAAGCAATGGCAACCTACTGCGGAATAATCTCTTGCTTTCCAGTCAACTTTGATCGTTAAAAATTTAAATTCAATATCAATCGTTATTTTCTGTCTTCTTAATTAACGTTATTTTATTGTTTTCTTTCCTAAATGATCTATTTTTTCATATTCACTCACAGCCAGTAACCTCTTATCTCTTAGTAGCTTTGTTGTTGTCCTCGGGGTGAAACTATTAAAACATAGAAATAGATCGCGTTCGAAGAAGTTTTAATAAAAAAGGGTGAAGCTTAAGCTACTAGGTTGTTTGTTGTTTAAAAACCGACATTTGCACGATGTTTGGAATATCAAAACATATAACGATGACAATTCACTATCGAATCTTTCCTATTTTAGATGTAGCCTCTCATATCACATCTTAAACTTTATGTCTGACATGTCTATACTATTCAAGTCTTAATGTCAAGGTTCAACTGGCTTCTACGTCGGCTTTTGCAACTCTTCCTTGAGGGACGAGCTTTAGGTCATTGCTAAAGGCGGTGGTATTATAGAAGCAACAGATTCTCATTTGTTTTTTCGCATCTGAATCTTAATTAACTGATAAGGATTGAATTCCTGAATTTCGCAGGCTTACGGACACATCACGTTGAAACATTAGTTTCCATTCGATCTCCAAACTTAAGCAACGTCCAACTTGGTCAGTATCTAAATGGGTGCTCTCTCAGGTGCTGTAAGCTTGGATGTGCGTGTGGTATAATAGATTTACGGCCACATCACGTTGAAAAACCGATTTCTGTAATATCACCAAAGTTAAGCAACACCGAGTCAATTCAGTATCTAGATGGGTGACCGCTTGGGAATTTTTAATGGGAGATCCGTGTTCTGTTTCCAATCAGTTTCGGTATATTCACTTACGCGCAAATAATCTTGAGAAATGTATTAATCCAACTCTTTTCTCCCTGGTATGGGTTAATTAATGTGACTTGTATCACTAAAACATTATTATCTCCCAAAAATATAATAAATTATGTACAAAATATATTTAGATTTTGTCATTAAATATCTTGATATGCCGCTAAAATCAACGAACTAACTAGACAAACAACCAA
This sequence comes from Ascarosepion bandense, assembly GCA_037127315.1. Taxonomy (NCBI): domain Eukaryota; kingdom Metazoa; phylum Mollusca; class Cephalopoda; order Sepiida; family Sepiidae; genus Ascarosepion; species Ascarosepion bandense. The sequence goes on along the minus strand of JBBBDQ010000727.1, from coordinate 1,111,350 downwards.
CCTGAATTCCGCCATAACATTTTTCAAATAGGAGGTTTTTTCCGTTTAAAATTGTCGTGGACCCGGTAAAAAGTCCAGTAAGGAAAACACAGAACAACCAAAATAGGAAGTAACGAATATATATTAAAACACAGCAAAATACAATACTCGGAACTTAGTAGAACGATAATACGGGTTAGTGTGTAAGACTAAAATTCGGCCCTCGAACTGGGACTCGTAATGGTCGTTACAGTAGCAGTGTTCATAGACGACTCTCGGTTATGTTCAGGGTGCTCTGTCAGGCTTTTAGGCTATCTACCTGGCTATCTCCTCTAAGTGTGGACGTCTTCAGACACAGTTATAAAGCAAATATTTACTTCACTCAGATCCATGTTGCACAAATATTTCTAGGGCCTTTTGATGCAGATCCGTGGCTTGAATGTTACATATGAATTTGAAAATTTTTACATGTCAGTTGGTTAAACACTGGATTTCTATTGCAAATAAACGACAAAGAGCCTATAACACGTGTCATTGGTGATTTATTGTTCAACACATAGCTATTGTTTTGTAATGTTTTATATCAGCGTTAAGCAACTAATTTTAGGTCTACATTATCTTTCAATCCGCATTAAAATTTCTTTAGACATTTTGTCTTGGATCCGGTTAAAGGTCCAGTAAGAAAAACACAGAACGACCGAAATAGGAAATAACTAATATATATTAAAACACAGCAAAATACAACACTCGTAACTTTGTTAGCAGAACGATAATACGGGTTAGTGAGTAATACTATAATTCGACCCTCGAACCGGGACTCGTAATGATCGTTACGGTATCAGTGTTTGTAGACGACTCTCGGCTATGTTCAGGGCGTTCTCCTCAGGTTATCTACTAGCTACTCTTGTGAGGGGAGGTAATTATATACTGGTTGGAATGCCGCCATGACAATAATATATTTAAAATGAATCAAAGAACATTCACGGGATATGTATTGCACCTAAATATCAGCATACCAGCATCTCTTACACATCATTAAAGCAGTAAAGACTTCAAAATTTCACTGGAGGCCCTGTTCTTGTAGCCTCTTTCTGATTTAATGTTTGCCTGCCTCGTAGTTGAAATGCTGTCAACCTTAACAATGGTCCCTGTTCGTTGACTTGTTAAAATGTAGGTTTTTGTGCAGATTTTCTTGGTAAGCAACTCCACTTCTAAGATTGAAGCAACACACTCTGTTATATATCGCCGTACGACGACAAAACAACAAACACGCATATATAAAAATATAAGGTTATATTTTTATTAATGACGACGAACTGTGTGGAATAGAGAACGGAAGGGTGAGAGGCACATAGAATAGGTTGACGGGAGTGTATTCTTGCCGTGGTTTTTCTCTGCTTCCACTGGCCGTTCTCTGCTGGCGAATCCGTGTGTCGAGGTCTTTTTATAGTCTCTAGAACCGGGACTTTCCTTCCGGTTTTGCCTCGCCCACGCAACGCCCACGTAATTCTAAGAGACACCTGATCTGTTTGCCTCTGTAGCCATTTCCGCCGCTGTCGGAAATAAGGTCAAATGACATCCGCTCCGGCCTCGACAGGATGTATTTCACAAACACCTGTCTTGTCGCTTCGCCGCCCCCTTCACCGACGGGAAACACCATCGCTTGCATCACTTCCTCGGGTGGGGCCAGATTGTTATATTATAACTCTTCCTACTATGATTAGAATGAATAAAAATAAGCATAAAAATAACTACTGTTATCAGAAGTAGCTACCATTTGCCTCGTAAAAATTAAAAAAACTAAGACATTTAAGCAGTACTCTGTATCTTGGGGTTGGTTGGATAGAATCCCGGTCAAAGAACACAACGATCAGCCTACAATAGGAATGAAAACCTGAAAAAACGTCACGTCGCATTTATACAGGCTTTTGTGACTGGCGCAGCATTTATCTCAAAAAGAAAGAGTGAAAAAGAAAGTGAAAGAATCTGATGAAATGCCAACAAAACACAAAATGCACGGATGCCATGTCGCAGCTGCACTAACAGACAAAAACGTCACTTTTTTAGCTGAAGGCAGTAGACAGCAATTTGGCGGGAAAGCTCGGAGATTTAGCATTCATTTTGTTTCGGTTAAGAAGACTTTTAGCTGAGCTTTTATTTTTACTTATATTTTTTTATTTTGTTTTTAAATTGACGATTTTTTTCTTTGCTGAATTCTTCGCGAATGAAAGAGAATAGCATAAATATAATCACTGTAGGAACGCTTTTGTACACGAGACATCTTGCAAAGTAATATGAAAACATAAAAAGAGATCGACTGCTTGACAAAAATATTACCTATTTGACGGTGTATAAAACGAATATTTTCTTCCCCAAAATAGGTGTTTAATAACTGCTCTTCATTTTATATGCAAAGTTGAGGTTTTCCATAGAGAAAATATGTCCCTAAAGCAAACTCTCACTTTTGCATAATATTTACTTAAATGAAATTATTTTTAGGTAAATGTTCGTTTTAATTCCCTTCGCTTTTCCCGCTTCAATTTTATCCAAAATAGCATTATTTCTGTGCAAATGTATATGCTGAACTCAAATCAACAATTAGTTATTGAAGAAATTTACCTTTTTTGCTTTGAAAGTCCATAAAAAATGAACTATATCTCGCACTTTTTCTCTCCTGTAACTCTCGCGAAGTCATGTAATTAACTGCAAAATGACGTTCTACATAGGCAGAAATTTTGTTTGGAATTTTGGTCAATTTTCTTCCTTTACTAAAACTTCCGGCGATCTTCTTCTGCTAATGAAAGTAATAAGCGTAGAAATACAATATCGCATTGCTTTCATTCCCGGAAGTACATCGCCGGAAGTATCTGTAAATGAAGAAAAATCGCCAAAAATTCTGCAGTTAATTACATGACTTCGTGAGAGTTACGGGAGAGAAAAGTGCAAGATATAGTTCGTTTTTTTATGGACATTTAGATAAAAAAAAAGGTAAGTTTCTTCAATGACTAACACTTGATTTGAGTTCAGCATATACATTTGCACAGAGATAATGCTATTTTGGATAAATTTGAAGGAGAAAAGCGAAGGGAATTAAAACGAACATTTACCTATTTTTATTTTCGGTTGAGTGCTGTTCGCTATGTGAGTGCTAATTTCTCAAGTCTTTTTATCTCTTAAGTACGTGTCATCAATGATAATTTTCACCTAAATTGATTAAATCATAATTCTATAATTAACCAGCTGTACATTATAAAAGAATGAGGCCTAACTGAAAGGAAGTGCCGCTATCAGTAAAACTGTGCTTTAACTTATATTCAATTCTATTGGTTGCTAGATTGTTATAAAGATATTCTTCTTTGTTTCTTATTACAACGTTCGGAGAATGTAATCACGTGACATACTTTCATTAAATTCGTTATTTTTATTTATTACTTTATTTTCCGCTCAAGTGATTTCTTCCACTGTCCATTTCCTGAAGATGGCCAGGATAAGTGTCTGGCAACTTCCTGTTGCATAGCTTGCTTTCAGTATTTTCCATGGGTGTCAGGTTTTACAAGGTTTTACAATCTTCAGCTCTCTTTTTCTAATTCTGAGTTTATTTTTGTTAAGATTTAACCCCTAGTATTCTCGCTATCCTTCTGTAGAATCACACTTCTTTCCCTTAAGTTTTCTATTTATCGGTGATGAAATTGTCCACTAAACAGTGAATTTAGTGTATCGAGGCAGCAGATAGTTTTCTAAATATACTGTTAAGAGATGAATGTCTCGTCTCTGATGGTTGACGTTTTTATGTTAACGCCCTTGTAACCTCTCTGAAAATGACTTATGTGAGCCGAAGCTTAGAACCGGTTTCATAAAAAACTATCCAAATGTTGGAGAATTTTTGTCTTTATTTTCATCGGAAATTAAAGCCAAAATACAATGTTTAGAACAATGTTTAGAACATAATAGTGTAATATAGCAATCTGGCCCCACCCGAGGAAGGTTGATGCAAGCGATGGTGTTTCCCGTCGGTGAAGGGGTCGGCGAACGACAAGACAGGTGTTTGAGAAATACATCCTGTCGGGGCCTGGAGCGGATGTCGTTTGACCTTATTTCCGACAGCGGCGGAAATGACTACGGAGGCAAACAGAACAGGTGTCTCTTGGCATTACGTGGGCGTTGCGTGGGCGAGGCAAAACCGGAAGGAAAATCCCGGTTCTAGAAGACTATAAAAAGACCTCGACACACGGATTCGCCAGCAGAGAACGGCCAGTGGAAGCAGAGGGACACCACAGGCAAAAACTACACTCCCGTCGACCCATTCTATGTGCGCTCTCACTCTTCCATTCTTTGTTCCACACGGGTTCGTCGTCAAGAATAAAAATATAACCTTATATTTTTATATATGCGTGTTCTCGTTATTTTGTCGTCGTACGGCGATATATAACAATAGACATTCATTGTCTCTTATGTTTAACGGTATATTCAGTGAATAAAGATAGCTGGTATAGCTGGTATTGCATAACAGTTCAACACTTTTTTCCTTGATTTACAGAACACGATGGGTAAATTGTCACTATTTTAAATTTCAATTTTGTGCATATACCTTGTTTAGTTTTGATTTTGTCTACTGCACAGTATAGTAGGTTCGGTTATAAAACATCTGTGATAAAGTGTATACTATGATGCAATTCATTCGAGCAGACATTTTGAAATGGCATGACAAATTTTTATTATTATTTCTTACTTTCTATCCCGGTCAGCTGATTTCTTTTACAAGTAAATCATTTTATAATATTCTGATACTAACACTTAACATGAGAAAGATACTACTGACTTGATTGGTTAAATGCTTTGTTTTGTTTTTTCGACTTCTCAACCCTTTTAAGGCTATTTAAGGTCAGAATAGACTTTTACATTGTCAGAATGTTTTTGGTAAGAGTCAGATAATTTTTTGCCTATTGATATAAGATGTGCGTTGTGGTGCAGCGAATATCAACTCCGAACGACAAATCGGGGAGCCTAGTTCGAATTCCAGTTGAATTCCTTGCATTCACTTACTCAAAAATATCCTTGGGAAAGGTATAAATTCGTCCCTTCCCTAGTTATGGGTTAAATAATAAGAAAGATTGGGTTCTATAGCTTTTACTGGCAATCAGTCTATCGCAGTCAATCGCAATACCAACCTATTGCGGGATAAACTTCTGCCCAGTCAGGATGTCTCTTTCAAGACATGATCACCCAAAGAGTGTATCACGTATGACAATTAACCGACTGACTGATATAAGTTTGCGAATGTGCATTGTGGTGCAGTTGATATCGGCTAAGAACGAGAAAGCGGAGAGCCGCGTTCGAATTTTTTTGAATTTGTTGCAATTATTTCGGTGCAAATACCGTAGGGAAATGTTATTTATCAGTCTCTTCTCCCTCCATCTATAATTTAAATAGCGGGAGAGATTAGGTTCTATGCCCTTGGTTGGCAACCAGTCTACCGCAGAAAGCAATGATAACCTACTGCGGAAAAATCTTCTGCTCAGTATCCCGTATAGCACTTAACGGACCGACTGACGTAAGTTTTACGAATTAATCAATCGCTAAAGGAGATGTTGATTCATACCCCCCGGGGAGATTTGCGAGTAAATGAATATAACAAAATCAGCGACAATTAGAACTCGTCTCTCCAATTAACAATTTCAAGGCATTATTCGTTACACCAGCGCATATCCATGATTACTACACTTGGTGTTCTTGAGCGATTAATTAGCTAGGTACTGACCAGGACCAACGTTGTTTATTTTTGCTGGTTTTACGGGAACTGGCGTTTCAATGTAATGTGGCCGTACGCCAGATTGTTGAAATTTCTAGAAATTGTGCTATGCCGGTTATCGTATCGGAAACGTTGTTTCCACATGATATGATCATATACCAGTGGGGAAAAACTAGAACTACAAAAAGAAATATAAAACACTACAGTAAAATATTTTATATGTTAATTCAAACAAAAATTGGAAGAATGAACAGATTTGTCTGTCAACGTAATAGTTTATTACAAAAGATCATTGTATGTTCTCTCCCCCTCTCTCTCTCACACACACTCTCTCTCTCTCACACACACACACTCTCTCTCTCTCTCTCTCTCTCTCTCTCTCTCTTGTTCCTCCATGTTAGCTCTCTTTGGGGTCTTTTAGATATTTGTCAGAAAGTCACTTCGCTATGTTTCTATAGTTCTCTTACATTCAGTTATACTTGTGACTGTTAAACGCGCTAACGTTTTTTTATCCTTATCTATCCTTAGTGCGTCGTGGTGCAGTGGATATCGGCTCGGAACAAGAAATCGGGAAGTCGAGTTCGAATTCCAGTCAAATTCCTTGCATTCACTTACGCGCGCAAATACCCTTGGGAAAGGTATTAATCCGTCTCTTCCCTCCAATTATTATCTATAGGACAGGTTGGGTTCTGTAGCCTTGGTCGGCCACCAGTCTACCGCAGAAAGCAATGGCAACCTACTGCGGGATAATCTTTTGCCTAGTCAGTCATGTCTCTTTCAAGACATAATCGCCCAAGCGTGTATCCCGTATGGCATTTAACTAACTGATCTATCCTTAAATTTCTACTTGTACCTGAATGTTAACAATGCTTCTTTGTCGTTCCCATTTGTCCCCAAGATTTCTATCTTATGACACCATCAATGCTGTTCTCAACTTTCGACTAGAAATCTACATCTTTAATGCTTAAAGAATGTTACTGGTTTCGACTGTGATAGATTAATACTGCATCCATTGCAATATAAAAGATTCGAAATTATATAAAGCAAGCAGTTTCCTCTTTTTTATGGGTAATTCTTGAGCCTTTAATATCTTGCTGAGTTTCAGGATTTCTGTGTCACACATTCTGCACTTGCAGTTATCACGTTCCAGATATGTAATTCATATGATGCCCTGTCCCTTTTGCTAACAACCATGCAACTCTTACATTTAATCCATTTAATATTTTCTTGTTTCATGACAACGCGTAACTGAAAGGAAGTAAAGTTATCAGTAAAACTGTGCTTTGTTTATATTCAACTCGACCGGTAACTAGATTGTTATATATATATATATATATATATATATATACGGCTTTGTTTCTTATTATAAACTTCGACGAATTTAATCATTTGTCATATTTTCATTATTATGTCACTTTTCATCATATTTGATTTCTGCTATGATCGCACTACCAACCAAGTCTGCGGGAAGACGTAAGGCAGGTCGTGGCGTGTTGTTATGACTCCATTTCTATGTTTTCCCATCATCCCTAGCGTTACATAGACAAAGTTCTCCATAGTGTGTGGGCTATACTTAATAAGACAATTTTTTGTATATCTCTTAACCTGGAGTTTCCAGGGATTTTTTCAATGTGTTGTTTTGTTCCAGTTTTTATAATTTCAAGTGCACCTACTATCACTGGCACAACTCTTGCTTTCAATTTCCACATTTTTTCTATTTCAATTTCCAGGTCTTTATATTTTTACAGTTTTTCAAATTCCTTCGTTGCTATGTTACAATCCGCTGGCCAAGCCATATCAATTAATAGACAAGTTTTCTCTTTCAGGTTTTTAACAATAATGTACGGACTATTTGCTTCACTTTCTCTGTTTGTGTAGATGGTGTAATCCCATAGAATGGTGACATTTTCTATTTCTTCATTATTATTATTATTATTATTATTATTATTATTATTATTATTAATTACTTTTTTCCCGCTCAACAGATTTCTTCCACCATTGATCTGCCATCAATTTCCTTAAGATGGTCAGGATATGTGTCCCGCATCTTCCTGTTGCGCGGTTTTCTTTCAACATTTTCTCTGAGTGTCAGATTTTTCAAGATGGCCAACTTCAGCTTTCTTTCTCTGATTGTGGCAATCTATTAAAATCGTTTCACTCCAAGCAAGAGGACAATGCTACTAGAATTCAGTGGGTTATAATAAGTGAAAGGGAATGAGAAGGCTTTAGTAAGTAGAAAGGGAAACAGATTTTTTTAAAATCAAGAAGACAGCATTAAAGGTGGACTGAGGGCAAGAATTATTGAAGCATTCACCGTTTTGAACACGGAGACCTTCCAGAAGGGATTCGGGAGATTCTGAAGTCGTATAGAGACCGTGGTTGATCCCAGTGGTGATTCTAAAGTTTATTAAATAAGTTTACACTAGCATTTCAAGATATTTATGTTTAATTTTGGTAACTATATTTGTGAAAATGAGAAGTCATTTTTGAGTTATTTAGACAAAAAAAAAAAATCCTTTGCACCCTGTATAATGAAATGTCTCTGTTTCTTAAGACTGCTTACTTATTGGAATGCACCAGTCGTTATTTCAATACGTCTTTAAATTTTGGTTTCTTATTTCCGTATTTTGTTAAAACAATTCCCAAATATTCAAACTTCTTTACTTGTCTGATGCTGGGATTTACAAATCGTTATTCGCATCCTGGTTTATTATTCTTGTTTCTGTGAATACGTTCTATTTTCTTAAAATCAATGTTTGGTTCTTTCTTCTCATTTTCGTTACTGCCTTGTCGAGCAGCTCTTGAAGTTTTTCTTCAGTGGCAGCCATCAACACTGAGCTATCTGCCTATATATTATTGTTAAGTGATAATAAATCCAAGTATTTGATGTACAGTAAATGTTTGAATATCTCCTCAAGGATGAAAGACAGGCTTCTAGCAGCAGAAATGTGGTTTTACAGAAGGATGCTGAGGATACCGTGGACTAAACACGTAACTAAAAACGAGGTACTGGAGAGGATGGAAACGAGGAGAAAAATTAGAATTAACATTAAGAAGCGACAGCTGAGATTTTTGGAACATGTAATGAGGATGTGCGTTATGGCGCAGTGGATATCCACTCGGAATGGGAAATCGGTAGAGCCGAGTTCGAACTCCAGTTGAATTCACTGCATTCACTTACGCACAAATACCATTGGGAAAGGTATTAATCCGTCTATTCCTTCCAGTTATGGTTTAAATAGCAGGACAGATTGGGTTCTATAGTCTTGGCAACCTATTGCGGGATAATCTTCTGCCCAGTCAGTCATGTATCTTTCGAGACATGATCGCCCAAGCGTCTATCACGTATGGCACTTAACTAAGTGACTGAATGAGGATGAAGGGCCTGAAGAATTTAATACTCACTGAGCGGATAGAGGGAAAGAGATAGGAGAAGACAACGTGAGACCTACTTGATAGGACTTAGCAAAGAGATGACTGTGCGGGGTTTGGGAGAGATAACAAGAGGAAGAATTTGGAAAACAAGATACAGAGCCAAGTGGAAGTCCATAATCGCCTACGTTCTGGAGCCCATTGAGAAGAAGAAGAAGAAGAAGAAGAAGAAGAATGTTGGGGTTGAATAAATCATGTCAGATAAAATAAGCTTGTCTCACGACTCTTTCTATGTCTGGGTATCTACACAACACTCAATTCATTTTGTAAAAATCGCAAAAAAGTATTTAATTTTGTGGATCATTCAAAACGAGTGATCCATTCATGGATTTTTAAGTTCCACTAAACCTGTTTTCTTATCGGAGGTTTATAGAGATTGATCTACCGGTATTTATTCGCCAAGCATCTCGTTCGCAAATATCAGTTCAAAAACACGGCTATCAGCATCTCTAATACAATTTTCAGGTATATATGAAGCCCTATATACACATCATAGCACTCACCCTAGGTAGATGCATCATAACCAAACGTGAGAATTATAATGACAGGTTCAGAAGAAATAGTAAAAACATGGAGGTAAGATCCATGTTTATTTGCGTTTGTTGGCCCGTTCTTTGGTCTGGATTGGCGTGCGAGTGTGTGAGTATTCGAATACGTTTCTTTTATCGGAGTAAATTAAATGAATATTACTTCATTTATTTATGGTCCTGTTAGAGGAAGTTAATTTGTTTCCGCTATAAAGGACGATAACTCAAAATACAATTCCTTTGTCTTCCGCGTCACTTGAACTTAACGAGACAAACTGACACGCATATAGAATACATTTTACAATCCATCCTATCCTTGCTGTTTTCATACATTAAATGAATAAATGTTGCTTTATGTTAAAACACACTTACTTTCTTATTATTTTCATTCGTTTTTGTTCATCCCAACAGCCTGGGATAAAACAGTACCAATCAAGATATTGCTGTTAAAAGGACGTCGGGCATAGATTATAAGCTCATCATATGTGTTTTATTAATATAAATTGCAATCTGATTGCGATAACCCAGTGACCAGTGATAATAAAAGTATCTGCCTAAAGGTGAATTTGTGTTGGCTGGGTCTATTGATTTTGGACAGGATTTTATTAGAAATTCTAATGACGTAAAACATGTAATAGCATAATGGATAGAACATTTACACCAAACTCGACTTATTAGATAAACATAAACCCGAAAATTATATGTTTTCTTCAATACCATCATCAGGTATATTTAATTTTGTAGCCAAAATTCCCACTAAATGAATAAAATGAGATCTATTTTGTTTTTGACTGCATGTAAAATATTTATCCCATTATTATAATATACAGTGAATGTACAGACATTACTAACAATATAAGTTTTGTTAACCCAAGATATGAAGTTCAGTGTTACTGTATGTGTAACTTATAAAATATCTGAAAAAAAAATAATTATGACGACTATTTTATATTAACAATCGTATTTGTCGATCTTTAATTATAAAATAATAATTTGTTGATAAATGTTACAAATTAGATTTGTTCGCTTGTTTTTGTATTTGACTTTTAAACACATGTTACCAAATACAAATTTCAAGGGCATCTCGAAGTTGAGCGTTACATTGTAAGGGAACTCTGTGGTATGAAGTTAAATTTAGTTGGGTGAAAGTGAAACTCATGAGTAGATAGAAATAAATTGGAGAAGACCAGTTTTAAGTGTCATTCAAATGAAGACTCGTCTCCAACCATAAGTGTTGTAACCGCATGTAAATGATTGTCCAGGAGTAAACGCAACGAAACAGTAGAAGGAAATTGCTGGAAAGTAATTTATACTGACCTGAAGCGTGCCGAATATGTTATGCTTCTAATGCCAATGACATTTCCACCGAGCTTCTCTACGGCATATGACTTCATCGAATTTCTTTTAATGTGTTCCTCTCGAATTTATATTTAAACTGGAGCCATCAAGAGAGAAGGTGCGCCGTTTAATGATAGTTTTTACGAAATGATGTCCAGGTGTAAATGCAACGAAGCAGTATAAAAGCAGATATAAGGAATTTTGATATTTCTAATAGGATATTTTTACATATAAAGCACTGTAGCATGTTTTTGATTAGAATAATTATATATATATATATATATATATATATATATATATAGAGAGAGAGAGAGAGAGAGAGACTCCGACTGACACCAAATCGGTCGAGTTTCTATCCCATCCAGAAGCAAGTAGATGTTTAGCCACACTGATGAGCGGTGCTACAGCGAAACAGACTTGTATGTGGATAATATATATATATCTTTTCTTAATAATATCTATCCAGCACTGAAAACGAATAGAATTCTCAACTAGCTTTTTTAGATATCCTAGTACATCGGACACCTACAACTTTTCTCACTTCAGTCTATAGGAAACCAACATTTGCAGGGTTATATACGCGTTGGGATTGCTTTTGTTCTAAAAAAAAGTAAGTTAAACATTATTAGAACCCTAGTCCATATGGCGTTAATGATTTGTTCTGAGTCTTTCCTTGATGAAGTTTAGCCAGTCAATGATCTTATTTTATTATTTTTGAATTATTTATTTACTTATTTTTACTTGTATTTTTTATTTTATTTATTCTTTTTCGGTTCTTATCTTTTCTGCCTAATTTTTGTGTAAATTGTTCTTAATTATGAAATTTAAGGTTTGGTATATTAGGGTTTGGTTATATGTGGGAATTCTAAGATAGCCATGTTTTTTTTGTTTTTTATTGTTCTCTGTCATTCCCTTGCTAACTGGTTTACATGGCTTGGAGGTGATTCCCCCTCCATCACATTGCTACTGTCTGTTACTGCTTGCTTAAGGTAACTTGTCTCCAGAACTCTCAGAACTGTATAGAAGAAACAGAATGAAGATAATTTTTGAAATTTTTGTAACTTTTTTCTGTCAGCAAGCCTGCAATATTGGTGATTTAGCCAGTGTGATCTTATTTTTTATTATTTTTAATTCTTCCCCACTTATTTTTTACTTGTATTTTTTATTTTATTTTATTTCTTTTTCGGTTCTTATCTTTTCTGCTAATTTTTGTGTAAATTGTTCTTAATTATGAAATTTAGGTTTGGTATATTAGGGTTTTGGTTATATGTAGGAATTCTAAGACCGGCCATGTTTTTTTTGTTTTTTTTTTATTGTTCTGTCTGTCATTCCCTTGCTAACTGGACACATGGCTTGGAGGTGATTCCCCCCTCCATCACACTACTGTCTGTTACTGCTTGTAAGGTAACTTAATCTCTCCAGAACTCTCCAGAACTGTATAGAAGAAACAGAATGAAGATAATTTTGAAATTTTCTTAACTTTTTTTCTGTCAAGCAAGCCTGTGGTGAGTTTAGCCAGTGTGATCTTATTTTTTATTATTTTTTGAATTATTTATTTACTTATTTTTACTTGTATTTTTTATTTTATTTTATTCTTTTTCGGTTTCCTTATCTTTTCTGCCTAATTTTGTGTAAATTGTTCTTAATTATGAAATTTAGGTTTGGTATATTAGGGTTTTGGTTATATACTTAGGAATTCTAAGACCGGCCATGTTTTTTTTTTATTGTTCTCTGTCATTCCCTTGCTAACTGGACACATGGCTTGGAGGTGATTCCCCCCTCCATCACACTACTGTCTGTTACTGCTTAGCAAGAGTAGCACTTAATCTCTCCAGAACTCTCCAGAACTGTATAGAAGAAACAGAATGAAGATAATTTTTGAAATTTTCTTAACTTTTTTCTGTCAGCAAGCCTGCAATGGTGAGTTTAGCCAGTGTGATCTTACTATTATTTTTTTGATTATTTATTTACTTATTTTTACTTGTATTTTATTTTAACATTCTTTTCAGTTCTTATCTTTTTCTGCCTAATTTTTGTGTAAATTGTTCTTAATTATGAAATTTAGGTTTGGTATATTAAGTTTTGATTTATATGTAGGAATTCTAAGACCGGCCATGTTTTTTTTTGTTTTTTTTTTATTGTTCTCTGTCATTCCCTTACTAACTGGACACATGGCTTGGAGGGTGATTCCCCCCTCCATCACACTACTGTCTGTTACTGCTTGCTTAAGGTAACTTAATCTCCAGAACTGTATAGAAGAAACAGAATGAAGATAATTTTGAAATTTTCTTAACTTTTTTCTGTGCAACAAGCCTGCAATGGTGATTTAGCCAGTGATCTTATTTTTTATTATTTTTTGAATTATTTATTTACTTATTTTTACTTGTATTTTATTTTATTTTATTTCTTTCGGTTCTTATCTTTTCTGCCTAATTTTTGTGTAAATTGTTCTTCTTAATTATGAAATTTGAGTTTGGTATATTAGGGTTTTGGTTATATGTAGGAATTCTAAGACCGGCCATGTTTTTTTTTTGTTTTTTTTTTTTATTTGATCTCTATGTCATTCCCTTGCTAACTGGACACATGGCTTGGAGGTGATTCCCCCCTCCATCACACTACTGTCTGTTACTGCTTGCTTAAGGTAACTTAATCTCTCCAGAACTCTCCAGAACTGTATAGAAGAAACAGAATGAAGATAATTTTGAAATTTTCTTAACTTTTTTCTGTCAGCAAGCCTGCAATAGTGAGTTTAGCCAGTGTGATCTTATTTTTTATTATTTTGAATTATTTATTTACTTATTTTTACTTGTATTTTTTTTATTTATTTTTTATTCTTTTTCGGTTCTTATCTTTTCTGCTAATTTTTGTGTAAATTGTTCTTAATTATAAATTTTGAGTTTGGTATATTAGGGTTTTGGTTATATGTAGGAATTCTAAGACCGTATGTTTTTTTTTTTTTTTATTGTTCTCTGTCATTCCCTTGCTAACTGGACATGGCTTAGGAGGTGATTCCCCCCCTCCATCACACTGCATGTGCTGCTTGCTTAAGGTAACCATCTCTCCAGAACTCTCCAGAACTGTATAGAAGAAACAGGAATGAAGATAATTTTGAAATTTTCTTAACTTTTTCTGTCCAGCAAGCCTGCAGCCAGTGGGGGTTGTAGTGTGATCATATTTTTATTATTTTTGAATTATTTATTTACTTATTTTTACCTTGTATTTTATTTTATTTTATTCTTTTTCGGTTCTTATCTTTTCTGCCTAATTTTTGTGTAAATTGTTCTTAATTATGAAATTTAGGTTTGGTATATTGAGGTTTTGGTTATATGTAGGAATTCTAAGACAGTATGTTTTTTTTTTTTTTTTTTATTGTTCTCCTGTCGTTCTCTGTCATTCCCTTGCTAACTGGACACACATAGCTTGGAGGTGATTCCCCCCTCCATCACACTACTGTCTGTTACTGCTTGCTTAAGTCGCTTAATCTCCAGAACTCTCCAGAACTGTATAGAAGAAACAGAATGAAGATAATTTTGAAATTTTCTTAACTTTTTTCTGTCAGCAAGCCTGCAATAGTGAGTTTAGCAGTGTGATCTTATTTTTTATTATTTTTTGAATTATTTATTTACTTATTTTTACTTGTATTTTTTATTTTGTTGTTCTTTTTCGGTTCTTATCTTTTCTGCCTAATTTTTGTGTAAATTGTTCTTAATTATGAAATTTAGGTTTGGTATATTAGTTTGGTTATATGTATAGGAATTCTAAGACCGGCCATGTTTTTTTTGTTTTTTTTTTTTTTATTGTTCTCTGTCATTCCCTTGCTAACTGGACACATGGCTTGGGGAGTGATTCCCCCCTCCATCACACTACTGTCTGTTACTGCTTGCTTAAGGTAACTTGGCTCCTCTCCAGAACTCTCCAGGGCACATAGAAGAAACAGAATGAAGATAATTTTTTGAAATTTTCTTAACTTTTTTTCTGTCAGCAAGCCTGCTAGTAGTGAAGTTGTAGTGTGATCTTATTTTTTATTATTTTTGAATTATTTATTTACTTATTTTTACTTGTATTTTTTATTTTATTTTATTCTTTTCGGTTCTTATCTTTTCTGCCTAATTTTTGTGTAAGTGTTCTTAATTATGAAATTTAGGTTTGGTGACATTTATATTGGAGTTTTGGTTATATGTAGGAATTCTAAGACTGGCTGTGTTTTTTTTTTTTATTGTTCTCTGTCATTCCCTTGCCTAACTGGACACATGGCTTGGAGGTGATTCCCCCCTCATCACACTGTCTGTTACTGCTTGCTTAAGGTAACTTAATCTCTCCAGAACTCTCCAGAACTGTATAGAAGAAACAGAATGAAGATAATTTTTGAAATTTTCTTAACTTTTTTCTGTCAGCAAGCCTGCAACTTGATGAGGATTTAGCCAGTGTGATCTTATTTTTATTATTTTTTGAATTATTTATTTACTTATTTTTTACTTGTATTTTATTTTATTTTATTCTTTTTCGGTTCTTATCTTTTCTGCCTAATTTTTGTGTAAATTGTTCTTAGTGGAAATTTAGGTTTGGTATATTAGGGTTTTGGTTATATATAGGAATTCTAAGACCGGCCATGTTTTTTTTTTGTTTTTTTTTTTATTGTTCTCTGTCATTCCCTTGCTAACTGGACACATGGCTTGGAGGTGATTCCCCCCCTCCATCACACTACTGTCTGTTACTGCTTGCTTAAGGTAACTTAATCTCTCCAGAACTCTCCAGAACTGTATAGAAGAAACAGAATGAAGATAATTTTTGAAATTTTCTTAACTTTTTTCTGTCAGCAAGCCTGCAACTTGGTGAGTTTAGCCAGTGTGATCTTATTTTTTATTATTTTTTGAATTATTTATTTACTTATTTTTACTTGTATTTTTTATTTTATTTTATTCTTTTTCGGTTCTTATCTTTTCTGCCTAATTTTTGTGTAAATTGTTCTTAATTATGAAATTTAGGTTTGGTATATTAGGGTTTTGGTTATATGTAGGAATTCTAAGACCGGCCATGTTTTTTTTTTGTTTTTTTTTTTTATTGTTCTCTGTCATTCCCTTGCTAACTGGATACATGGCTTGGAGGTGATTCCCCCCTCCATCACACTACTGTCTGTTACTGCTTGCTGGAGAGTAGCAACTCCAGAACTCTCCAGAACTGTATAGAAGAAACAGAATGAAGATAATTTTTGAAATTTTCTTAACTTTTTTCTGTCAGCAAGCCTGCAACTTGGTGAGTTTAGCCAGTGTGATCTTATTTTTATTATTTTTTGAATTATTTATTTACTTATTTTTACTTGTATTTTATTTTATTTTATTCTTTTCGGTTCTTATCTTTTCTGCCTAATTTTTGTGTAAATTGTTCTTAATTATGAAATTTAGGTTTGGTATATTAGGGTTTTGGTTATATGTAGGAATTCTAAGACCGGCCATGTTTTTTTTTTGTTTTTTTTTTTTATTGTTCTCTGTCATTCCCTTGCTAACTGGACACATGGCTTGGTGATTCCCCCCTCCATCACACTACTGTCTGCTGCTTGCTTAGAGTAACCAATCTCTCCAGAACTCTCAGAACTGGCAGAAACAGAATGAAGATAATTTTGAGAATTTTCTTAACTTTTTCTCAGCAAGCCTGCAACGGTGAGTTGTAAGTATGATCTTATTTTTATTATTTTTTGAATTATTTATTTACTTATTTTTACTTGTATTTTTTATTTTATTTTATTCTTTTTCGGTTCTTATCTTTTCTGCCTAATTTTTTGTGTAAATTGTTCTTAATTATGAAATTTAGGTTTGGTATATTAGGGTTTTTGGATTTATGTAGGAATTCTAAGACCGGCCATGTTTTTTTTTGTTTTTTTTTTATTGTTCTCTGTCATTCCCTTGCTAACTGGACACATGGCTTGGAGGTGATTCCCCCCCTCCATCACACTACTGTCTGTTACTGCTTGCTTAAGGTAACTTGTCTCTCCAGAACTCTCCAGAACTGTATAGAAGAAACAGAATGAAGATAATTTTTGAAATTTTCCTTAACTTTTCTGTCAGCAAGCCTGCAAACACGGTGAGTTTAGCCAGTGTGATCTTATTTCTTTATTATTTTTTGAATTATTTATTTACTTATTTTTTTACTTGTATTTTATTTTATTTTATTCTTTTTCGGTTCTTATCTTTTCTGCCTAATTTTTGTGTAAATTGTTCTTAATTATGAAATTTAGGTTTGGTATATTAGGGTTTTGGTTACATATGTAGAATTCTAAGACCGGCCATGTTTTTTTTTGTTTTTTTTTTTTATTGTTCTCTGTCATTCCCTTGCTAACTGGACACATGGCTTGGAGGTGATTCCCCCTCCATCACACTACTGTCTGTTACTGCTTGCTTGAGTAACAGCTCTCTCCAGAACTCTCTGAACTGTATAGAAGAAACAGAATGAAGATAATTTTTGAAATTTTCTTAACTTTTTTCTGTCAGCAAGCCTGCAACCTTGTGAGTTTAGCCAGTGTGATCTTATTTTTATTATTTTTGAATTATTTATTTACTTATTTTTTACTTGTATTTTTTATTTTATTTTATTCTTTTTCGGTTCTTATCTTTTCTGCCTAATTTTTGTGTAAATTGTTCTTATTATGAAATTTAGGTTTGTATATTAGGGTTTTGGTTATATGTAGAATTCTAAGACCGGCCATGTTTTTTTTTTGTTTTTTTTTTTTTTTATTGTTCTCTGTCATTCCCTTGCTAACTGGACACATGGCTTGGAGGTGATTCCCCCCCTCCATCACACTACTGTCTGTTACTGCTTGTAAGGTAGCAATCTCTCCAGAACTCTCCAGAACTGTATAGAAACAGAATGAAGATAATTTTGAGAATTTTATACTTTTTTCTGTCAGCAAGCCTGCAACACGGTGAGTTTAGCCAGTGTGATCTTATTTTTTTATTATTTTTTGAATTATTTATTTACTTATTTTTACTTGTATTTTTTATTTTATTTTATTCTTTTTCGGTTTTTTTCTTATCTTTTCTGCCTAATTTTTGTGTAAATTGTTCTTAATTATGAAATTTAGGTTTGGTATATTAGGGTTTTGGTTATATGTAGGAATTCTAAGACCGGCCATGTTTTTTTTGTTTTTTTTTATTGTTCTCTGTCATTCCCTTGCTAACTGGACACATGGCTTGGAGGTGATTCCCCCTCATCACACTACTGTCTGTTACTGCTTGCTTAAGGTAACTTAATCTCTCCAGAACTCTCCAGAACTGTATAGAAGAAACAGAATGAAGATAATTTTTGAAATTTTCTTAACTTTTTTCTGTCAGCAAGCCTGCAACTTGAGTGAGTTTAGCCAGTGTATCTTATTTTTATTATTTTTTGAATTATTTATTTACTTATTTTTACTTGTATTTTTATTTTATTTTATTCTTTTTCGGTTCTTATCTTTTCTGCCTAATTTTTGTGTAAATTGTTCTTAATTATGAAATTTAGGTTTGGTATATTAGGGTTTTGGTTATATGTAGAATTCTAGAATAAGCCATGTTTTGTTTTTATTGTTCTCTGTCATTCCCTTGCTAACTGGACACATGGCTTGGTGGTCCCCTCCATCACACTACCTGTCTGTTACTGCTTGTAAGGTAACTTAATCTCAGAACTCTCCAGAACTGTATAGAAGAAACAGAATGAAGATAATTTTTGAAATTTTCTTAACTTTTTTCCTTAATGACTGCAACTTGGTGAGTTTAGCCAGTGTGATCTTATTTTTATTATTTTTGAATTATTTATTTACTTATTTTTACTTGTATTTTTATTTTATTTTATTCTTTTTCGGTTCTTATCTTTTCTGCCTAATTTTTGTGTAAATTGTTCTTAATTATGAAATTTAGGTTTGGTATATTAGGGTTTGGTTATATGTAGGAATTCTAAGACCGGCCATGTTTTTTTTTGTTTTTTTTTATTGTTCTCTGTCATTCCCTTGCTAACTGGACACATGGCTTGGAGGTGATTCCCCCCTCCATCACACTACTGTCTGTTACTGCTTGCTTAAGGTAACTTAATCTCTCCAGAACTCTCCAGAACTGTATAGAAGAAACAGAATGAAGATAATTTTGAAATTTTCTTAACTTTTTCTGTCAGCAAGCCTGCAACGGTGAGTTTAGCCAGTGTGATCTTATTTTTATTATTTTTTGAATTATTTATTTACTTATTTTTACTTGTATTTTATTTTATTTTATTTTTCGGTTCTTATCTTTTCTGCCTAATTTTTGTGTAAATTGTTCTTAATTATGAAATTTAGGTTTGGTATATTAGGGTTTTGGTTATATGTAGAATTCTAAGACCGGCCATGTTTTTTTTTTGTTTTTTTTTTTTATTGTTCTCTGTCATTCCCTTGCTAACTGGACACCTGGCTTGGAGGTGATTCCCCCCTCCATCCTACTGTCTGTTACTGCTTGCTTAAGGTAACTTAATCCAGAACTCTCCAGAACTGTACCTTGAGAAAACAGAATGAAGATAATTTTTGAAATTTTCTTAACTTTTCTGTCAGCAAGCCTGCAACTTGGTGAGTTTAGCCAGTGTGATCTTATTTTTTATTATTTTTTGAATTATTTATTTACTTATTTTTACTTGTATTTTTTATTTTATTTTATTCTTTTTCGGTTCTTATCTTTTCTGCCTAATTTTTGTGTAAATTGTTCTTAATTATGAAATTTAGGTTTGGTATATTAGGGTTTTGGTTATATGTAGGAATTCTAAGACCGGCCATGTTTTTTTTTGTTTTTTTTATTGTTCTCTGTCATTCCCTTGCTAACTGGACACATGGCTTGGAGGTGATTCCCCCTCCCATACTTACTACTGTCTGTTACTGCCCTTAAGGTAACTTAATCTCTCCAGAACTCTCCAGAACTGTATAGAAGAAACAGAATGAAGATAATTTTGAAATTTTCTTAGCTTTTTTCTGTCAGCAAGCCTGCAACTTGGTGAGTTTAGCCAGTGTGATCTTATTTTTTATTATTTTTTGAATTATTTATTTACTTATTTTTACTTTTATTTTTTTATTTTATTTTATTCTTTTTCGGTTCTTATCTTTTCTGCCTAATTTTTTGTGTAAATTGTTCTTAATTATGAAATTTAGGTTTGGTATATTAGGGTTTTGGTTATATGTAGGAATTCTAAATTCATGTTTTTTTTTGTTTTTTTTTTATTGTTCTCTGTCATTCCCTTGCTAACTGGACACATGGCTTGGAGGTGATTCCCCCCTCCATCACACTGCTGTCTGTTACTGCTTACTTAAAGTAGCTTAATCTCTCCAGAACTCTCCAGAACTGTATAGAAGAAACAGAATGAAGATAATTTTGAAATTTTCTTAACTTTTCTGTCAGCAAGCCTGCAACTTGGTGAGTTTAGCCAGTGTGATCTTATTTTTTATTATTTTTTGAATTATTTATTTACTTATTTTTACTTGTATTTTTATTTTATTTTATTCTTTTATTCTTATCTTTTCTGCCTAATTTTTGTGTAAATTGTTCTTAATTATGAAATTTAGGTTTGGTATATTAGGGTTTTGGTTATATGTAGGAATTCTAAGACCGGCCATGTTTTTTTTTTGTTTTTTTTTTTATTGTTCTCTGTCATTCCCTTGCTAACTGGACACATGGCTTGGAGGTGATTCCCCCCTCCATCACACTACTGTCTGTTACTGCACTTCTTGATGCTTAATCTCAAACTCAGAACTGTATAGAAGAAACAGAATGAAGATAATTTTTGAAATTTTCTTAACTTTTTTTCTGTCAGCAAGCCTGCAACTTGGTGAGTTTAGCCAGTGTGATCTTATTTTTTATTATTTTTGAATTATTTATTTACTTATTTTTACTTGTATTTTTTATTTTATTTTATTCTTTTTCGGTTCTTATCTTTTCACCTAATTTTTGTGTAAATTGTTCTTAATTATGAAATTTAGGTTTGGTATATTAGGTTTTTGGTTATATGTAGGAATTCTAAGACCGGCCATGTTTTTTTTTTGTTTTTTTTTTTTTATTGTTCTCTGTCATTCCCTTGCCTAGCTTCTGGACACACCTTGACATGGCTTGGAGGTGATTCCCCCCTCCATCACACTACTCTCTGTTACTGCTTAAGGTAACTTAATCTCTCCAGAGCCTCCAGAACTGTATAGAAGAAACAGAATGAGAATAATTTTGAAATTTTCTTAACTTACTGTCTTGGCAAGCCTGCAGCTTGGTGAGTTTAGCCAGTGTGATCTTATTTTTTATTATTTTTGAATTATTTATTTACTTATTTTACTTGTAATTTTTATTTTATTTTATTCTTTTTGGTTCTTATCTTTTCTGCCTAATTTTTGTGTAAATTGTTCTTAATTATGAAATTTAGGTTTGGTATATTAGGGTTTTGGTTATATGTAGGAATTCTAAGACCGGCCATGTTTTTTTTTGTTTTTTTTTTATTGTTCTCTGTCATTCCCTTGCTAACTGGACACATGGCTTGAGGGGGATTCCCCCCTCCTCCTGTCTGTTATAACACTTAAGGTAACTTAATCTCTCCAGAACTCTCCAGAACTGTATAGAAAGAAACAGAATGAAGATAATTTTTGGAATTTTCTTAACTTTTTCTGTCAGCAAGCCTGCAACGGTGAGTTTAGCCAGTGTGATCTTATTTTTTATTATTTTTTGAATTATTTATTTACTTATTTTTACTTGTATTTTTATTTTATTTTTATTCTTTTCGGTTCTTATCTTTTCTGCCTAATTTTTTGTGTAAATTGTTCTTAATTATGAAATTTAGGTTTGGTATATTAGGGTTTTGGTTATATGTAGGAATTCTAAGACCGGCCATGTTTTTTTTTGTTTTTTTTTTTATTGTTCTCTGTCATTCCCTTGCTAACTGGACACATGGCTTGGAGGTGATTCCCCCCTCCATCCACACTACTGTCTGTTACCACTTGCTTAAGGTAACTTAATCTCTCCAGAACTCTCAGAACTGTATAGAAGAAACAGAATGAGAATAATTTTTGAAATTTTTCTTAACTTTTTCTGTCAGCAAACTCACAGCTTGGTGAGTTTTAGCCAGTATTGATCTTATTTTTATTATTTTTTGAAATTATTTATTTACTTATTTTTACTTGTATTTTTTATTTTATTTTATTCTTTTTCGGTTCTTATCTTTTCTGCCTAATTTTTGTGTAAATTGTTCTATGAAATTTGGGTTTGTCATTCAGGGTTTTGGTTGTCTAATGGCAGGGTCCCAAGACCGGCCATGTCTTTTTTTTGTTTTTTTTTTTATTGTTCTCTGTCATTCCCTTGCTAACTGGACACATGGCTTGGAGGTGATTCCCCCTCATCACTACTGTCTGTTACTGCTTGCTTAAGGTAACTTAATCTCTCCAGAACTCTCCAGAACTGTATAGAAGAAACAGAATGAAGATAATTTTGAAATTTTTCTTAACTTTTTCTGTCAGCAAGCCTGCAACTTGGTGAGTTTAGCCAGTGTGATCTTATTTTTTATTATTTTTTGAATTATTTATTTACTTATTTTTACTTGTATTTTTTATTTTATTTTATTCTTTTTCGGTTCTTATCTTTTCTGCCTAATTTTTGTGTAAATTGTTCTTAATTATGAAATTTAGGTTTGTTATATTAGGGTTTTGGTTATATGTAGGAATTCTAAGACCGGCCATGTTTTTTTTTTTGTTTTTTTTTTTTATTGTTCTCTGTCATTCCCTTGCTAACTGGACACATGGCTTGGAGGTGATTCCCCCCTCCTGCTACTGTCTGTTACTGCTTGCTTAAGGTAACTTAATCTCTCTGCTCCAGAACTCTCCAGAACTGTATAGAAGAAACAGAATGAAGATAATTTTTGAAATTTTCTTAACTTTTTTCTGTCAGCAAGCCTGCAACTTGGTGAGTTTAGCCAGTGTGATCTTATTTTTTATTATTTTTTGAATTATTTATTTACTTATTTTTACATATATTTTATTTTATTTTATTCTTTTTCGGTTCTTATCTTTTCTGCCTAATTTTTGTGTAAATTGTTCTTAATTATGAAATTTAGGTTTGGTATATTAGGGTTTTGGTTATATGTAGGAATTCTAAGACCGGCCATGTTTTTTTTGTTTTTTTATTGTTCTCTGTCATTCCCTTGCTAACTGGACACATGGCTTGGGTGATTCCCCCCTCCATCACACTACTGTCTGTTACTGCTTGTAAGGTAACTTAATCTCTCCAGAACTCTCCAGAACTGTATAGAAGAAACAGAATGAAGATAATTTTGAAATTTTCTTAACTTTTTCTGTCAGCAAGCCTGCAGCTGGTGAGTTTAGCCAGTGTGATCTTATTTTTTATTATTTTTTGAATTATTTATTTACTTATTTTTTACTTGTATTTTTTATTTTATTCTTTTTCGGTTCTTATCTTTTCTGCCCTAATTTTGTGTAAATTGTTCTTAATTATGAAATTTAGGTTTGTGTTAGGGTTTTGGTTATATGTAGGAATTCTAAGACCGGCCATGTTTTTTTTTGTTTTTTTTTTTTATTGTTCTCTGTCATTCCCTTGCTAACTGGACACATGGCTTGGAGGTGATTCCCCCTCCATCACACCATGTTACTGCTTGCTTAAGGTAACTTAATCTCTCCAGAACTCTCCAGAACTGTATAGAAGAAACAGAATGAAGATAATTTTTGAAATTTCTTAACTTTTTTCTGTCAGCAAGCCTGCAGCTTGGTGAGTTTACCAGTGTGATCTTATTTTTATTATTTTTGAATTATTTATTTACTTATTTTTACTTATTTTTTATTTTATTTTATTCTTTTTGATTCTTATCTTTTCTGCCTAATTTTTGTGTAAATTGTTCTTAATTATGAAATTTAGGTTTGGTATATTAGGGTTTTGGTTATATGTAGGAATTCTAAGACCGGCCATGTTTTTTTTTTTTTTTTTTTTTTATTGTTCTCTGTCATTCCCCTTGCTAACTGGACACATGGCTTGGAGGTGATTCCCCCCTCCATCACACTACTGTCTGTTACTGCTTGCTTAAGGTAACTTAATCTCTCCAGAACTCTCAGAACTGTATAGAAGAAACAGAATGAAGATAATTTTGAAATTTTCTTAACTTTTTTCTGTCAGCAAGCCTGTGGTGAGTTTGTAATTGTGATCTTATTTTTTATTATTTTTTGAATTATTTATTTACTTATTTTTACTTGTATTTTTTTATTTTATTTTATTCTTTTCGGTTCTTATCTTTTCTGCTAATTTTTGTGTAAATTGTTCTTAATTATGAAATTTAGGTTTGGTATATTAGGGTTTTACGTTTATATATAGGAATTCTAAGACCGGCCATGTTTTTTTTTGTTTTTTTTTTATTGTTCTCTGTCATTCCCTTGCTAACTGGACACATGGCTTGGAGGTGATTCCCCCCTCCATCACACTACTGTCTGTTACTGCTTGTAAGGTAGCAATCTCTCCAGAACTCTCCAGAACTGTATAGAAGAAACAGAATGAAGATAATTTTTGAAATTTTCTTAACTTTTTTCTGTCAGCAAACCTGCAATTTGGTGAGTTTAGCCAGTGTGATCTTATTTTTTATTATTTTTTGAATTATTTATTTACTTATTTTTACTTATTTTTTTATTTTATTTATTCTTTTTCGGTTCTTATCTTTTCTGCTAATTTTTGTGTAAAATTGTTCTTAATTATGAAATTTAGGTTTGGTATATTAGGGTTTGGTTATATGTAGGAATTCTAAGATAAGCCATGTTTTTTGTTTTTATTGTTCTCTGTCATTCCCTTGCTAACTGGACACATGGCTTGGAAGTGATCCCCCCTCCATCCTCACTGTCTGTTACTGCTTGTAAAAGTAGCAATCTCTCCAGAACTCTCCAGAACTGTATAGAAGAAACAGAATGAAGATAATTTTGAAATTTTCATACTTTTTTCTGTCAGCAAGCCTGCCGCTTAGTGAGTTTAGCCAGTGTGATCTTATTTTTATTATTTTTTGAATTATTTATTTACTTATTTTTACTTATTATTTTATTTTATTTTATTCTTTAGGTTCTTATCTTTTCTGCCTAATTTTTGTGTAAATTGTTCTTAATTATGAAATTTAGGTTTGGTATATTAAGGTTTTGGTTATATGTAGGAATTCTAAGACCGGCCATGTTTTTTTTTTGTTTTTTTTTTTTATTGTTCTCATTCCCTTGCTAACTGGACACATGGCTTGGAGGTGATTCCCCCTCATCACACTACTGTCTGTTACTGCTTGCTTAAGGTAACTTAATCTCTCCAAGGAACTCTCCAGAACTGTATAGAAGAAACAGAATGAAGATAATTTTTGAAATTTTCTTAACTTTTTTTTCATCAGCAAGCCTGCAACTTGGTGAGTTTAGCCAGTGTGATCTTATTTTTATTATTTTTTGAATTATTTTATTTACTTATTTTTACTTGTATTTTTATTTTATTTTATTCTTTTCGGTTCTTATCTTTTCTGCCTAATTTTTGTGTAAATTGTTCTTAATTATGAGAGTAGGTTTTTGGTATATTAGGGTTTTTGGTTATATGTAGGAATTCTAAGACCGGCCATGTTTTTTTTTGTTTTTTTTTTTTATTGTTCTCTGTCATTTCCCTTGCTAACTGGACACATGGCTTGGAGGTGATTCCCCTCCATCACACTACTGTCTGTTACTGCTTGCTTAGAGTATAATCTCTGAACTCTCCAGAACTAATAGAAGAAACAGAATGAAGATTTTGAAATTTCTTAACTTTTTCTGTCAGCAAGCCTGCAACTGAGTGAGTTTAGCCAGTCTTGATCTTATTTTTATTATTTTTTGAATTATTTATTTACTTATTTTTACTTATTTTTTTATTTTATTTTATTCTTTTCGGTTCTTATCTTTTTCTGCCTAATTTTTGTGTAAATTGTTCTTAATTATGGGGTAGGTTTGGTATATTAGGGTTTTGATTTATGTCTTAGGAATTCTAAGACCGGCCATGTTTTTTTTTTTTGTTTTTTTTTTTATTGTTCTCTGTCATTCCCTTGCTAACTGGACACATGGCTTGGGTGATTCCCCCCTCCATCACACTACTGTCTGTTACTGCTTGCTTAGGTAACTTAATCTCGAACTCTCCAGAACTGTATGAAGAAACAGAATGAAGATAATTTTTAGAATTTTCTTAACTTTTTCTGTCAGCAAACACAGCAGGTGAGTTTAGCCAGTGTGATCTTATTTTTATTATTTTTTGAATTATTTATTTACTTATTTTTACTTGTATTTTTTATTTTATTTTATTCTTTTTCGGTTCTTATCTTTTCTGCCTAATTTTTGTGTAAATTGTTCTTAATTATGAAATTTAGGTTTGGTATATTAGGGTTTGGTGCTATGTGGAATTAAGACCAGCCATGTTTTTTTTTTGTTTTTTTTATTTGTTCTCTGTCATTCCCTTGCTAACTGGACACATGGCTTGGAGAGGTGATTCCCCCTCCATCACACTACTGTCTGTTACTGCTTGCTTAAGGTAACTTAATCTCAGAACTCTCCAGAACATATAGAAGAAACAGAATAGAAGATAATTTTTAAAATTTCTTAACTTTTTCTGTCAGCAAGCCTGCAACAAGTGAGTTGTAATTGATCTTATTTTTTTTTATTATTTTTGAATTATTTACTTATTTTTTACTTGTATTTTATTTTATTTTATTCTTTTCGGTTCTTATCTTTTCTGCCTAATTTTTGTGTAAATTGTTCTTAATTATGAAATTTAGGTTTGGTATATTAGGGTTTTGGATTTATATGTAGGAATTCTAAGACAGTATGTTTTTTTGTTTTTTTTATTGTTCTCTGTCATTCCCTTGCTAACTGGACACATGGCTTGGAGGTGATTCCCCCCTCCATCACACTACTGTCTGTTACTGCTTGCTTAAGGTAGCAATCTCTCCAGAACTCTCCAGAACTGTATAGAAGAAACAGAATGAAGATAATTTTATTTTCTTAACTTTTTCTGTCAGCAAACTACAATAGGTGAGAGTTAGCCAGTGTGATCTTATTTTTTATTATTTTTGAATTATTTATTTACTTATTTTTACTTGTATTTTTTATTTTATTTTATTCTTTCGGTTCTTATCTTTTCTGCTAATTTTGTGTAAATTGTTCTTAATTATAGAAATTTAGGTTTGGTATATTAGGAGTTTTGGTTATATGTAGGAATTCTAAGACCGGCCATGTTTTTTTTGTTTTTATTGTTCTCTGTCATTCCCTTGCTAACTGGACACATGGCTTGGAGGTGATTCCCCCTCCATCCTACTCCTGCTCTGTTCTTGCTTAAGGTAACTTAATCTCTCCAGAACTCTCCAGAACTGTATAGAAGAAACAGAATGAAGATAATTTTTGAAATTTTCTTTTCTGTCAGCAAGCCTGCAACTTGGTGAGTTTAGCCAGTGTGATCTTATTTTTTATTATTTTTTGAATTATTTATTTACTTATTTTTACTTGTATTTTATTTTATTTTATTCTTTTTCGGTTCTTATCTTTTCTGCCTAATTTTTATTGTAAATTGTTCTTAATTATGAAATTTAGGTTTGGTATATTAGGGTTTTGGTTATATGTAGGAATTCTAAGACCGGCCATGTTTTTTTTTGTTTTTTTATTGTTCTCTGTCATTCCCTTGCTAACTGGACACATGGCTTGGAGGTGATTCCCCCCTCCATCACACTACTGTCTGTTACTGCTTGCTTAAGGTAACTTAATCTCTCCAGAACTCTCCAGAACTGTATAGAAGAAACAGAATGAAAGATAATTTTGAAATTTTGTAACTTTTTCTGTCAGCAAGCTTTACAGCTTGGTGAGTTTAGCCAGTGTGATCTCCATTTTTATTATTTTTTGAATTATTTATTTACTTATTTTTACTTGTATTTTTATTTTATTTTATTCTTTTTAGTTACTATCTTTTCTGCCTAATTTTTGTGTAAATTGTTCTTAATTATGAAATTTAGGTTTGGTATATTAGGGTTTTGGTTATATGCTTAGGAATTCAGATAAGCCATGTTTTTTTTTTTTGTTTTTTTTATTGTTCTGTCATTCCCTTGTAACTGGACACATGGCTTGGAGGTGATTCCCCCCTCCATCACACTACTGTCTGTTACTGCTTGCTTAAGGTAACTTAATCTCTCCAGAACTCTCCAGAACTGTATAGAAGAAACAGAATGAAGATAATTTTGAAATTTTCTTAACTTTTTCTGTCAGCAAGCCTGCAACTTGGTGAGTTTAGCCAGTGTGATCTTATTTTTATTATTTTTGGATTATTTATTTACTTATTTTTACTTATATTTTATTTTATTTTATTCTTTTTCGGTTCTTATCTTTTCTGCCTAATTTTTGTGTAAATTGTTCTTAATTATGAAATTTAGGTTTGGTATATTAGGGTTTTGGTTATATGTAGGAATTCAAGACCGGCCATGTTTTTTTGTTTTTATTGTTCTCTGTCATTCCCTTGCTAACTGGACACATGGCTTGGAGGTGATTCCCCCCTCCATCACACTATGTCTATTTACTGCTTGCTTAAGGTAACTTAATCTCCCAGTCTCAATTGTATAGAAGAAACAGAATGAAGATAATTTTGAAATTTTCTTAACTTTTTTCTGTCAGCAAGCCTGCAACTTGGTGAGTTTAGCCAGTGTGATCTATTTTTATTATTTTTTTGAATTATTTATTTACTTATTTTTACTTGTATTTTTATTTTATTTTATTCTTTTTCGGTTCTTATCTTTTCTGCCTAATTTTGTGTAAATTGTTCTTAATTATGAAATTTAGGTTTGGTATATTAGGGTTTTGGTTATATGTAGAGATTCTAAGACCGGCCATGTTTTTTTTGTTTTTTTTTTATTGTTCTCTGTCATTCCCTTGCTAACTGGACACATGGCTTGGAGGTGGTCCCCTCATCACACTACTGTCTGTTACTGCTTGCTTAAGGTAACTTAATCTCTCCAGAACTCTCCCAGGGCAGAAGAAACAGAATGAAGATAATTTTTGAAATTTTCTTAACTTTTTCTGTCAGCAGCACCGCTTGGTGAGTTTAGCCAGTGTGATCTTATTTTATTATTTTTGAATTATTTATTTACTTATTTTTACTTGTATTTTTTATTTATTCTTTTTCGGTTCTTATCTTTTTCTGCCTAATTTTTGTGTAAATTGTTCTTAATTATGAAATTTAGGTTTGGTATATTAGGGTTTTGGTTATATGTAGGAATTCTAAGACCGGCCATGTTTTTTTTTTTTTTTTTTTTTATTATTCTCTGTCATTCCCTTGCTAACTGGACACATGGCTTGGGTGATTCCCCCTCCATCACACTACTGTCTGTTACTGCCCCCTTGGGTAACTTAATCTCTCCAGAACTCTCCAGAACTGTATAGAAGAAACAGAATGAAGATAATTTTTGAAATTTTCTTAACTTTTTTCTGTCAGCAAGCCTGCAGCTTGGTGAGTTTAGTCTTGATCTTATTTTTATTATTTTTTTGAATTATTTATTTACTTGTTTTACTTGTATTTTTTATTTTATTTTATTCTTTTCGGTTCTTATCTTTTCTGCCTAATTTTTGTGTAAATTGTTCTTAATTATGAAATTTAGGTTTGGTATATTAGGGTTTTGGTTATATGTAGGAATTCTAAGACCGGCCATGTTTTTTTTGTTTTTTTTTTATTGTTCTCTGTCATTCCCTTGCTAACTGGACACATGGCTTGGAGGTGAGTTCCCCCCTCCATCACACTACTGTCTGTTACTGCTTGTAAGGTAACCCAATCTCTCCAGAACTCTCCAGAACTGTATAGAAGAAACAGAATGAAGATAATTTTTGAAATTTTCTTAACTTTTTTCTGTCAGCAAGCCTGCAGCTTGGTGAGTTTAGCCAGTGTGATCTTATTTTTTTTATTATTTTTGAATTATTTATTTACTTATTTTTACTTGTATTTTATTTTATTTTATTCTTTTTCGGTTCTTATCTTTTCTGCCTAATTTTGTATGCATTGTTCTTAATTATGAAATTTAGGTTTGGTATATTAGGGTTTTGGTTATGTAGGAATTCACAGACCGGCCATGTTTTTTTTTTGTTTTTTTTTTTTATTGTTCTCTGTGTTCTTGCTAGCTGGACACATGGCTTGGAGGTGATTCCCCCCTCCATCACACTACTGTCTGTTACTGCTTGCTTAAGGTAACTTAATCTATCCAGAACTCTCCAGAACATGAAGAAACAGGACGAATAATTTTTGAAATTTTCTTAACTTTTTTCTGTCAGCAAGCCTGCAACTTGGTGAGTTTAGCCAGTGTGATCTTATTTTTTATTATTTTTTGAATTATTTATTTACTTATTTTTACTTGTATTTTTTATTTTTATTTTATTCTTTTTCGGTTCTTATCTTTTCTGCTAATTTTTGTGTAAATTGTTCTTAATTATGGGGGTAGGTTTGGTATATTAGGGTTTTGGTTATGTGTAGGAATTCTAAGACCGGCCATGTTTTTTGTTTTTTTTTTTTATTGTTCTCTGTCATTCCCTTGCTAACTGGACACATGGCTTGGAGGTGATTCCCCCCTCCATCACACTACTGTCTGTTACTGCTTGCTTAAGGTAACTTAATCTCTCCAGAACTCTCCAGAACTGTATAGAAGAAACAGAATGAGAAGATAATTTTTGAAATTTTCTTAACTTTTTCTGTCAGCAAGCCTGCAACTTGGTGAGTTTAGCCAGTGTGATCTTATTTTTAGTATTTTTGAATTATTTATTTACTTATTTTTACTTGTATTTTTTATTTTATTTTATTCTTTTCGGTTCTTATCTTTTCTGCCTAATTTTTGTGTAATTGTTCTTTCAGTATAAATTTAGGTTTGGTATATTAGGGTTTTGGTTATATGTAGGAATTCTAAGACCGGCCATGTCTTTTTTTTGTTTTTTTTTTTATTGTTCTCTGTCATTCCCTTGCTAACTGGACACATGGCTTGGGAGGTGATTCCCCCCTCCATCACACTACTGTCTGTTACTGCTTGCTTAAGGTAGCAATCTCTCCAGAACTCTCCAGAACTGTATAGAAGAAACAGAATGAAGATAATTTTTGAAATTTCTTAACTTTTTCTGTCAGCAAGCCTGCAACAGGTGAGTTTAGCCAGTGTGATCTTATTTTTTTTATTATTTTTTTGAATTATTTATTTACTTATTTCTTTTATTTTATTTTATTCTTTTAGGTTCTTATCTTTTCTTACCTAATTTTTTGTGTAAATTGTTCTTAATTATGAAATTTAGGTTTTGGTATATTGGTTTTGGTTATATGTAGGAATTCTAAGACCGGCCATGTTTTTTTTGTTTTTTTTTATTGTTCTCTGTCATTATATAACTGGACACATGGCTTGGGGTGATTCCCCCTCATCACACTACTGTCTGTTACTGCTTGCTTAAAAGGGTAACCAATCTCTCCAGAACTCTCCAGAACTGTATAGAAGAAACAGAATAGAAGATAATTTTTGAAATTTTCTTAACTTTTTTCTGTCAGCAAGCCTGCAACTTGGTGAGTTTAACCAGTGTGATCTTATTTTTTATTATTTTTTTAGTTATTTTATTTACTTATTTTTACTGTATTTTTATTTTATTTTATTCTTTTTAGTTCTTATCTTTTTCTGCCTATAATTTTTGTGTAAATTGTTCTTAATTATGAAATTTAGGTTTGGTATATTAGGGTTTGGTTATATGTAGGAATTAGACCGGCCATGTTTTTTTTTTGTTTTTTGTTGTTCTCTGTTCCATACATAACTGGACACATGGCTTGGAGGTGATTCCCCCCTCCATCACACTACTGTCTGTTACTGCTTGGCAGGTAACAATCTCTCCAGAACTCTCCAGAACTGTATAGAAGAAACAGAATGAAGATAATTTTGAAATTTTCTTAACTTTTTTCTGTCAGCAAGCCTGCAATTGGTGAGTTTTAGCCAATTCATGATCTTATTTTTATTATTTTTTGAATTATTTATTTACTTATTTTTACTTGTATTTTTTATTTTATTTTATTCTTTCGGTTCTTATCTTTTCTGCCTAATTTTTTTGTGTAAATTGTTCTTAATTATAAGTGAGTTTGGTACTGTCAAAGTTTCTGGATTATGTAGAATTCTAAGACCGGCCATGTTTTTTGTTTTTTTTTTTTTATTGTTCTCTGTATTTCCTTGCTAACTGGTGACACATGCAGCTTAGAGTGATTCCCCCTCCATCACTACTGTCTGTTACTGCTTGCTTAAGGTAACTTAATCTCTCCAGAACTCTCCAGGGCTTCACATGAAAACAGAATGAAGATAATTTTAAAATTTTCATAACTTTTTCTGTCAACAGCCTGCAACTTGGTGAATTTAGCCAGTGTGATCTTATTTTTTTATTATTTTTGAATTATTTATTTACTTATTTTACTTGTATTTTATTTTATTTTATTCTTTTTAGTTCTTATCTTTTCTGCCTAATTTTTTGTGTAAATTGTTCTTAATTATGAAATTTAGGTTTGGTATATTAGGGTTTGTTATATGTAGGAATTCTAAGACCGGCCATGTTTTTTTTTTGTTTTTTTTTTTATTGTTCTCTGTCATTCCCTTGCTAACTGGACACATGGCTTGGAGAGGTGATTCCCCCTCCATCACACTACTGTCTGTTACTGCTTGCTTAAGGTAACCCAAATCTGTGAACTCTCCAGAACTGTATAGAAGAAACAGAATGAAGATAATTTTTGAAATTTTCTTTTATAGCTCAGCAAGCCTGCAACTTGGTGATTTTAGCCAGTGTGATCTTATTTTTTATTATTTTTTGAATTATTTATTTACTTATTTTTACTTGTATTTTTTATTTTATTTTATTCTTTTTCGGTTCTTGTCTTTCTAATTTTTGTGTAAATTGTTCTTAATTATGAAATTTAGGTTTGGTATATTAGGGTTTTGGTTATATGTAGGAATTCTAAGACCATTACTGTTTTTTTTTGTTTTTTTTTGTTCTCTGTCATTCCCTTGCTAACTGGACACATGGCTTGGAGGTGATTCCCCCCTCCATCACACTACTGTCTGTTACTGCTTGCTTAAGGTAACTTAATCTCCAGAACTCTCCAGAACTGTATAGAAGAAACAGAATGAAGATAATTTTTGAAATTTTCTTAACTTTTTGTCAGCAAGCCTGCAACTTGGTGAGTTTAGCCAGTGTGATCTTATTTTTTATTATTTTTTGAATTATTTATTTACTTATTTTTACTTGTATTTTATTTTATTTTATTCTTTTCGGTTCTTATCTTTTCTGCCTAATTTTCAGCACAGTGTTCTTATTATGAAATTTAGGTTTGACTTATACTAAGTTAAAACTTAATTAACTTCAGTCACATATTTATTCTTTTTTTTAATTGGAGTAGATAGTACCTTCTATCGCCAGGTCTCACACTCCACCCCCTTCTTTTGGACAGGAGTAGAGTTGATCGCCTTGTTTCTATTTTAGGAAGGGGTTCCCGAGTAGATAGATTAAACTAATTGGAGTAGATAGATTAAACTATCGCCCGGTTCACACTCCACCCACATCTATTGAACAGGTGAAGAGGCTCATCCCTTGTTTCCTGTTTAGGATGCGGTTTCCGGTTTTCTCTTTTCCAATCTTTTCACTCTTTTCCTTTATTATTTTATTTTCTTTTTTTCAATTGGAGTAGATAGACTAAACTATCGCCCGGTTCACACTCCACCCACATCTATTGAACAGGTGAAGAGGCTCATCCCTTGTTTCCTGTTTAGGATGCGGTTTCCGGTTTTCTCTTTTCCAATTTTCTTTTCCTCTTTTCCTTTATTATTTTATTTTCTTTTTTCAATTGGAGTAGATAGACTAAACTATCGCCCGGTTCACACTCCACCCACATCTATTGAACAGGTGAAGAGGCTCATCCCTTGTTTCCTGTTTAGGATGCGGTTTCCGGTTTTCTCTTTTCCAATCTTTTCACTCTTTTCCTTTATTATTTTATTTTTTTTTTTCAATTGGAGTAGATAGACTAAACTATCGCCCGGTTCACACTCCACCCACATCTATTGAACAGGTGAAGAGGCTCATCCCTTGTTTACTGTTTAGGATGCGGTTTCCGGTTTTCTCTTTTCCAATCTTTTCACTCTTTTCCTTTATTATTTTATTTTTTTTTTCAATTGGAGTAGATAGACTAAACTATCGCCCGGTTCACACTCCACCCACATCTATTGAACAGGTGAAGAGGCTCATCCCTTGTTTCCTGTTTAGGATGCGGTTTTCGGCTTTCTCTTTTCCATTCTTTTTACCCTTACGTAGCCCCCTGCGCATCAGTGGCGTTACTGCCTTGCTCGGGGTGATATGATTAAAAAAAAAAAAAAAAAAAAAAAAAGTAATCAGTTTTGTAAAGAAAACATTATATAGTTTAGGCTATCCGCCCAACAGTGCATTCGGTCATCTGTAACAAAATTTTTGAATTCAAAAAGGATAAACTCATTACTGTTAAAAATGCCCTGTTTATCTTAGACTTCTCTGGACTGGATCAAATGTGAAAGTTTGTGTAGAAAATTTCATCAAATGTTCATTGTTTTTTTTTTTCTCGGCTGTGGTACGTATTGTATTTCAAACCCGGCCCATGTTATGTTCTGCACGTAAAGATGTTCTTCCTCCCCACCAAATTAATTCCATAATTTATAAATATAAATGTAGTTGCAGAGTTGACTACATAGGAAGAACAATTCAGCATCTCGACATGGGAATTAAACAACATGTCCCAACTAAAATAACAAAATCACACCTTGTCTCTAAATGGATCCGTCCCGAATACCTACGGTTCCGCTATTTACGAGCACCTTATAAAGAATAGAAAGTGTGCTGCTAATTTTAGTGTAGATCGGTTCCCTCTTGTGTCCTGATCTTACTCTTCATTCGACCTTAAGGGTCTGGAGGCTTATGCATATGTATACTCCTGTCGAGTCTATTATCATACACAAAGGGGAGATCCCACAACAGTTAAGAACAAACCATGAATCATAATTAATCACACTGGATTTTCTGCATTGCTTACCATCTATATTTAAGGTTGCAACGCTCGGCCTCTTGGTTATGAAACACACACACACACACAGAGAGAGAGAGAGAGAGAAATTTTGCAAAAAAAGTTGTTTTTCCGATATCCTAGACGGTTGCCGTCAGTGTTGTCAGGGAATCAGGATTTCCATACTTCTTTCCCTGGTTGACCCAAACCAAAGCTGATGAGAACGGGCGAATATGCCACATAACGTGAGAACCGACGCGCGAGGGTAAGCCGTTCAAGGAGCGGAAGTTTCAGCTCGTTCGGTCGATGCACTGTGGTCGTCTGCCTGGCGCGCATTGCCAAGGACTATGAAAATGGGCAAAGTGAGGTCCTATAAAAAGTACCATCCTGATTTTCAGATCTTTAAACGTTAGATTTTATTCTCCAGTTGATCCAAACAGAGCTGACTGGAACTTGACCGTCCTTCTTACAACAGGATATGCATTTCCACCATTTCTATTTTAGGTAATTGATTGGTAGTTTCGAAATTTTATATTTAGGTTCTGACATCACCAACAAAGTATATAATTAGAAAAAGAATTATTTTATACGATTTGTTTTTTTTTTTAAGGAAAGCGAAGATTCTTTATTGCAAACTTTTTATTGAAATTTTTATGAATTTTGTACAAATATCATCATTAATGTAAGAGCTCTCACCTTTCATGATCATTTGCAGACAAAAGTTATTATTAGGAGGGTTAGTCAAGAAATAATGCTATGCTTTTTATTATATAAGAAAGAAAGAAAGAAAGAATAATAGGTAAAGTATAGGTAATTAAATAAAAAAAGAAAGAAAGAAAGAAAGAAAAAACGAAAGAAAGAAAGAAAAAACGAAAGAAAGAAAGAAAGAAAGAACGAAAGAATAATAGGTAAAGTATAGGTAATTAAATAAAAAAGAAAGAAAGAAAGAAAGAAAAATGAAAGAAAGAAAGAAAAACGAAAGAAAGAAAGAAAGAATAATAGGTAAAGTATAGGTAATTAAATAAAAAAAGAAAGAAAGAAAGAAAAAACGAAAGAAAGAAAGAAAGAACGAAAGAATAATAGGTAAAGTATAGGTAATTAAATAAAAAAGAAAGAAAGAAAGAAAAACGAAAGAAAGAAAGAAAAAACGAAAGAAAGAAAGAATAATAGGTAAAGTATAGGTAATTAAATAAAAAAAGAAAGAAAGAAAAAACGAAAGAAAGAAAGAACGAAAGAATAATAGGCAAAGTATAGGTAATTAAATAAAAAAGAAAGAAAGAAAGAAAGAAAGAAAGAACAAGAAATGAAAAAAGAAATTAATAAAACAACCAAACATACCGAATATTAAGATTTTTCTTTTAATCGTTTCGCATCGAACAAGACGGTACTGCCACTGGTGCGCAGTGGGTTACATAAGATAATTGTGACAGTTTAGGCAGAAACAGAGCGAAAAGAAACTCGAACCGATTACAGAGGGTGTCGGAATAAGGGCAAAAGATGAGAATACCGGTGTAAGGACAGTTGCCAGAGTAGAGTGAGAAAAGAAAAAGAACAAGATAGAGGGGGTGATGGGGAAAGGACGAGAGGATGGCTAGAGGTAAAATATATCGTGAATAAAAGATGGGAATTGACATTGCATTTAAATTCTTGAAGATTGGAGCCGTCAGGGAAGCAAATATAGGAAAGGAAGTTCCACAGACGGGAAGTCCGAGAAAGGAAGCTGCTGGAGTAGAAGTGGGGGCGTCATTTGGTTGATTGAAATGTAAAAGGGCAGGACCTTTTTGCCAGTCTAGTTGCTACATCAACACATCATCGTAGGTTCACATCCCAACTTTTCAACGTAACATTCGTTTCTCAGTACCTCTTTTCTTGGACAAAAGAAATGAAAACCTGAGGATGCTAAGTCAGGTGTTTTTGAAGAAACGAGGAATTGATTATATCAGCAGTCAGTTATATCCCCATTCGTAGGTGGAACACTGCCATTGAAAGAGGAGGTGACAATGTTGAGAAGCATAGATGTAAACCTCTGATGAAGAAGCGCTGTAAGGAATTAACTACATTAACAACCAGCCGTGTTTTTCGAAGCTGGGACACATGTCCTCTATTACAGGTGGAACACTGACATTGAAACAGGCGATGACTTTGTGGAAAAGGAGTGATGTGAACCTGTGATGTATTACTATATCTTGATGCGCGATATGTTTGATTGTGTTCCGTATTTCTTATATAAGAAAACAAATTGCATTCCTTTTTGAATCATCCTCGGATTATTATTATTATTATTATTATTATTATTATTTATGGCGTAAACTCATTTCTTTTCGGGTCACAAGCGAAGACCTAATGTCAGAAATAGCATCATAACATATTCAACTTTGCATTGTTGTAATAAACCGCATAAAAGCACATATATTTTACATAGATAAAACCCTTTGTAAGGTGGGAGCTGTACTTATGAGTACAATGTTTTGTATTTTCTAATGCTTCGGCTGTGAAGCATAGCTTCAATGAGTTTTTCGTAACCTTCTCTAATCAAATCGCGGGTTCACACTACATCTAGAACTGCTGATGTCTTCATGTACCACATTTTTGAGATTTTGATTTCAAAGTCTTTGCATTTGATAGTTTTTTAATATCTTCAAAGGTACATTACTCTCTGCCATGTCAATAAGAATGTATATTTTCTTTTCCTAGTCTTTGATCCAGGTGTCTTGGCGATTAGCATTGATTGTTCTGCCTGTGCGTATCGCGAATCCTCATTAAATTGT
Organism: Ascarosepion bandense; assembly: GCA_037127315.1. NCBI lineage: Eukaryota > Metazoa > Mollusca > Cephalopoda > Sepiida > Sepiidae > Ascarosepion > Ascarosepion bandense. The sequence continues at coordinate 1,073,522 of JBBBDQ010000727.1, read as the reverse complement.
TACAAGTTCAGTGTCTGTAACCGGGTCTTGTTGGTGTACATAACAATTTCTTGTAGTTTTTTCCGTAAAAGTTGCATATTTCCAACGCAGATATTGGCTCACTCTGTCATGTCGGGGTTTATATTCAGTAGGTGACAACACCGTGCAGCCTGGTACAAGCTGTTCAACAGTTTCTTGATATTTATCACAAAATCTGCATTGTGGTCTAACAAAATTTATCAGTATGTGCGCTTGGTAATTAATAGTAAGCAAGCATTAATCCTTCGTTTTCAGCTTTAACGCTGCAGTACGTAACCACTGATGGACACAGCGTGTTTGTTACGGACGGAGTATTGACCAGAGAGAGGCTTCTCTTGCCATCGGTTCTACATTTGGTACATTTATATTCTTTGCCACTGCAGATGTAATATGGTTTACTTGCACTTCTTCCCTTACTTGAAATTTCCTTTTGAATTTATTTGGCTTCCTTTATTGCTGAATAATAATAATATTAATTATTATTTTATTTTTATTATTATTATCCTTTGATTTTTGGTGTATATTCATTTTTTCCGGATCTCTAGAGATCTAAGCTCAGAAATGGTTATCATGACATTTTTCACTGAACATTTAAAAAAAAGAAACTAAGATTACGCATTTTTCTATATTTCTGTGATGAGGTAGTATTTACATTATTCGGGCTATTGTGCTCATATTTGTTGTCATTTGTACGACGTTCCAGTCGATGTATGCACCTGCTTTCTTCAGGTGGTAGAATGCTGGAGCGTACATCGGCCGAAACGTAGTACAAATGGCAACAAAGATGAGGACAATAGTCCGAATAATGTAAATACTGTAAGATCGCGCATACTTTACATAGATAATGTCTTTCGTAAGCTGTATTGTGAGTACAATATTGGTATTTTTTTTTTTTTTTTTTTTTTTGGAGGGGTACCAGTACGACTCTGAACGACAGATCAGGGAGCCGAGTTGAAATTCCAATTGAAATCCTTGCATTCAGTTACGCGCAAATACCGTTGGGAAAGGTATTAATACGTCTTTTCCTTCCAGCTATGGATTAAATAACAGGACAGATTGGGTTCTGCAGCCTTGGCTGGCAACCAGCCTACCGCAAAAAGCAATGGCAACCTACTGTGGCACAGTCATCTGCCCAGTCATTCATGTCTCTTTCGAGAGATGATCGCCCAAGCATGTATCACGTATGGCACTTAACTGACTGACCCGTCAATGTGTATTGTACGGGCAAAATATTGGCAGTTACAGTTCTAGGCCTTCTTTGGATCTGGCCATATACAGAAGATCAGTATCAGCCCTTGAATAATGCATGCTTTGGCAAATGAGAAACGTTCTTGTTTTGGCGTCCATTTGCTTAATATCAGCTACGCCCTGTTAAGGATGTTGAAACTCTATTACAAATCCGGGACAACCAATAGGCTTACAGATTTTGATAATGTTTTTTTTTTCTTACTTCTGTATACAATACCTGATATGCAAAAGCATTTGACAAAATACGCCACAAAGAATTGATGGAGATACTTGGCAGCCTCGACATATTTGGGAAAGACCTAAGAGTAATCAAGAATCTTTACTGGCAGCAAACCCCCTGCATATGGACAGTTAACGAATTCAGCTAATATACAAAGATCGAATCAGGCGTCAGACAAGGATGTGTCTTTTCACCGGATCTATTCAACTTGTACTATGAGACTATTTTGAGGACTCTAGATGTTATGCCAGACTTTGTCATCAGTGACCACAATTTGGACAACATTAGGTACGCAGATGATACAGCGCTGATAGCAAAGACTGAAAAGAAAACCACAAGTCCTCCTACAGAAGGTAGCTAAAGAGAGTTACAAAAAAGGACTACAAATAAACCACAAGAAAACCGAATGCATGGACATCAGCAAAAAGGGAAGCCCAAAATGCCAAATACAGGTAGGGGATACTAAAATCAAACAGTTACAAAAATTTAAAAACATGGGATGTGTTCTAACTGAAGACGGAAAGTGCAACACAGAATAGGAAGATGTTGGAAGCCATGATCGCCTACGTCCTAAAAGAACAGGGCACATAGAAGAAAAAGAAGTATACAATACCAGTCTCATCCGCCTGTGGTATTCTTTTCTAACTTTCTCCTTGATTTGGGTATGCTATCATACATCTTCTTCGCTGATTCCGAGGTATTATATGTTTTTTTGTTTTTTTTTTGGGTAAGTACCCTAAAGTTGGGATGTGCGTTGTGGTACAGGGGATATCGGCTCGGAACGAGAAACCGGGGAGCCGAGTTCGAATTCCAGTTGAATCCATTGTATTCACTTGCGCGCAAATACTCTTGGGAAAGGTATTAATCCGTCTCTTCCTTCCAGTTATGGGTTAAATAGCAGGACAGATTGGGTTCTATAGCCTTGGTCGGCGACCGGTCTACCGCAGAAAGCAATGGCAACCTACTGCGGGATAATCTTCTGCCCGGTCAGTCATGTCTCTTTCGAGACATGATCGCCCAAGCGTGTATCACGTATGGCACTTAACTGACTGACCCTAAAGTTTGTTAAAAAATCTGGATCTACTGTGTATGTTTTTGTAATGCTAACATTCTTAAATGTCACTTTGTATATATTGTCCTAATCTGAAATCCATATCTATATCGTCACTGAAACATTTTACTGTATTTAGGAGACCCTTCAACTCATTGTCGTCTATGGCAAAGAATTTAAGATCATCTATGTAGAATAGGTTATTGAATACTTTATCTGTTATTTTTTATCCGTCGCTGTTATTTAGTTCATGCATAAAGGGGATTAAGAACAGACAAACAGTACTGGTTACAAAACGTCTCCTTGAAAGATTTTCATTGGATATTCAGGTGATTGGAAGTACCACTGTTTCTGATGTCATTTTAGTATAATGTGCTTTCCCAAATTCACCTGTTGTGTTTTTTTTAAAAAATGTACTCTAACCGGGGAGACTTTTTACACTTCAAAAGCATTAGGGATCCAGGACTCTATCACACTATCAAAGGGTTTATAGTAGTCTATACATGCAGTTGTGAGATTTCTATCTCTTTTCGGCTTGCGGCCTATCTCGCTCAATCTCCGAAGTTAAGCAACGTTGAGCCTGGTCAGTACTTAGATGGCTGACCGCTTGGGAATACCAGATGCTGTAAGCGTATAGTGACGATTGTGCGTTGTGGTGCAGTGGATATTGGCTCGGAAAGAGAAATCGGTGAGCCGAGTTCGAATTCCAGTTGAATACCCTGCATTCACTTAAGCACCGGTACCCTTGGGAAAGGTATTAATCCGTCATTTCCCTCCATCTATGGGTTAAATAAGGGTAGAACTGACCTTAAAAAAACAAATCTCAATGAATCTTGATACTCAAAAAGAAACTTATATAAACAACAATAAATTGTTGAAAGAAAAACGTATTACCAGCAATAAATAAATAAAATTTAGTTGGCAATAAATGACCCACCGAGGTTGATTTGCCATAAAAAGCAAAACATCCAACCTAATATCTCTTTTCAGGATCATTTTGTTCGGCAATATTTTATCTGTGCCATCATAGGAAACCATCAGACATCCCTTCTGTTGCAGGGTAAGAATGTTCTTTTCTTCGACTAAAGATTAAGCACATTTTGTCAAGAAGGAAAAGATCAATATCTACGCGGTGAACAGACGTGTTATTGGCCAATAATATTTCGGGTCATCTGTTTGACCCATTTTTGACAGATGTGTAATACAGTCCGTCATCTATTCTGAGATTTTCTTGGGATTAAGCATTGATTTTTATGCAATAGTTTTATGGATCGACGACAGAGGATAAAACCAAAAAGTGGCTACCTTGTCACTTCCTTGGGCTTTCCATTTTTTGTGATTTCGTTCACAATATTCTTGGCTATATTTCCCATTCTCGTAGAGGATTTTCGAATTTCAGTCGAATTCCTTACATTTACTTACGCACAAATACACTTGCGGGAAAATTATTAAACCGACAATCCTTCCTGTTGTTATGAGTTAAATACCAGGACAGATTGTCTTGATTCGCAGAAAGTAATGGTAACTTCCTCTGGAAAAGTCTTCTGCCAAGTCAGTGATGTCACTTTCGAGATATGATCGCCTAAGCGTGTATCACGGATGGAACGGAACTGACTGACCGTTCGTATTATTGATTTATTCTGCATGAGCGTTATATTCCTGTTGGCTGAGCCAAGCATTCTCTTAAATTTTTTGCAATTTTTCAATTGATGTTGTTTGTTTTTACTTCTATAACAGCTTTTTCAATTTCAGTATGAATTTCTTAATTTAAATCTTCATGTTTTCCTCTATTTTCCGCATCATTTGGATCTGTCGTTTCATCTTATCATTGTGTTTACACCAAGCTTCCTGATTGCTGCTAAAGTTGTTGTGTATATAACATTATTTACTATTGTGAAGTTTCCTAGTGATTCCTCTCTTAACAATGATTACAGTGCACCATTGTTTATTTACACAATATGTTTATAAGACTTTTTCATATTAATTTTAGGGAGTTGGTCGCTGTTGTGTGAATGATTCTGCTATGAACTCAAATGAAGTAGTTTTTCGCTTCGGTGATTTCACCTCTGTTGTTTTCAAGGAATCGGACCTATTGTCGCTTGACGCATCTTCAGTGGTATAATCTGAATAACTACAGTTTATGTCGCAGGTATATTCTTCAGTTTTATTTCCTGAGAGATTATTTTGTATTTCATTTATTTTCTTACCTCATCCTCTGACATATGATTTATTTCTACTCTCAACACATTATTGTTTTAACGATGGTTTATTGTATGTTGTCTTATATTTAGTTTTATCTAATCTATTTCTGTATTTGAGAATTTTTTTTTATTTTGCACGATGTCACTGCAGGCATTGAAAAGAATGTTAGGGTTGAGATAAGTTCTTATTCAAGTTACTACCAAAGTAATCTTTATTTAGTATGTCTCATTCATGATGTTCTTTCGTGGATTTTCGAGTGCGGTCTAAAAGAATGTCATGATTTGTTGATACTCTTTGTTCGCATTCTTTTTATTAATCGACTAGCAGTATAGCCCGGTGTTGCTCGGGTGTAATGAAATCTTTAAAACTAATCCATAGTCCTGGAGCTCAGACTCTTTGAACGTTGGCACCAAAGACTAAAAACCAATAGTTGTTTCCAGTTAAAGCGAAATGCGTAGACTGAAAGAAAAATGAATGGCTGTAAGTCAAATTTTGATTTCCTGATATCAAATAAGTTTTTTTCGTCGTAAACTGAATTTGAAGGCTAAATAAGTCCTCTGAGTAAATGGTATCATGGCTGAGACAAAGAACTACAACTATATCTACTTAGAACCAAACCCGAAGCAAAAACTAAAATAAAAGGGCTGAAAAAATACAGACATACAGGCAGATAAACAGACACACACACACAAACTTCTTGCCTTTTATATATATATATATATATATATATATATATATATATTCTCGATTTTCTGCACTATTGTAAGAACTGCAACCTTGAAACATCTGAATGTCGTTTCTGATGTTTTTGTCTATGAGTGTATCAAATTTGATTAAAATCGGACCATTCCTTTTATAACCCGATTTTTTCGATATCGATTTTCGATATTTTTCGGGGGTACCTCGACACAAAACCTAGCTAAGAACACTCGCAGACGCTTATAGTACAATTGTGTAAATTTTCAAGAAAATCAGTTCAGCCTTTTCGGAGTCTATAGGTAACGGACACACACAGACACACACACACACACAGAGGCAAAGTTCCATTTATAAATTAGTTTAGATTTGGCATTGAGTCAGTTGTTCCAAGGTTAGAATTAGTCCGGCTAGAGTGGCCAGATCGCTCATCGTTGTTGGAAATGTTTTTGTTTTTTTTCAGTGATAGATTCTTCAGTTCCAGACTGGTTTCTCTCTCATATCCGCGGCCCTTGCTGACCAGTATGACGGTCCGATATGAGTATTTGTTAGTAAACATTGAAATTGTTCAATACTTTCCCTTTTTTACGTTTCATCCTTGTTGTAGAGCAGCTGACACCCCTCTAGCACTCTCAAATGTAGAATGATCTGTGGGAAGAAATAGCTGTCTAAATGAGGATTAATAGCAGTCAAAAATTCAGAGTGTCATTGACATTCTGAGAAGATTGACAGATGGAGTCAGTCGTTCACTTTGCTGGATTCTCTGCCTTCGGGCGAAGAGGAAGCCAGATGGGGCCCTGCTGAAGGGTAGAGTCTCGTCTGGGATAAAGCAGACATGTCTTGTTACCCAAACTTAAGGGCTTGGTTTTCTCACTTAAATGGCCTTGTGCAGCATCTAACTCGTGTATTCGCCCATGTGAGTAGGTCGTAGAGTGTCATTGACGAATATTCTCGGACGGTGCTCTCTGCGACTCTGAAAACTTAACCTCTTCTCTGTTCCTAATTATTGTTGTTCTGTCTTATCTGCGTTTGTCTTGTTTGTACTTAATATCCATTCGGATATTGTGCTGTTAATACTTCAGCGCACGCCATCTGATATTGTACTGCCACCTTGGCGATAAAACAATCCTTGACAGCCAAGGGGTAAATATTTTCAAGATACCAACTCTAGGACGACTGTTAATCAAGACTAAAGAGCTCTTGTTGCTCTTGAAGTTATATTCAGATGCCAAGGTTTCGAGATTTCTTCATCTATTACCAGCAATCAGAGAGGTAACATCGGCATATGGATATGGTGTTGATTATAATAAGCCATTACCAGATGAAAGGTCAGAGGTGGGTATACATTGAGGGTTATCACGATAAAAGGGCCATATAGACTTAAATAAAATAAAAGTCACGTGTGCAACGATGAGTTGTTGAAAAGGATGCAAACGAGAAGAAAACTCATACTAAATATCAGGAAGAGACAAATAAGGTTCCTGGGACACGTAATGAGGAAGTAGCGCCTGGAGAATTTAATACTCACATGTCGGATAAATGGAAGCAGAGACAGAGGAATGCAGCGCGAGACGTTAAGTCTGAGCAAAAAGATGGCGGAGCGGGACTTATAAGAGATACCAAGAGAAGAAATATTGATAGCAATGGGAGACAGAGCCAACTGGAAGTGCATAATTGTCTACGTCCTGAGGAAACACGGTATATGAAGAAAAAACAGAAAAATGTAATTTCGAATTAATTGTATAAAAATTCACACAGATTATATTTTAAAAGACAGGCGAATATAGAATGCTTATTATTATTATTATTATTATTATTATTATTATGTCATTTTTCATCATATTTCGATTTCTGCTTTGTTCTCACTACCAACCAAGTCTGCGGGGCGACCTAAGGCAGGTCGTGCCTGTTGTTATGACTCCATTTCATGTTTTTCTATCTTTCCTATCATCCCCAGCATTACATAGATAAAGTTTTCCTTAGTGTGTGGGCTGTACTTAATAAGACAATTTTTTGTATATCTCTTAAGCTGGGGTTTCCAGGGATTCTTTCAATGTGTTGTTTTGTTCCAGTTTTTATAATTTCAAGTGCACCTACTATCACTGGCACAACTCTTGTTTTCAATTTCCACATTTTTTCTATTTCAATTTCCAGGTCTTCATATTTTGACAGTTTTTCAAATTCCTTGGTTGCTATGTTACAATCCGCTGGACAAGCCATATCAATTAATAGACAAGTTTTCTCCTTCTGGTTTTTAACAATAATGTCTGGCCTGTTTGCTTCAATTTTTCAGTCTGTGTAGATGGTGTAATCCCATAGAATGGTTACATCTTCTATTTCTGTAACCGGTGCTGGGTGATGTTCATACCAGTGTTTGTTTACAGATTTTCCATGATGTTTGCACATTGCCCAATGTAAATATTGCCCAACTCTATCGTGGCGATTATTATTATTATTATTATTATTATTATTATTATTATTATTATTATTTCTGTTTTAGGTGCACTGCCTACCAAGTCTGTAGAAAGGTCTAAGGCTTGTATTAGTTGTTATGGCAACATTACATGATATGTTTGTTTACCTCCTATAGTATGACTAGCGTAAGATGGGCAAAATTCTGCATAGTGCTTGAGCTGTCTATATGAAAACACTTTTTATATTAAGCTGACTCCTGATGTATCCTATTCCTTGGATCGATTTTCACTTTTTCATTATCCATAATGTTTGCTCCTCAGTGCCTCCTTCATTCGATCAAACAGATTGTACATTTTAAGTTGTTAAGTAAAGTGGCGATGAAGAAGCTGAGTTTACGAAGCCTGGATACAAGCCATCATTTATATTTGTAATACTACAGCACAATGATGCGGTAACTTAATTGAAAATCATGGATGTGGACCTATAATGTATAGCTGCATACTGATGTAAGATACTTTTGATTATGTCCTTTACTATATAATAAAATAAATTGCATTACTTATTGATGCACCCTCGTATTTAACTTTTTAGGATTCCGAGAAAATTTCTGCAGTCAGAAACATGATGTCGAAAAATCTGAAGGAAGTGAAAAGTGCGTGTAAAATAAACAAAGCAGTAACGATACTGGTAAAATTTGCCGCTTCCTTATAATGAAACAATCGGTGTCCATTGATCTACCAGATAGTACTAATTGTAATTCATAAAAACCCTTTTCTTAAAATAATTTTTCAGGAACACGGGTTTATCAAGTGCAATAGATGTTTTCTCCTAACCTTTTCACTTGTGGCATGTCAACCTCTTGATCATGTCAATATTTACTCTTCGAGTTACATGATCTTTCTTTTTTAGCTGTTTTTCTTGTTGTCGAAAGTTCACAAATGATGTGGCTTCTATCTTTTGGTAAAAAATTTTTAGAGGTTCTGTGTCGAGAGTCGATATAGTTAGAAAAAGAATGGACATCGATAAGACCTACAGGCTTCATTAGATTCAAGCAATTTCTTAATAAAAAATGTTTAACATAGCGACCATATAAAAATCTTGATCTAACGATGCTAAGGACGGGACGCGAGTTTTTATGTTAATGTTTTTATTTTGTAGTAATTTGAGCATTATATTCTATATTCATCTTCATTATCTCTTATACTAAATGTGCTATAAAGGATTCATACTCCGAGGTAAGGCTTTAGTATTCACTAAATTCAAATCCTGAAATTTTATAGTGAATAATCCATTGACTTTTTCATTCTGATTCTAGATCTTTTATTCTGTTCTCTAAAGGTTAATACTTGTTTCTTGGTCGAGGATTTTGATTTATATACAAGATGATTCGTACCCGAGATATGATTATCTTTGCCACCGACTTAGCCTGGTCCCTACAATCATTAACACATTGTCCTCGGTTTGGAAATCAAAAATACTGCTCATTATTGGTAGGATGTGCGTTGTGGTACAGTGGATATCGTCTCGGAACGAGAAGTCGGGGAGCCGAGTTCGAATTCCAGTTGAATCCATTGTATTCACTTACGCGCAGATACCCTTGGGAAAGGTATTAATCCGTCTCTTCCTTCCAGTTATGGGTTAAATAGCAGGACAGATTGAGTTCTATAGCCTTGGTCGACAACCAGTCTACCGCAGAAAACAATGGCAACCTACTGCGGGATAATCTTCTGCCCAGTCAGTCATGTCTTTTTTCGAGACATGATCGCCCAAGCGCGTATCACGTATGGCACTTAACTAACTGATTGGTAGATTTATTTGAGATGTAGTATAGAAAGCTTAAATGGTCACGAACGACACATCTTTTCACATCTGTGCGCGTATATGCGTTGTGCGTAGCCTAGGAAAAGCTTAAATAAATTGGATCTCCTATTTCTTCTTTGCCGTATACCTGATGAAGCTTAAAATGTTTCGGAATTGAAGTACTCACCAGACATATACAGCATTTCTTGACTTATGCAGTTAATTTATCTCTCTAAACATTCAATAAATTCAGAGGTTGGAAGGTCGTTTCTAATGGACGAGGAGTCTCTATTGATGTGATCATACGCAGTAGTGTCGTCAACATAAAAGTTCCATGCATCACCTACTTGTATTTGGCGATTAAAATATTTATTGTGAGAAAGGAATTGAGTCAAACTTTACATCACTCTCTTGTAGATATGCACATATTATACATGAGAAAATAGCTGTCAACCAGTCTTAAATAACAATAATACCCTTTTAGAAACGTTCACACACGGTGCCCTATGTCTCTGGAATTCTCCAAATATAATCCTCAGTCAATAAATACCAACTCATCAGTCAGTTGAGTGCCATACTTGATACACGCTTGGGCGATCATGTCTCGAAAGACTGGGCAGAAGATTATCCTGCAGTAAGTTGCCATTGCTTCCTGCGGTAGACTGGTTACCAGCTAAGGCTCTAGAACCCAATCTGTTCTATTATTTAACCCATAACTGGAGGGAAGAGGCGGATTAAAACCTTTCACAAGGGTATTTGTGCGTAAGTGGATACAAGGAATTCAACTGGAATTCGAACTCGGCACCCTGATTTGTCGTTCCGAGTAGATATCCACTGCATACAACGCACATCCAACATAGTGCAATTACTTAAAATCACAGTCATTTCAATTCATTTAGAAAAAAGAACGTCGTGGTTTAAATGACTGAAATAATTTTGTTTTATTTACACGAGACAAAACAGCAACTTCCTGTGTTTACATTGGTATCGCAGCTAGAGATGTAAGTAAATTCTTACTTACATCTACTTACCAATTTATTTACCAACGTAAGTAAATTCTTCTGCACAGTGGAAAAAGTTGCTAGACACTTTGTAGGGTTATTTTTCATTTAACTTTATGTATTCTGTTTTATCTTATATATATATATATATATATATATATATGAGCTGTTATACGGCGAAACAGATCTGTCTGCGAATGACAATATATATATATATATATATATATATATATATATATATATATATATATTGTTCATTCCACTTATTAGTTACAAGCTTCTGATATCGGTTTTTTGTATCGAAATAGTGGCTGAAAACAAACTCTGAATTCTGATAAGAATGTGTGTCAAAAATCATGGCAATGTCTTTAACGTAGGTTTCTTGTTGGCTTAAAAAACAAAAGATATTAAAAGCTACAAATTATAGTAAATTGTGGAGAGCCATATTCGTAAAGTCTTTAATGGGCATAGTACTAAGAAGAAATATATTAGATCGGAAAGAAAGAAAGAAAGAAAGAAAGAAATTTGAAGGAGAAATGTAAAAAGGAAAAAATTAAGACATGAAAGAAATAAAGAAAAGTAAGTGGCAGAGGAAAGAAACAAATAAAAAACTGGAATTTGAAATGCATAAGTAAAAAAAGAAAGAACGAAAAAAAAAGAAAGAAAATAGGACATATAAGAAAAATTAAAAACGAAAGAAAAAATTAGCAGATGAAAGACAGAAAATAAATTAGAAGAGGAAATGAATAAGTAAAGAGGAGAAAGGAGATGTAAGAAAAAGGAAAAAAGGAAAGGAATAATTTAGCAGATGAAAGAAAGAAAATAGATTTAAAAAGAAAATGAATAAGTAATAAAGAAAAGGAAAACTTGTAAGAAAAAAGAAAGAACGAAAAAAAGAAATTGGTAGAAGAAAGAAAAAATTGGCAGAAAAAAAGGTAAAACAGAAATAAATAAATAATATAAACCCAAAGTAGAAATCAATAAGTAAAGAAAATCTTAAATAACTTAGAGAATATACGAAGAGAGTAAAAACGAAAGAAAGAAATTGGCAGATGAAAAAAGAAAGAATGAAAGAAAAAATAATTTAGAAGTGAAAATAAATATGTAAAATCTTAAAGAAAGCGTATAAAAAATATAAATGACAAAGAAAAGAAAGAAGGACTGAAAGAAAAAAATGAAAGAAAGATTAAATAAGTAAAAATAAATTGGATAATTATTAAATTCTATATAAACTCGTTGAAGCAAATGAATGAAACAATTTTAATTTGAAGAAGGGGAAAGAAAATAAAATGAAGATATCAATAGGAAATTGTGTATACTTAAACAAATTTAAAATCAAAAATAGAATTACCTTGTCAAGAATGAAAGCCAGAAATAATTCTTAACAAAAGAAAAAACAAAAAAAAAATCATGAAAAAAGAAGAGTTTAATCTTGTTAGCCACGATTCCACAGAAATGGTATGAAGCATTAGTACCTACATAAAAAGTAGGACAAGCAATCGTCAAATTGAATGACTGTTTGATGACCTAAACCTAATTCTGTCTCCGCTGTCTTTTTCCAATTATGTAGTAGTCGATGCTAACTTGAAGAATCATACAAAGTTTCCCACCTCAGATAGCGGCAGAAACGCCACCTCGAGGCCAGTGATTAGAAACGCTATTACTGTTAGCGATTTCCTGTCAGTGAAAAATTCCACAGATCCATAAACTTCAGATTTGTTTTAGAGTAAGTGAACAATTTTCTAAAGTGAGTATCAAATTCATTTAATCGTTTGGCTTAAGTGCTTCTTGTGGGTTCTTCTATTTTAAAGACATTTAAATAAGATCTATAGATAAATCCGCTGCTAAGAAGGTTGGTCCTCTGGAAGTTTTTCCCGGCTGAAACAATCCTGTACATATACAAATCTACCATCCATCCGTGCATTGAATACTGCTGCCATATCTGGTCGGGTGCTCCTGCTATTCATCTAGGGGTCTTCGACAAAATTCAACGGAAAAGCTGCAATCTGATAGATACCGACTTGGCAGCTCGGATACAGTCACTTTCTCACTGGCTTCCCTGTGTCTCTTCTACAAGTACTTTCACGGCTTCTGCCCTGATGAAATTATCTCATTGGTGCCCCCTATATACGAATTTACACGATCCACAAGATTAGCAACTAGGTCCCACTCTTTTACTGTGAAACCAATGAATTCTAAACGCAAATTCAACTCCACCAGGTTCTTTTCTCGCACTTTCTGTCTGTGGAATTCCATTCTGTTTACTTGCTTCCCCGACAGCTACAATCTCCAAGAATTTAAATGAAAAGTCAATAGTCATATCCTATCTCACTAACTTGCATTCTCTCTCTCATGCCCTCATCTCATTTTTGCAGTATTCTCATCCCTCTCCTACCCGCTTCCGAACACGCTCTGTATTCTGTCACTACTTCTCGTAACTTTCCATCTATGTAACCCCTTTTCACAACAGTGGCAGTAAAATGCCTTGCTTGGAACGATACGATTATATAAAACAAAAAACAAATACGTCTCCGTAGAACGCTATTTTACCTCTTATTTATTAAATCTAATCAATAATGCATATGTTTCCTAATTGATTAGAATACCTCTTGTATCTCTGTATTTAACGTTCCGAATACTGATAAGTTTCATCGTTAAGAGACTTGGGTAATCAAGCGGGAAACATCTTTATTTTAAATATAATCATGAAAACCGCATTAACTCTACAAGAAACAAGATCTAATTTCTATAGACGAAGCGACAATGCAGTACTAAACAGTATTCAGTGTAGTGCACATTCTAAGAATTCTCTTAATACCAGTAAAATTTAAAACCTATGATCGGTTAGGATGTCTTGGATTGGCTGTGCTAATATTACGATGTATCAATTTTGACTGTTATTTAATGTTCATATTCCAAGTTTATATTTAAATATGTAATCTTGTATTTGAGCTGAGTATAGGTAAATATTGGTGGTTTATTTTCGATTGCGGGGAAATTTACTTTGTTCATGATGGGTGAATGTTTGTTTTTTATGTTTGTTTTCATAAACATTTACCTTGTAATATGTATTGGTTGTTTACATGAGAGTCTGCAGTGATTTGATTCGTTCGGGTATAAGTATTTGGTGATTATATTTGAGGCTTTTAACATTTACCTTTGAGGACATTGGCACTTATTGATTGTTTATGAGTTTATACTCATTTGACTGGTTCGAGTATAGATATATATCTGCTTATTATATTTGTCTTTATAAGCATTGACTTGAATTGGGGGATAGGTATTGATTGTTTGATTTTAATTTTACAGCAAATCAATCATTTCTGAATTATCTTTAAAGCCGGAACATATTTGTAATTCTCAAGAATATTACTTTTATTTATGTGAGCGAATGCTCTATTAATAACAATGATTTTTACAAATACAATTTACTACTATTTAACCCATAGCCGAGGGATATGAATTCATACGTGTCCTGGCGGTACTTGATTGTTATGAATCCGGCTTGAATTCGGTAGCATCTCCTCGATTTTTCATTCTGATCTGTTGGAGATATGCAAATATTAGTAATTTAATTTGCGTCTATAAGCAATTGCTTAAATTTGCAAAAAGTAAATATTGGTCACTTATATATGAGTCTGTAAATATTTACTTGCTTCGAGGATAGGTAATTTTAGGATGTTTATCGATAAGTCTGCAGGCATTAAGTTGTTTCAGAAATAGTTATAGTCACAATAGTTTATATTTAAGTCTGTGTATAGTAAACTATGGATGTGCGTTATGGTGCAGTGGGTGTCGACTCATAACGAGAAATCTGGATGCTGATTTCGAATTCCAGTTGAATTCGTTGCATACACATACCCGAAAATATCCTTGGGAAAGGTCGCTTCTCACTTAAACTATGAGTTAGATCCGTCGTTTATCCCTCCAGCTATAGGGCGAATAGCAAGGATCTGTAAACACAGTTTGTAACCAGCCTACTACAGAAAGTAATGACAGCTTATTGGGGTAAAATTTTCTTTCGAGACATCATGGCCGCACAAAAGTGGATTTAATAATAAACTCTTAGTTATTTATACTTTGGCACGTAAGCATTTACTTGCATGAGGGATAGTTATAGTAATTGAAAACCAGCCTACCACAGAAAGTAATGACAACCTACTGCGGAAAAATCTTTGCCCTGTCAGTCTTTCGAGACATGATCGCCCAATCGTGTATCTGACAGTAAACTATTGGTTTTTTCTGCACACGTAAGCATTTTACTTGCATCAGAAATAGTCATAGTAAGGATATATTATATTTGATCATGTCTACTCTCACTTGTTTCGGGTATAGTTAAATATTGTTCGTTTATATCTCGGCTTGTAGGTTCTTTTCTTATGTAAGCACGCACCCTTCCGTCGGGAATGCAGTCAACTGTCAACAGTCACTCCGACACGTCAAGATTAGGATGTATTTAATAATGTAAGAAAAGCATTTTCTTTTGACAATAATTAAATGCATGAAGACTATGAGTTATATATAAAAGATAATCGTATATCAAATTTCTCGTCGTGCATTTAGTGCGTCAACTCTATTAAATACTTTGGAGGGCCGATGAGTTTTTGCTTCTAACCACTTCCCTAAATCATATCAAATGATCTGACATTTTTTAAAAATTACTAATACATAGTTTAAAAATCGTCCTTACTTTAATGTGTCAATAACATCTTCCAATAAAAACTCGTGCAAATATCTTTAACCTGTTTCTCAAAATCCCCCATTTCTTTTACGTTCACATTTTTACAGTATTAAACTCCCTACCATGACTGGACCTTGAGTCCTTCATTTGATAAGTTTTCAAATAAAAAGCAATATAGAGTTTAATAGAAACAGACAAACTTCTGCAATCGATTAATCGATGGGCATAAGCTTAAATAACGAAGCCTCAAGTCAGGAAAATTATACATTCAAACATGATGTAAATGTGAATAATGTTCTCTATCCTCTATCTTTAAGCAAAAGAATATAATGGAATGTATACAGAGAGAAATAATTTGATATGCGGGCTATTGTTTGTGTGTATGAACACGTATTTGGACACGTATTCTTATAGGAATTTATATGCAGATTTATGCAAATGTACTCGGCGCGTGACCTTGTCTTACCTTAGGCAACAATGGTAATGTAAAAGAAGAATTATGAAACAAAATTTACTAAATGAGAAATGCTTTGTGTGACGAGTGTACTGATACGACTTACGGTTGCGACGTATTATACGTGAAATATATGACTCGTGCTCTTTCGCAAAACCCACAGAGACACATAACTGTGTACGAATGGGCTGAGATCTAAAGAAAATAAATTATATGAAATGCCATATAAATAATACATTAAATAGCTATGAACACACCCAGTGACACATTATATATATATATATATATATATATATATATGTGTGTGTGTGTGTGTGTGTGTGTTTGTGTGTGTGTGTGTGTGTGTGTGTGTGTGTGTGAATAACGATCGGTACCCACAGAAACCATAAATTACTCTGAAAAGAAGAACCGACGTCATACTTATCCCAAACCTGAGGAACCTTTCGGCCAACACTTTTCAAGGGCTTCGTTGGCAAAATTATAAATAGGGCAAGAACGAAGACAATATCAAAGGGGAATTACTCACAGTACTGGGAGAAAGTGGAATCCGTTTAAAAATAAACTTTAATGAAAAACATTAAAATGTGAGGGGGGTTGTAAATTTAATTCCACAGAAATGATTTAAAAAAGCAAAAGGTTTCACTCACAGACTCTCCAATAACTGCAAGGAGCGAAAGAAATGATCTTTCTGTCTGCACAGGCTCGGTTGCTGGATTTTCAGGAAAACAACACGCAACTGTACTGAATAATAACAGGACGAAACACACGCCGAAACTTTGTCAGTAACAGTTTGACATTTTCTGCCAAGCCAGGGTAATTTTAAGTACAATGGACAGCGACTAGGTCCTTCGACTTTTGGCTCCTTAAACCGTTTGATCTTGCGTTCAATAACCCGTTTAACTGTTACTGACAAAGTTTCGGCGTGTGTTTCGTCCTGTTATTATTCAGTACAGTTGCGTGTTGTTTTCCATACTAGACCCGTTTTTCCATCCTTCGTCAAAGACAGGTTGTCCTATTTTCGAAAAAGTTCCATTGTTTATAAATTTAAATGCTGTTGTGATGCAGCATACATAGGACGAACCAGTCTTAGGTTGGAGACGCGGGTCTCGCAACACGTCCCTGCGCATATACGTTCGGGCAGCCCTATCAGTACTATAAGAACAACCCAAGCTGTCCTGGATTCAGCGATCGGCCAACACTTGTTGGACAATTCAGCGTTTGCCTCCGCGTACGAGGACAGTTGGTTTTCTGTCTTGCACAGTGCTCGCTCATCATATCATCTACGGGTCGTGGAGGCTATTTGCCTGAAAATCCATCAACCGAGCCTGTGCAGACAGAAAGAGCATTTCTTTCGCTCCTTGCAGTTACAGGAGAGTCTGTGAGTGAAACCTTTTGCTTTTTTAAAGATCAATACCTATTTTAAGAAAAAATAAACGATAGCGGTTTAAGATGCAGAGCTTTTAAAAATAAAATTTAGGATGATACACTAATTACGCTACTATTGATTCAACCTTACAGTATCGTCAGCCATTTTAGACTAACCGGTTACCCAACGTACTGACCTGCATTTTGGTGAGTCTATGGAATCAGTTAAGAAAAGTTTAGTTATGTTGAAACAAATTTTGCACTCTTTTACTGCGTAAGTAGGGGCTGGATAATCTTTCAGCAGTTGCTCACACCTCCGCGCTCGGATTTCCCACATAAAAAACCGAAATCGTGTGATAACCCGCTCCTAACTCTTTATTTTGAACACACAGAACGTCGAACACAGGAGGTTTAACAATATATATATATATATATATATATATATATATATATATGTGTGTGTGTGTGTGTAAAAATATACTCAGTTATAATCTGAGATTAAGGACAGAACGGTTAAATAAAATAAAGACAAGAGGAAAACTGTATTTTAAATCGCCTACGCGTTTCGTCCTGTGATGGACTTTATCAAGGCAAAAAGACGAAATGAGCTTTATTCTAAATTACGTATCTATAAACAAACAGTGTTGGTAACCACAAAGACGCTCACAAATCATTTCAAAAGATCAACAGAATATTTTAGTTTTTAGAATTTCTTCATGTGTAGTGTAAAGTCACGACATATTAACATGAAGGAAATTTGACCGTTTTCTTTGAAAACTGTATATTTTGTGTGTAAGTCTGTTTTAGAATTTCTTCATGTGTAGCACAAAGTCAAGAGATGTTAAAATGAAGGGAATTCAACCGTTTTCTTTGAAATTTTTATTATGAATGTTAGTCTGTTTTAGTATAATTTCCATAAGTAAAGGTGAGGTTGGGAAAAATCCGGGGCGTAAATTGATGTTTTGGTAGTATTGGATAGCGGCGCTCTCGAGAACTTTTCTTCTGAATAAATCGTTTACTCTTTTTATTAGTGTGGCATTTTTAAAATCGAAATTGTGGTTGAATTTATTTCTATGAATCACTAATGCATTGGTTAGATTATTATTAGTGACGTCTCTTTTGTGTTCATATATACGTTTTTTTAGATTTCTACTTGTTTCTCCGATGTAGATGGAGGAACAATTCCGGCAATTTATTCGTTATACACCTGCTTGTTCGTCATTTTGATTTCGGTTATTTTTAGATCTGATAATGTCCATAATAGTTTTCGAAGTAGTTGTTACTATGTATGTATTTTTTATATTAGATAGATTGTTTTGGATATTAGATGCAATGGAGTTGGTTGGTAGTATGATGTATTTGTTATTGTTTAGATTATTATTGTTAACAGTGTTTCCTTTGTTGTGGTTGCATATATTATGTGCCTTTCTTTTTGCATTGTGAATAAAGTGATATGGGTAATGCAAGTTTCTGAATGTGCTTTCTATGTATTTTCTTCTTTTGTTAAATATTGGGAGCTGCATATTCTTAGTGCTCTTAAGAAGAAACCTATAATAATACTAGATTTGATTTTGGAAGAGTAGAAATTTATCAGGCCGTTTTTGTTGGTAGCTTTTCTGTAGATGTCAAAATCGAGTTTGTTGTTATTTTTGTGTAATATGATATCTAAGAAAGGAAGACTATGATTAGATTCAGTTTCGAAGGTAAAATTTATAGTAGGTTCAATGTTATTTAGTTTGTCGACAAAATCTGCTATGTTAGTAGTTTCCGGATAGATTAGAAGGGAGTCGTCTATATATCTCAAGTAGGAGGAATTTGGTGGTAAAATGTTTCTGAAATAAACTCTTTCTAGAAATTCTAAAAATAAACAAACGAGAACGCCGCTGGGAGGCAATCCCATTGGTAAAACAAAGTTTTGTTTTTAGAAATGGTCATTAAAAGTTAAAAAACATTGCTCAGTAAATAGATAGCATAGTTTTATAATTTTCTGTGTAGGTAGAGGTCATTTTATTTTTGTTTTTGTTAAGTGTGTTTTTAATTAATTTAAGAATTTATCTATAGGAACATTTGTGTATAGGATTATATGTCTAGACTTGCCATGCGTTTGTTTTTTGTGTCTACGTATTTTAGTTTGTTCAATTATATTGCCAAATGGTAATTGTAACTTCGTAAACTTGTTCGAACAAAAGCTCACTAATAATTAATTTGAATTCTTGAATATCGGCCCGAATTATCACCCTAGCCTCAATAAGACACAATTCAAAAGAAAACTGAAATCAAAATACTCTACCTATCTATGTAGTAGTTATCAACAGAAAATTTAATTACATAACACCCAAATCTGAGAGATCTTCTAAATGATGAAGGTTTAAAACTCCGTTTTCCATACAACAAACACAATAATATGCTCACAAATAAACTGCAATTATCTACAAAATATTTATAAATCAACAAAATATAATTAGACCTACTGACAAAACCAATAACTACGTAGTTTTCAACCAACAAGATTACAACCAAAAATTACAATCTATCTTAGGTTACACAAGAAAATTTACTAAACTAAGAAACAATTACACAGATTCAGAAAAAAATATATATGTATATGAATTAATCACAAACGATAATAGTTTAGAAATCAAGAAAATTGTCGGTGATTACCAACCGGGAAAACTATGGTAATGTAAAAAAAAAACCCATACGTGAAACAAGCTTAGGCGATCATGTCTGGAAAGACACATGACTGACTGGGCAGAATATTTTCCTGCAGTATGTTGCAATTTGGGTAGCAAACTTTCTTTTAAATATGTTTCGTTAAAAACGACCGACAAGGAAGTTTTTATAAATTTTTAATTTAATTTTTCCGGTATTCATACAGGCTTCATTTTTGCTGGAGACAAGAAACAGAAAAATGTTCCATAATCTTTATCTTTATAAGCTCTCCTTAATTAAAGAACATCCAAATTTGATAGATTTTTCAAAAACTAAAGGTTTAAAAATCCGCTCTCTACACAACAAACAAAATAATATGCTCACAAATTAAATTAGCTGCAAATTATTTACGAAACAACATCGATATTATCATCAGACGTCTTGACAAAACCAATAACCATGTAGTTCCCAAGCGGCAAGATTACGATTATAAATTACAATCCATCTTCGATGATACAAAAAAAAATACTAAATTAAGTGTTAGGGTGGCACCCCTGTCAGTCTATTGACTAATGGACTTTTCCTGACGTCACGTCCGGTTACCAGGTTCTGTCTTCCGGGCAGTCAGATCCAGAGACTCAGAGAGTAAATGTTGTAACTTGGTTTGTCTTGTAGCTGAGTGGAGATACGACTCAGCTTTAACAACTATATGTATTCTGTTAATACATTATTTTTATTTCACTGTTTCCGAGTCTTCCCGTTATTTATTTCAGCAATAAATCCACAATATTAAGAAAAAACCGGTATAACTTTATGGTAATGTAAACTGGGATCTGATCATGTAAAACCCATAAACCAGGTTTTTCTCTCATCCATCATATCACAAATACCTACCAACTATCTAAAACATTAAATCATATAATACATACATACCTAACAATTACAGCAACGTATCAGCTAATGAATTTCTCCATACTTTAAAACCAACCAATCCGAAAGGTAACATTCTAGCTTCGCTAGATGTAAAAAAGCTTTTTACTAAATCACACTTGAATATAATTAACGATTGTCTCTACAAACACCAGTCTATACCTTTTCCCAAAATCCAACCGTCAATTCTTCGGAAACAGCTCACCGCGTGCACCACACAGACTCTCTTTTCGAACCATAATGGTAACATCGTCATATGAACCATAATGGTAACATCGACATACGAACCATAATGGTAACATCGACATACGAACCATAATGGTAACATCGTCATACGAACCATAATGGTAACATGGACATACGAACCATAATGGTAACATCATCATACGAACCATAATGGTAGCATCGACATACGAACCATAATGGTAACATCGACATACGAACCATAATGGTAACATCGACATACGAACCATTATGATAACATCGTCATACGAATCATAATGGTAACATTGACATACGAACCATAATGGTAGCATCGTCATACGAACCATAATGGTAACATGGACATACGAACCATAATGGTAACATGGACATACGAACCATAATGGTAACATCGTCATACGAACCATAATGGTAACATCGTCATACGAACCATAATGGTAACATCGTCATACGAACCATAATGGTAACATCGACATACGAACTAATGATGTCAGTATGGAAACCCCATTAGCTCATACTGTCGTACATTTTTACATATTCCATTTCAAAAACAAAGTGTTTAAAACAACCGACAAACCGGTGATTTGCACAAGGGGCGTTGACGAGCATTTTTGTTTTAATAAAAAATATGGACGAAATCGTAAATCTAAAACTAAATTTTGAATATAACTTTTTTTTTGCTCATATCACCCCGAGCAAGGCGGTAACGCCACTGATGTGCAGGGGGCTACGCAAGAGTGAAAAGATTTGGAAAAGAGAAAGCCGGAAACCACATCCTAAACAGGGAACAAGGGATGAGCCTCTACACCTGTACAATAGACATGGGTGGAGTGTGAACCGAGCGATAGTTTAGTCTATCTACTCCAATTGAAAACAAAAATAAAAATTAAAAATAAGAAATAGAAAAGTGAAAAGATTGGAAAAGAGAAAGCCGGAAATCACATCCTAAACAGGGAACAAGGGATGAGCCTCTACACCTGTACAATAGACGTGGGTAGAGTATGAACTGGGCGATAGTTTAGTCTATCTACTCCAATTGAAAAAAAAAAGAAAAGAAAAAGTAGGGGCGTTGAGTTAAGTAAGTTTTAACTTACTTAAAGTACAGTAAACAAATTTCTTTGAAAAAAATACAAGACAAAAAAGCACTCGTTCAAATAACTATCAAACATTTAAAATTAGCCACAACAAAAAATTAAAATGAAATCAAAGCAAAATCATGACTTGCTATTAAAGTCGTTCCCAACCCAAAGAAACATGTGCTTAAACCAGTTGATAGAAGAATTATTTTATCTTTTTAGATGCTACATGCTGTGTATGCGGGGTGGGGTGGGAGTCACTTTTCACTGAAATTTACTTCTGATGTCATGGACAATAACAAAATATCAAAAATCAAAATTCCTCTCCCAAATAATATTTTTGAGCGAATTAAAACACATAAAACAAATAT
The DNA here is from genome assembly GCA_037127315.1 of Ascarosepion bandense. NCBI lineage: Eukaryota > Metazoa > Mollusca > Cephalopoda > Sepiida > Sepiidae > Ascarosepion > Ascarosepion bandense. Next base: position 1,051,120 of record JBBBDQ010000727.1, on the reverse strand, counting down.
TAGTCAACAGTAATTTTTCCAACTACATCATTGATGAACAAATAAAAATAATACAAAAATACATGGCACTAATATTAAAAATAACACGCAAAAACAACATCAACATATTTTATTGTAAATAAAGATGTAATATGTATAATATATTATGAAAAATGTAAGACAGCAAACTGTTGTTTCTAATAATAATAATATTAATAATAATAATGACTCCATCAAAACTAAACTAATATACTGTATGAAATTCAAATTGTGTTTCTTGTCGTAAATCAATTACTTATATTAGTCATACTCCCATTTCTCATAGTAGACGCCTTGCATGCCAACTATCTAGTAATAATAGAGCAATAAAAAAAAACTTATGACTTACAAGAATCCTTAACAGAAATTTTGTTGAAAAACAAAAATACTATTTAAATCACAATATTAAAGAAACCAAACTGCAAGATGGACACTAAATATCAAACAATTCACTCATACCATCAACCTTGCATTATTTAACAGTGGAAATGCAGTTTTGAAAGTTTTTAAAAAATAAATAAATATTTTAAAACTAGGAGTTCAGTCGTTGCCCTGCCACGCGCATCACTAAATTAATTTAAAGAACTCTTCTTTGAAAAAACACACTAAAACACAAAGGATTACATTTCAGTCAAACATGAGATCCTAATAATAATGCGGAAATAAGAACATCTTTTAAAATAGCCTGCGAAGAGACTAAAAGCGCATGGAAAGTTGAAAATTATGGAACATTTTCACATTCCTTATATTCAGCAAAAAGGAAAAATGTAAGTATACCGGATAAATTAAATTAAAAATTAATAAAATCTTCCTTGTGAGTCGTTTTAATGAAACATACTAGCGGTATAGCCCTGCGTTGCCCGGGTGTAATGAAAGCTTTAAAACTAATCCATGGTCCTGGAGCTCAGACTCTTTGGACGTTGGCACGAAAGACTAAAAAACAATAGTTGTTTCCAGTTAAAGCGAAACCGTAGACTGAAAGAAAAATGAATGGATGTAAGTCAAATTTTGATTTCCTGTTATCGATATCAAATAAGTTATTTTCGTCATAAAATGTATTTTGAAGGCTAAATAAGTCCTCTGAGTAAATGGTATCATGGCTGAGACAAAGAACTGCAATTATACCTACTGAGGGCCAAACCCGAAGCAAAAACCAAATAAAAGAGCTGAAAAAATACAGAAAAAATACAGATAAACAGACGCACACACAAACATCTTGCCTTTTATATATATATATATATATATCATATATATATATATCATATATATATATATATATATATATATATATATATATATATTTTATCGATCTTCTGCACTATTGTAAGAACTGCAACATTCAAACTTGTGAATATCGTTTCTTATGTCTTTGTATATGAGTGTATTAAATTTGATTAAAATCTGACCACTCCTTCTATAACCAGTTTTTTCGATTATCGATTTTCGACATTTATCGGGGGTACCTCGACACAAAACCTAGCTAAGAAAACTTGCAGACGCTTATAGTACAACTGTGTAAATTCTCAAGAACATCGGATCAGCCGTTTTGGAGTCTATAGGTAACGGATACACACACACAGACACACACACACACAGTCAAAGTTCCATTTATAAATAAGTTTAGATATATTGATTTGCTTGAACATTATTTTTTATCGATACTGGTATTTAAGTAGATATTCTGTTTTTAATTAAACAGTATTATATATTTATATCTACTGGCCTGATTATTTACAATAAATTTTTATTACGAAAATGTGTGTCATTCGGCAGGAGCCCTATTCACATTCGAATTATGCCGAATGACACACATTTTCGTAATGAAAATTTATCGTAAATAATCAGGCCAGTAGATATAAATATATAATACTGTTTAATTAAAAACAGAATATCTACTTAAATACGTGTAGCGATAAAAAATAATGTTCAAACAAGTCATTTCAAATTTTCAGTTGTTTATAACCAAGTTTCGTTAATCTTCTTTAATATATATATATATATATATATATATATATATTAAGCATCATATAAACTTTGACTAAAGCGACACTCAACTAAACCCACCGCTATACTGGACATTTTCATTTAAAATAATTAATTTCCAAATAAGAATTTCCATCTTTTTGCTGGACATGTATCATTATTGTACCTACAACAAATTCTCTGTCCTGACGATTAAACTACAATCTCGCTTATTCTAGCACAGTTTTAGACAAAGTCAATAAACATATATCGATCACCATTGACATTGGCACAATCAGAAGAAAATACCCATATACATTCTAATATCATTTGTTAAATGAATTGCATGTGAACTTTAAGAAAACAACTCGAAAGTAAAATCAAAACATAGTTTCCACCCTCACATTCGAACCCTTGATAATAATATCGATAACGATATCACAAAGGGTACTTTGTACAAAACTAGTACATCGATCTGGAAAACATTTGTTTCGCCCAAAGGAAGAAAGCGATCGAGCTACCTCATTTTGCATGACTGACACAAAATATTGTTTATATGAAAAGGTGAATAAGTGCATAGTTGGAGAAAGATATACTTGAAAGTATGACTGCGGAAGAGAATATATAAACAGCGTGTGATAAATTGATGAATTTATATCGGCAGAATGATTTAGATAGTTTGTTTCTGCGCTTGATTGCTCGAAGTGATATCAACTGCTTGGCTGAGATGAATGGAAGACAGAAGTGTGGTTTTAGCCTCAGCTAATGATCAGACCATGACGGTGGCGGACACAGCGATGACCGAGGAGGCAGTGAGCATTATTACATTAAGTTTGCTTCAACTGTCTTCAATCTACAAAGAAGCCATAAGAGCAATTCTGTGGATTTGTGAGGCCGCATCCAAAGACTAGACCCCGAGGAATAGGCAAAAGTAGAGGGGATGGGTTAGTTTTATGTGAACACGGGGTAATATAACTTTGCAATCGATGCTGTAACTCTGCGTCTGTTTCTAGCATAGTCTTTCATCTTTTGACGTCTTCCACTGATTTCTTACCTAAGATTTCTTTTATTTATATATTCCTATCGAGGCACATTTTTAGTAATATCATTATCTCTTTCATTTGTGTATATATATATATATATATATATATATATATATATATATATATAGAGAGAGAGAGAGAGAGAGAGAGAGTGTGTGTGTGTGTGTCAGTGAAAGATGGATAGATATACCGACAGGTATAAATGTCTATATATCGATATTTATCGATACATCTATCCATCTCTATATATAGTAATAATAATAATAATATTAATTATAGCAACAACAATACCAATAGTAACAGAACTAAATCTGTCGAAACTAGTATTAATTAAGCTATAATTTAAATCGTCTTGTATAACCCACCGAGAACAAACTCGGAGGGAAAAAAGGGGAAGCAAAAATAGAAATAAGCGAAGTTCATGAACAAAAAGTCAAGCACTCGTAAGAAAGAAAAAAAATCCAAGACGAAAACCCTAACACTAAAGCGCTCAGTACCAAAGTAGAGCAAACAAAGACAGTAATCTAAGCAAGAGCCAACAACCGACCAGGGTTTCGCCTAACGGCTCGTCAAGGAAATTGGCAAAACCGTGGTCGGTTGTTGGCTCTTGCTTAGATTAGTGTCTTTAGCATATATATATATATATATATATATATATATATATATATATATATATATATATGTGTGTGTGTGTGTGTGAATAAAACCAGACCATATTGTCAAATCTGGGTGTCTATTAAAACTAATGTTTAAGGAAATAGATTAAGAATATACCCAATTTAAATTTCCTTATATATATATATATATATATATATATATATGTGTGTGTGTGTGTGTGAATAAAACCAGACCATATTGTCAAATCTGGGTGTCTATTAAAACTAATGTTTAAGGAAATAGATTAAGAATATACCCAATTTAAATTTCCTTATATATATATATATATATATATATATATATATAAATGAAGATTAACGAAACTTGGTTAAAACAACCGATAATTTTAAATGAATTGTTTGAACATTATGTTTTATCGATACACGTATTTAAGTACATATTCTGTTTTTAATTAAACAGTATTATATATTTATATTTACTGGCCTGATTATTTACAATAAATTTTTATTTCGAAAATGCGTATCATTCGGCAGGATTCGAAACTGAGAGCCCTATCCACATAGGGGAAGCCACCATTTGATCTGGCAACGTCTTAGACCTCTCGACCAGGAATGACCTACAGTCTGAAGACGGTTTTAATCAAGCCTATATAACACAATTTTTGATTCATCGAAACAACCATATCTACTATGAAATGTATCGTAATGTCAACAAATGTAAACATGTTACGGACATTAACGGAGATTAACAAAACTTGGTTATAAACAACCGACAATTTGAAATGATTTGTTTGAACATTATTTTTGATTGATACTCATATTAAAGTAGATATTATGTTTTTAATTAAACAGTATTATATATTTATTTCTGATGGCCTGATTATTTACGATAATTGTGTTATATAGGCTTGATTAAAACGTCGTTTAGACTGGAGATCATTCGTGGTCGAGAGGTCTAAGACTTTGCCACATCAAATGGTAGCTTCCCCTATGTGGATAGAGGTCGCAGTTTCGAATCCTGCCGAATAACACATTTTCGTAATAAAAATTTATCGTACATAATCAGGCCAGTAGATAAAAATATCTAATTCTGTTTCATTAAAAACAGAATATCTACTTAAATATGAGTAGCGATCAAAAATAATGTTTATAAAATATATATACTACTGTGCAAAAGTATTAGGAGAAGAAGTATTTTATCTTTTATGAGGCATCAAAATAAAGTTTAAAATCACCCCTGTTCTAACACTTTTGCACACTAACGTAGTAGGCTAAAGTATTAGGACAAGGATGATTTTCCTAAAAACCTCACTAAAATTCAAATACACGTTGAAAAACCAAGTAAATTGCTAATAAATATTGGTTATTTTAAACTAGGTGTAAAAGAAATGTATTAAAATGAAGTTATATATAATTTTTCTATTTTCTATTTTAAAACTACTCATTATTCTATTATCCTTGGATATGACTGACTTTTTTTCTTATTCCTCCCTTTCGAATTGATAAAACTAATGTTACTTTGTAAGACACACTTTGGGAACAAATACAAGATGCTTGGCAGGAGATACCATTAGATACATTGAAGAAGCCTGTGATGGCAATGACTGACAGAATGAAGGCCGTGATCACATCAAAAGTGCTATTATGCCAAATATTAATTTTATTTTCTAACACGTATTTTTTTCTTGTTAAAGCATTTGTTGATATATATATATATATATATATATATATATATATAGGGCCGCTGAGTACTACTACCGAATCCCCCGACCGTGGTGCTGTGCTTTGCGAGCCTTGCTATTGTGCCTATTAAAATCAATTTAAATGTTGCTGTCATTTCAGACGGCACATTGATATAAATATTTTACTCTCATTTTTGACGACACGGGCTCACTCGTATATATTAGAGATGAATAATTCAACTAGAAAAATTGAAAATAAATACAATCTATCTAAATACAAATTAGAGACACATCATAATAGATCATTTCGTTTTAATAAATAAGCAATGTTTTTGTTAATAATGTTAATACATTCATCATTTTTTATTTAAAAACAGTGAATTTCATAAAGTGATCTTTCAAAATTTTATCATTGTGCAAAACAGATTCATGGATTCACAAACTCCGAAGTGACGTGAAAATCCGCCCAAATCTTTCGCGCTTTAATAGTTGTTCTTTGTCCAAATTGTAACATATATACTAGCAGTATAGCCCGGTGTTACTCGGGCGTAATGAAAGCTTTAAAACTAATCCAAGGTCCTGGAGCTCAGACTCAGCCTAAAGAATATTTGTGTGAAGTTTGGTGAGAACCGGATAAAAATTGTGGATTTTTATAAAGGACATACAGACAGATAAACAGACACACACACAAACATCTTGCCTTTTATATGTATAGATTATCGATTTTCTTCACTATTGTAAGTACTGCAACCTTGAAACTTCTGAATATCGTTTCTTATGATTTTGTCTATGAGAGTATCAAATTTGATTAAAATCGGACCACTCCTCCTATAACCCGATTTTGTCGATTATTGATTTTCGATATTTATCGGGGGTACCTCGACACAAAACCAAGCTAAGAACACTCGCAGACGGTTATAGTACAACTGTGTAAATTTTCAAGAAAATCGGTTCAGTCGTTTCGGAGTCTATAGGTAACAGATACACACACACACACACACACACACACACAGACAAAGTTTCATTTATAAATAAGTTTAGATAAATGTAAGTAGAAAAAATGTTCATATAAGCATCGGTAGTTTGTGCAATAAACCAATGGCAAATGCTTTCCCATGGTAAGTGATCAGAAGGCGAAAGAACCTGCACACGTTACAAATAATACGAATACAGGAACTACTCTTGAATACCTATCATGCGGGACTATAAGATGTAAGATATGTTCGTGTGCTGATACCTGGATCGTTCCGACAGCCGAGAGAAAGTTATCTTCGTCGTCAGGCGTAGGAGCGTAGGTCAGCCATCTTTAATACGTAGTGTTACTGTGAAACCAATAAATTGTAAGCGCAAATTCTACACGACCCGCTTCTTTTTTCACACTTTCCGCCTGTGGAATTCCCTTCCATTTAACTGTTTTCCCGACAGCTATAATCTCCAACAAGTTAAATGTAAAGTCAATAGTCATCTCCTATCTCACTAACCTGCATCCTCTCTCATGCTCCTTTCTCCGTCCACTTCACTCTCATCAGTATTTTCATCCTTCTCTTATCCACTTCCTGACAGACCCTATAACCTGTCACTCTTTCTCATAACTTTCATCCTATGTAACCCCCTGCAAAACAGTGGCAGTAAAATGCCTTGCTTGGGGCCATATGATATTAAAAAAAAGGAAGTTTGTGGTGTCACGGATACTGTCTCAGCAAAATGATAATAGACATCAACAAATTCTAGATGACTTGGCTGTCTTCGGTCTGTAAACGCGATCTCATACAGGCGTGCAGCCTCGCCTTCATAACCATTCGAGCGGCCGTTTGTAAAAATCTGATCTGCCTGTTCACTACATTAAATATTCAGCCATTGTTAAACGGGACACTTCTCAGGTAAATCACACTTTAAACGTTGAAGAAAGCACCATCTAGCATAAACTTTCTTTAAACTTATTAATAAAAAACGAAGGATTTGCGGGATATCTTTCTATGGATTTGTATTTATGTGAGGAACCCACCCCGAAATTTTGTAAAGATTTTTAAAACACCCTCTATCTCTTCCATCCCCGCTCGTATGATCACACACACACAGATACACACACTAATACACACACACACACGTATATATATATATATATATATATATATATATATATATATATTCGTCATCCACATACAAGCCTGTTTAGCTGTATCACAGCTCATTAGTGTTGCTAGACATCCACTTGCTTTTAGCCGGAATCAGCCGGAGTCGCTAACCCTTAAATCATAGGCACATGGTAGCGGAGAAGGGAAATTTTAGCGTGTTATATACAAGCGGTGTATACACACGCCAGTCACCGAAAGAACTCAATTCACTGCTTAAGAGTAATGCTTAAATCGTTGAAGTGGTAACTGTTTTTAAATTTTTCCTCACTAATATATATATATAAGGGCAGGGAGGCAGATATGCTGTTTGGGCACAGGAATCAACAGTTCGTGGTGACTGTCGGTTACACGTCTGACGAGATTATTAAACAAATCAACAAAGGCTTTAACGTTTTGTCCATTTCTCTCGCCTTTTCTTGTTCTCTCAATATAGATATTTAGGAAATGGATTAAATCAGACATATTTTTAATCTATTTGCTTAAATGTTATTTTTTTATGGCCACTGATATTTGAGCAGATGCTCTGTTTTTATTCATATTTATTTATTTACATATTATTTCGTTCTGAAGACACGAGAAATCTTTTTGAAAAAAATATGCACTCTTCGGCAGAATACGAACCTCCGTCCCCCAGTGGAAAAAGTCATTAGATCTGACGTGCATTGGCTTATCGGCGACGTAGGCTGACAAGATTTCTGGAATATTTAGGCCGGTAGAAATAAATAATTAAATGTACTTTTTAATAATATAAACAAATCATCTACTCAAATATGAGTATTCGTTAAAGATATGGCTTAAACAAATAAACTAAAAATACATATATGTGTGCATACATGCATCACACATGTATATGTACGTATATATGTAATGCAATCTGTAAATATTCTCAATTGTTATGTATCCAATTTTTAGAAACCACACACACACACACACACACACACACACACACATATATATATATATGTGTGTGTGTGCTTTGTGTTAAAATTACGATTTTAAAATTTCATCAGATGGCTTTACATATATATATATGTGTGTGTGTGTGTGTGTGTGTGTGTGTCTGTCTGTCTGTGTACATGTGCATACATACGTGTATGTATATATACACATATGCATGTATTTTAAATTTATTTGTTATATATATATGTGTGTCAGATTAAATAAACTGCAAACAATATGTTTGCTTATTTTTAATAAAATCCGTTCATACTCACGGATAATCTTTCTCGTATTACAATCAAAAGATTCTCGAGGCAATATTTATTAAAACATTTAAGCCGTCAATTAATAGAATCAGCTATAAATACTGTAGTAATGTTCTATGGTGCTTGTAAAAAGAACAGTTTTATCATGCTTTAACACGTACATGACCATGATATTCCAGCACATAAAAAAATCATTTTGGATAATTTTCACGTTCTAATGAACGCTAGCAATTTGTCAACCGTTATATTTGAAGAAGGAAAAAAATATACACAAATTTTTAGCACCACTGTTTTCTGGTTACACTTGTTACCATGACCCACACCTATGAATATGAACTCGGAAAGAGGTTGAAAGTACTTGGGTACCTTAAGAAATGAATGAAAATAACTTCTGTCACCGTTACAGCTCATTTCTTTCGATTGTAATACGCGAAAGATTATCCGTGAGTATGAACGGATATTATTAAAAATAAGCAAACATATTGTTTGCAATTTATTTAATCTAATATGTTTAAAAGAAACTTTGCTGCCCAAATACACAATTTTTTGTATATATATATATATATATATATATATATATATATATATATATATATATATATATATCTGTGTGTATGTATGTGTGTGTCTTAAAATTAATATATAGCAATTCAGACCACAAATGTCAACATCGGATTCTTTTCTTGATAATGCACTTTTTGTCGATCTAAAGCAAATAGATTAGAGAAGAAACATCCAATACCACCGGACAATTTTCTACGTTGTAGCACGTAGAAATCGCATAATGCTTTTGCCAAGTTCCTTAACAAGTTGTTTTTCAGCGAACAATGACATTCGTGGACAAATCAGAACTTCTACAGTTTCTTCTTGAACATTATTTTTTTGTTAACAACCCCATTAAAGCGCCATTTTTAATGTTGTCCTTACATCACTGCAAGAGCTAAAAAAATTTTATCCAGCCGAAGTGACTCGGTATTTTCGCATTATATCTTATGCTGAAAGAATAATTTGTCTGCGTTGGTTGTAAAAGAACTAGGCTATCATAGAAACATTAAAAAATTGTGGCAACAACGAACGAGACGATCCACGTCGAAAAAAGAGAAAAAAATCCATTTTCATTCTCTTTTGAATTATCCGGTTCGTCTCTTCCTCATCATTTATGTATCATCTTGTGTGTTTTGACATCACGTCTTAACATACAGTTTATTTTTATTTTTTTTTTAAACGCTTTCCTTTGGAGACAGACTTTTAATTTTTTTTTCTACGACAAATTGCTTAAGTTAATTTGGTCTATAACATTTTACTACATGTAGTTATGCATTGAATACTGCTGCCATATCTGGTGTGATGCTCCTCATATTTATCTTGAGGTTCTCGACAAAATCCAAAGGATCTGCAATATAATCGATCTTAACTTGGCAGCTTGCCTTCAGTCACTTTATCACCGACGTGATGTGGATTCCCTCCGTCTTTTCTACAAGTATTTTTATGGCAACAGCTCCGACAAGCTTTTTCCCTGGTTCCCCAACCACATGTATTTGTGCTTGTAGATTACACTCTTCTACTGTAAGAATAGTTAAATGTTACCGCCTCTTTTACTCTAACAGTTTCTTTTCTTGCACTTCCAATTTGTGGAATTCACTTCTATTTGCTTGTTTCCCTGATAGTAAAAATCTTCAAAAGTTTAAATGCACCGTCAATTGCCAACTTTTATCTACGTAATTTCCATTCATCTCTTATCTGTTTTTTAATATTACTTGTATCTTATTTATACTATCACAGTAACCTCTAGCTCACCAGAAATATTTCTGCCTTGCTTGGGATTAACTCATTATATATATATATATATATATATATATATATATATATATATACACACACACACATACATAAATATATAATGTTAGTTGGTTGTTTTGTTTTATGGCATATCAACCTCGGAGGGTCATTTATTGCCAACTAAATTTTATTTATTTATTGCTGGTAATACCTTTTTTCTTTCAACAATTTATTGTTGTTTTTATATAAGTTTTGTGTCTAGTAATACTTTTTCTTTTCGAGCATCAAGATTCATTGGGATTTGATTTTAAGGGCAGGGTCCCCAAGTCCTACCCTGCTATTTAATTCATAACTGGAGAGAAGGGACGGATTAATACCTTTCCGTAGGGTACCAGTGCTATAAGTGAATGCAGGGTATTCAATTGGAATTCGAACTCGGCTTACCGATTTCTCTTTCCGAGCCGATATCCACTGCACCAAAACGCACATCCAGTCACGAAACGCTTACAGCTCCTGGTATTCCAAAGCAGTCACCCATCTAAGTACTGACTAGGCTCAACTTCGGTTATCGAGCGAGAACCGGTGTATTCAACGTGATATGGCCATAAGCCAACAAAGATGTAGTCTTTTCCATGGTTTATGTCTGATAATTTATAGGTGTTGATTTTGCTGCTATATTACAACCATCAGAATTTCTAACTTTATTTTCAATATTTTTGTAGTTGCTGATCAAGGAATTCATTATCACTATTCCATCCTACCTGGATTGTTTTAAAATCCTTTTTGTAGCGATAATCTCCAAGAGTATAAGTGCCGTGTCAATTGCCAGCATTTATTTTCTTATTTTTATCTTCTTCTAATCTTTTTCCCGTCACCCCCTCTATCTTATTTTTTTCCTTCTCTCTCTACTCTTACGTAACGGCATGCGCACCAGTATTCCCATCATTCCCTTCTCCTTTTTCTCATCACTTCCTGTAACTTGTTCTTCACTCTTCTCGCGTCACCCCCAGCGCACCAAACGCATTACTGCCTTGCTTAAAGAAAATTGATTATAAATAAGAGAATTACAACTCCCTCCCCCGTAAAAAAGTACTCAATCACGAACAGAAAATGCTATTGTAACTATAGTTACCTTTAGTTTTACTCCTTTTCGACTAATTTCACTTTCAGGATTAATTTTGATATCATCTATCATTACCGGTGGTTGTTTAATAGTGTTACATACAAGGCTTTTAATTTCGCGTTTGGAAGCAATGACAATATCTTCAAAATATTCTTTGCATTTTATATCAATCTAGACAGATCATCTTCGTGTCACAATATCTGAGACGATAGAAATTCCACCTTGAAATCGTTGTTCAATGAAAATGAATCTCAACGTTGTAGATTTCTTGTCGTTAACTCGAGAATCTCATTCTTAGTAGAGAATATACTTAATAATAAACGATGATCAGTTTACAATATGAATTTACGGCAAAAATTATAGCAAGCAATTCTTTCTCAATTTGATTGTAGAATTTTTCCTTATTTGCCAACTAATTCAATTTTGTCAGTCAGTTAAGTGCCAAAGGTGATACACGCTTGGGCGATCATTTCTTGAAGATATCTAACGTTCCTGTTACATATGAGGAAGTGTTTGGAGGATCTAATACTCACAAGTCAAACAGAGGGAAAGTGAGATGGGGTAATGCTGGCAAAAATCAAGACACAAAAGTCCTAAAAAGAAAGTTCTTTTCAGTTATCTATATAGGATGGCTGAATAAAAATTCCCTGAACAAGATTGATTTAATCTTTTTTTACATTATCTTCAAAGAAGTCCAGGAGAGGTAATTTCTTGAATGCATCAGTTGCCTCACCGAGCATTGCTCGTATGTGTTGGGATCTCTGTCTTGATTGCACCACATCTTGGCGTCAAACACATTTTAAGAATTTTCAACGTATTGAGTAGACTAAAATTCAAAAGAAATTATATCTTATTTTGCGGGATTGCCTTAATTCATTTGACTTTGCTCCCTCAAAATCCAGTACACGCCTTCCTCTATATTGTGAATGGTTTTAACTTTTATTTTAATTCCGCCAACGGACTTTTTTGTCCCATTTTTTCTAGATAAATTAAATGGTGTATGAACAGACGATGGGTTTGGTGTGTTAGTCTGTGTTGCTTTTTACGGTGATTTTGGTGTGTTATCTTGTTTAGGGTGATCATTTTGGATGGTAAGTGGGAGTTTTACCACACTAATCCCAATCGTTGGCATTCCTATTACAAGCGATAAAGAAATGACAGATTTGATCAGAGAGAGATTTGGGTCGGCAAGGGCAAGGAATTTTTCTTGTGGACAGGAAGAGAAAGTGAATAACCTCTCCACACTTCTAAAAGGTTTATTTACCACCGATTACAAAAACCGGCAACTTTCTACCCTTTACATCCAGGAAGTTGAGGACAGATGAAAGCTTTTCGATCCAGCATTATTTGGAAATTCCATCCAACGTTCAGGTCGTCAGCGGTAGCATTGACTATCTGACCGAATTGTAACAGATGGCCTCACAAGTGCCTTCCTAAATTCTGAGAACGAAATTCGTATACTGGCAATTAGTCCTTCGTCTGTTCTCATCTTCCGTGCAGATGAGTTGTGTTTATTTTAAATCTCGACTGTAGGTGTTCTCACAGTCAACAGGAATGGGTAGGGTCACTGACTAGTAGCCTTTTTGAATTATTGTACACAAAGTTGCGTTTGGAATCTTTGTTACTCGGATTTTTGTTTCCTGTGAGTACGTCATTTTGTTAATAGTGTTTTATTTGTCTTTGTTGCTCGTCGTTTTAATTTCTGAACTTTTGTGAAAATTTTTGTGTTGTGAGGGGGGGGAGCCCAACTATGGTTTCGTCTCTCTAGCCGTCTACGTCTTCGGCGGTTGTGCTAATGATGACTCCTTCACCATCTGTTTGGAAGAATTCTCCCGAAAAAAGGGGTTCGATTTATTACCTGCAAATGCGGGAGAAGTATAAAGAGTACTTAAATGAAAACGAGCCAATCGTCATCCCGGAAGTGTGAAAATAGATAGCTACAAAGACAATTTCTCTGCTGACATCAGACCCGAAAGCACGAAAGTTTGTGGGCGTCAGCAGGGAAAACATGGAGGAAACGCTAAAGAGTTTGGGCATTTGCCCGAAAATACTAGCAAGGAGATCTCATGCCATGTGAGATGTCCTCGGTTTGGGGGAAGACGCGAAAAATCTAGCAGGAAGTTATTTGCAGACCAAGGGAGTGAGACTGCAAACGGAGTACATGGGCACAAGGCGTACTCATATCATGTTCCACAGAGTACCCCTCAAGATCGGTTGTGACCATGTGGGAGCTTTTCTGACCCAGTTTGACACGGTGGAAGAAGTAAACAGGGTAATAAGCAAGGCTGGAGTTCCAACCGAGGATGTCAGTTCATATGTCGTGGTGGACAGGTCTAACTTTCTACGTGTGCCGGCATTCTCCTGTGCAATGGGAAATATTGTATGTCACCGTGGAAGGGCGTAGGCCGCATTGTTGGTTGTGTGGAGCGGGTGGCCACCTAACAAAAGTGTGCCCCTCTAGAAAACAGGAAGGACAGAAAGAAGTGGAGAAAAAACACCGGAAAAGCCAGCGACACCGGCGACGAAGGAGGCACCGGTGGTGCAAGATAAAAAAAAAACAACCGCTGCTACAAATTCCGGATGGACGGAAGTGGTGGAAAGGGGGACGAGGGGGGCTTTTCTCCTTCAAAGCGGAACTCCCTAACAAAGAAGGCGCCTTTTCCCTCCAAAGGGAAGGAAGACCAATAACAACAACAATTGCAGCAAAAGAAACAACAACAACAACAGCAGCAACAACAGTAGCAGCAGCAGCATCAGCAACAACAGGAGCAGCGGGGGAAACAACAGCAACAAAAACAGCAACATGAACAGCAGCAAATGGAAATTTCTTCATCATTAAAAAGAGAAATAGAGGAGGAGGAAGTATGTAACATCAAAAGAGGTAAAAAGGAAGAACGTGGCAGGGCAGAACGGCCCATGGTAACGGTCAGGACCCAATCATCTCCTGCATCACCTCTCAGAACTACCCCTTTTGAGAGGAGGAGTAAATCTGCCTCCCCAATTAGATACACTTCATCTCCTTCCCACACACCCTCCTCCAGTCTAGAAACACCCTTCTCCACACCCTCCCCCAAAACTACTCAACCCTCCTCCAATGCACATAAGCCCTCCACAAGATCGAAAAAAGAAAAGAACAGGAGAAATATTTACAAACACACAGACGTGTGTAAAATAGACTGAGAACTATTGGAAAGAAACCTTTCTTCTCAGAAGAAGGCCCTTCTTAAGCCCCTATTTAAATTGTCATCGATTGACGGAAAGTCAATCGAGGATCCTGCAAATTTCCAAGGCGCTCCCGGGGTGCTAACACTGATAAGAAATACCGGGGGTAACTTAAAACTCTGGGATTTTGTGCAGGGGGCTGTCGAGGCATTTCCTAAAATTAAAATGGCCCAAATGGGCACTAATTATTTAAGAAGATTAGGCAATTTTTGTGCTGGGAGGGTCCCTGTCATCCTCCACCCCTCATTGTATAGGGCAGTAAAACTAATGTTACCTACGGACGTCGGCGGCATTGTCCAGGACGGACGAATTACGTCTGATATTGGTACTTGTAGCCTAGGACAATCGGGCGGGGTCCCTACTGCCAGTGATTTCCGCTCTGTATGTGACCAGGAGTAAATTTTGCGAAGGATCTTAAGGATCAGAGTAAGGCGGGCCCGCCTGCTTTGGAACTTCTTGTCCTTCGGTGTAGATGTCGCCGCACTCCAAGAGATTCATTTTGTTTGCAAGGCCGATGCCTGTGTGCTGTCTAACGACTTTGTCGTCTATTTTGCATATGGGAACCGGTTGACCAGAGGAATTTCTTTGCTGGTTAAGCGTACCCTGGACGTGAAGGTGGATCTTGTCCGTGTCAGTGCCGAGGGCCGGCTGATCGTGGCCGATATTGCAATGAAAAGCAAAACGCTTCGACTGGTTGCGGTTTATGCGCCCAGCGACCGGGAGGAGCGCGTCTCGTTTTTTCGGCGGTTGGAGCCCTTCCTGGTGGATTCAACGCGACTAGTCTTAGTGGAGGACTGAAATGCCATCCTAGCTAGCGTGAAGGCACGGGATCGTAGCTTTTGTCGATCTCATCGAGGATTTCGGTCTTGTCGTTAGATACCGGGTCGATCATCAGGGTGGGAAGATGTGGACGTGGGCAAGTAGTTGGCCTTCTACCAAGGTAGCTAGCTACCTGGATAGAATGTTAGTTCGTGAAGCCGACAGAGATCATTTAGATTTTCCCACCTTCCACTGGTTAGGCTACTCGGACCACAAATTCGTTTGTGCCCGGATAGATTTAGAGAATAGGCCTAGAATAGCTGTTTACTGGAAGTTCAACGTGTCCTTACTGGACAGGCGGGACTTCCGACGCCAGCTAATTAACTTAGTGCAGCAGGCGTTAACTGGGAGGAGTCATTGGGAATAAGTAGTGGGAGAATCATAAGAATAGTATTAGGTCTTTCTCCACCAAGTTCAGCAAACAGCTCAAACTAGATAAGGATGACAAGGTGAAGACACTTAGAGCTAATTACTCCCGGGCGGAGGCTGGTGGGGATCACCTAGAGATAGCCATAGCTAAGGAGGACCTGGAGCGGTCAACTAGCGATCGTTACATGAGTCAGTTAATTAGACATAGGTTAAGTAAGATGTCTTCCGAAGCTGCGAGCATGGGCGCAGAACTGCGCAATGAAGGGATTCGCCGAAGCGGCGACCGGTACATTCGAGAGGTTCGCAACCCGGAGGGACATACTCTTCGGTCGACTGACGACATGTGCCAGGCATTTCGGCGGCATTTCGAGATCCTGTTTACCAAGGGGCCTAGTCTCAGTGATGAGGAGTTTCGCAGCTATTTGACTGACTTCCCCCGGCTTTTACCGGTTGATGCAGCTAGATGAGAAGCAGTGATTACAGAGGGAAAAGTCTACGCGGCTTTGAAGAAGGTCGGTAGAAGCAAATCACCGGGTTTCGATGGTTTACTCTATGAATTTTATTTGAAACTGTCCTGCATCTTTGTCCCGATTTTGACTTACGTGTTCAACAACTGGTTCTGGCAGGGTCCATTCCCAACCGGTTCACCAGGGGTGTGATCACGCTCTTGAGAAAAGGCAAGGACGTGAGAAAGTTGTTAGAGGGTTACCAGTCCATAACTCTGCTAAACACAGAGTTAAAGATTTTGGTCAAGATCTTTCAAAATCGTTTGCAATTAGGTGCCGAGTCTCTGTTGGAGCCTGAGAGGAACTGTACTGTGAATGGCCGAACAATTCAGAGCAACCTGCATCTGATACGCACAATCATAGAGAAGATAAAAGACGAGGAAGAAGCCGCGCGGATCAATTTGGATCAGTCCAAGGCATTTGATAGGGTTGAACATCGTTACCTGGCGGCTGTCCTGCATGCCGCTGGATTCAAAACCAACTTCCGCGGCTGGATTAGGCCGGTCCGACAGGTTTGTCCACTGTCGCCCCTACTTTATGCTTTCATTTTAGAGCCCCTCCTTCGCCGGCTAAGGGACGGTGCGTGCAGTCCGGTACTATGTGGAATCGCTGTCCCTGGTGGTGCCCGAGCCAGGGTTTCCGCGTACGCTGATGACGTCATTACTTTCGTGTTCTCCCGGAGTGATATCGAGGTGGTACAGAAGGCGCATGAACGGTACGAACAGGGGACAGGGGCCAAGATTAACTGCAACAAGTCGTCCGGCTTGCGGTGAGGTGCCTGGAAGGTTGTTACTCTGCCGGGGCCCTTCGACTGGACGAACGGCCCTGTCCACATTCTTGGAGTGTGGTTTCGGTTCGACCTCCAGTTGGAGAAAAATTGGTCAGAAGTACTGGCAAAGGTCGGCGCGTCGGTCGAGATTTGGCGTCGAAGGAATTTGTCCTTAAAGGGTTGGGCTGAGGCGTGTGTTACATACGTCTTTCCCATTATCCTTTACTGGTTGTCAGTACTTCCACTTTGTAAAGAGCGTAGGGAGGCGATCGAGCGTTTGCTATTCCTCCTTCTGCGGAGAGGATGCAAACACAACGTCGACAAACGTGTCTGTTACAACGTCCGTGTCATGGGAGTCTGGAATCCCATACCTCATGGGCCACAAGGTTGCGTCAAGGTTGTTTTTTCTCAGGCGAGCGATTTTAGAAGACTCATTGCTGGTGGACATAGTGAGATACATGTTCGCTAGCCTTACTATCACTCCCCACGTCCGGAGGCGGTAAAGTAAGACTCGGAAACGATCGAGTTTTCTCCTCGAATGTCTGGCGGCCTTACGGGCCATTCCACGGTCCAGTGACCTTTCACATCCTAGAAGAGTCTTCTATCGTGGGTTAGTGGAGAGCGTCGCGAAGGATTCATTACGTGATGTGCTCCGCTTGTCAGAGGATGAGTTTCCCTCATTCTGGTCTTGGGTGCCATGTACCGATTATCTCAGCAACGCTGAGTTTTCGCTCACCTGGAGATTGGCTCGGAATTGGTTGCCTCTCAATGACATGGCCTTCATATGGGGCCTGGTGGATTTACCAGATTGTGAACGCTGCAAACTTGGCTTGGCAGAAACGGCTTCGCACGCCTTCTATCATTGTTAGCGGGGTCACCATCTATGGCACCGTGTTGGCTAGTTGACTGCTCGTATCGCGCCGCGAGAGCTTGTGATCATTGATCGTATATTTGCCTGTGACAATGGTTCACCCCCGTTTTCTGGGATGAAGCGTATGTTGTTTCTGCCGCTGCTAACCACGGCTCGAATGGTGATTTGGAGGACGCGAACGGAATCTGATCCGATATTTTGAGCATCAGCAGAAAATGAGGGTTAGAACTGATTGGAAAAGTTTGACTTTGACAGACTTAAGCAAAAGGTGGGTAAATGTGGCGAAGCTGGTTTATGTGAATGAGGCTAGCCTTGATTTTCTCTTTTAGATCTGCTGGTTACATCGGGATGGATTCCTTTGGAACCCTCCCCTGGTTAAGATAGCTTTCTTTTGTGTACCTAGTTATTGTGAATGAATGTGTTCCTAGCCTGTACCCGGCTTTCTCTTTTGTTGTGATCCAAATCGAGATTCCCAACCTCCCAATTTGTTTTGGCATCCTTTTATCTCGGCTGGTTCAGCCTTTTTATTGTCCCATTCCATTAATTATTTTACCCCACCCCACTACCTTAGCGAGTGTGCTTCTTGATTTCGCCGTTCGGCAGAATACAGCGGTCACTCTTTTTTGGGATGGACAGGTCTTACTAACATCGTTTATTATTTTAGTTTAAAAAGAATTTGTTGCATTTTTAGTTTGTTTTTTGGGTTCATCACCCTCCCATCATTTCATCGTTCGTTAAATGTTTTAAATTATATATTATATTGTATAAGAATACATTTTTATTGTCATGGGATTTTCCTCCCTTTTTAGGTGCCTCTTGTAAGTTTGTGGTATTGTGGTGTATGTAGGATTGGGAACTGATGGATGGGTTCATGTGCTGAATATGTAAATTGTAATTTGTGATTGGGTCATGATAGTGTTTAGCTAGGTATAGGATAGTTCAGTGAGTACCAACCTCTACCCCTCCCATTTTCGGCCTTGTGCAACAACTTTTGTATTCTTTACAAAAATAAATATTGTCAACAGGAATGGTTAACAGAACGTCCCACGTAAAATAATCTTCACTGTTTATTACACGTTGGTTATTATTTGTCATATTTTTCCAGTTTTTGGGATTGTGCCTATTTGTAGCCAACATACTTTCTTTAATTTTCCTTTGTGTTTAATGGCAATATCATCCTGAGTTTTCACTTCATTATCCAATGTTTGTTTTTTTTTAGACTATTTTTTTTGGCCATTATTTAAGAGATCTTGCCCTTTGTTTTGTTCAGTTCTTTTTTCATATATAAAAAAAATAGAAACCGTAAACATAACAAGACACGAATTCAAGTAAAAGTGTCGGGAATATATAAAACTAGTTCAACGTAAGAACAGTAACATTAAATTAGAAGACGAAAAACTGAGTTTACCAACAAAGAAAATATTTCAAAAATTTTACAGAATAAGAATAAGAAAACTGATTCAAAGACAGACAAAAACAAAACGAAGTCTTAAATTAAACAATTAGAAATAACAGTCAATACAAAATCTTTTAAAAAACCAAGAAGACGGAAGAATAAAAATTAAATTAAACGCACGTCTAATAAAAGAAATGGCCGAAATAAATCAAAGAATAGAAATGAATTTGTCAGAATGTTTAACGTGAAGTAAAAATTAAACTGTGAATAAAATTAAAATGGATGTAAGAGAGACGAAAAAAATAAGAAAATAAAATTAGCTTATTGCCCGGGGAGGGTGAAAGAAAACTGAAAAACAAATCTTTGAAAAACCCAAAATTAAATGACCTGTCAGAATCACCTCCATCCCTCCACGAAACAAAAAAAGGGGTCAAACGTCCATATGACGATTCTCGACGCCAGTATTATACCATTTACATGAGTTCACGTTACACTCTGCAAAGGTGTGTACAAATTTCTAATAGAGGGCCATAGGTAACATACCGCCACCTCGCGAAAATAGATAGCAAAAAGTCAAAATTTATGAAGCGTGACAAAGGATAGAAAATTGTAGTTATCCATGATATCCAACTTCCTGAAGGAGCATCACATATAAAAGAAGGAAATAACCCCTCAAATACAGTACTGAATTATGCATGTTTTATTATCCGACTTCCTCCCTTACAAACTTTTAGTATTTGCGTTATAACTCGCTATAAAACCCTATAGTAAATAAAATATTATAAAATATTCAACGTATTTTATTCAACAGGATCCATAAAAACAAGAAAGCCCAAATATCGTTTTGATTACAAACATATTTGTAATTTGTTTAAATTCACATTCATATTAAAGTTAATTGTGCTGACAGATTCATCTGAAATCTCTTAAGATGTATTCGTGCAAATTAAAGACATTACTGGAAATATAATGGTTTCTCTTTATTAAGTTCATGTAGCTCGGAGCAGGGAATAAATGTTCTCCCTAGCTGCCAATTCCTGATCCAGGTTTCTATAAAGCAAGAATTTTCAAAAAAGCAAGAATTGATAATAAAATATAATAATTCAAACCCACTGAAAAAAAATTAAACGAAAGGTTTTAATTAGCGGAATACAAGACAGCATGGATGTGCCTTGTAATTTGATGGACATCTTCACAGAACGAGAAATCGGAGAGCCGAGTTCGAATTTCCAGTTGAATTCGTTGCATTCACTTACGCGCAAATACCGTTGGGAAAGGTATAAATTCAACTCTTCTCCCTCCAGATATGGGTTGGATAGCAGAACAGATTGTGTTCTATAGCCTTGGCAGGCGATTAGTCTAACTCCCCCGGAGAATAAAATGCTTTACGTAGGAACAAACCCCTAGCTGTAAAAAAGTGAAGTTACAGAAGCAACTTTCGATGATGATGGAGTTTAGTTTCTAGGTTACACAAGTCGGGCCGTTTACAATTTAAAAAATAGAATTCCTTCAAAACAGGTCGCACAAACGTTAAAAGGATCCGGTCAGTGTGCCGCACTGTTTATGTATATATTAGGAGCATAGTCCGGCGTTGCTCGCGTGTAATGAAAGCTTTAAAACTAATCCATGGTCCTGGAGCTCAGACTCTTTGGACGTTCGTACGAAAGACTAAAAAGCAATAGTTGTTTCCAGTTAAAGCGAAATCGTAGATTGAAAGAAAAATGAATGGATGTAAGTCAAATTTTGAAGTTTGGTGAGAATCAGATAAAAATTGTGGATTTTTATAAAGGACATACAGACAGATAAACATATACACACACACACACACACACAAACATCTTGCCTTTTATATATATTATCGATTTTCTGCACTATTGTAAGAACTGAAACCTTGAAACTTCTGAATATCGTTTCTTATGTCTTTGTCTATGAGTGTATCAAATTTGATTAAAATCGGACCACTCCTTCTATAACCCGATTTTTTCGATTATCGATTTTCGATGTTTATCGGTGGTGGGTTACCTCGACACAAAACCTAGCTAAGAACACTCGCAGACGCTTATAGTACAACTGTGTAAATTTTCAAGAAAATCGGTTCAGCCGTTTCGGAGTCTATTAGTAAGTGACACGAATACACCCAGATACATACACACATACACACACACAGACAAAGTTCCATTTATAAAATAGGTTTAGATTAGATTTCACACTTAATCCACCATTGGAAATAACTATAAATCAACACTCATTTATGAGTTTAATCAACCGAAAGGGAAACATTATTAAGTGCGCTTGTGCATACAGTGCCATGTGTATGTATAATGTTAATATATCTGCCTACTAGCAGTATAGCCCGGCGTTGCTCGGGTGTAATGAAAGCTTTAAAACTAATCCATGGTCCTGGAGCTCAGACTCTTTGGACGTTGAGACGAAAGACTAAAAAGCAATAGTTGTTCCCAGTTAAAGCGAAACCGTAGACTGAAAGAAAAATGAATGGAAGTAAGTCAAATTGTGAATTCCTGGTATCGATATCAAATAAGGTTTTTTAGTCGTAAACTGAATTTTGAAGACTGAATAACTTCTCTGAATAAATGGAATCATGGCTGAGACTAAGAACTACAATTATACCTACTTAGAGCCAAACCCGAAGCAAAAACTACAATAAAAGGGCTGAAAAAAATACAGACATACAGGCAGATAAACAGACACACACACATAAACATCTTGACTTATATATATATATATATATATATATATATATATATATATATATATTATCGATTTTCTGCACTATAGTAAGAACTGCAACCTTGAAACTTCTGAAAATCGTTTTTTATGTTGTTGTCTATGAGTGTATAAAATTTGATTAAAATCAGACCACTCATTTTATAAACCGATTTTTCGATTATCGATAATCGATATTTATCGGGGGTACCTCAACACAAAACTTAGATAAGAACACTCGCAGACGCTTATAGTACAACTGTGTAAATTTTCAAGAAAATTGCTTCAGCCCTTTCGGATTCTATAGGTAACAGGCACACACACACGCAGAGACACACACACAGACAAAGTTCCATTTATAAATAAGTTTAGATTCATTACGTTCTATTCAGGGAAGCTTTGGGGAAACATTACCTAGCCCACATCTATTTGATTCCCTCCAGCATATAGTACCTAAAATTCTAATATATTTATTACCTCTAGGGTCATACAAACGTTGAATTCCTTCTATAAACACGAGCTTGTACAACATTACGTTCAAGTAAACAAACCGCAAAAATTACCGGTATTTAATTCTTCCAATTTCTGCATATCACCTTTTTAAAAAGATTACCGTAAGGACTTAGAATTTACACAATGGGCGAGATTAATCGGTAAACAGCAGGTATCATCAACTCATGTTTCATGGAAACTAGAGGATATGACCAACTGATGATTTAACCCATTTTAGAAATGATATGGGCAGTATACAATCAGGGATCCCATGTAAGTACCAACAATAGAACTTAAGATGTCCTAAAGTATTTTTCACAAACAAGCCAAAGTCAAACTGTTATCAATCTGGAGAAGGCGATACCAACGTGCGGCACCTTTCGAAAGTGGTTGACCCAATTATGTAGCTGACTCTTTGTAAGGAGTCGTCTATGCTTGTGCTAGATGGAAGTCACACGTCATCGTGACCGAAGGTTTGAGCGTACTGGCCCTATTCAGACTGTTGATCACGCTAGATAACGCGACCTCTCTCGGAAACTGAAACTAAGTTGGGCTCTGCTGGTCTTGACCAAACAAGTGTGCATGAGCAGGCGTCTACAATGGAAAGACGGTCATCCTCGAACACAAGTTACCCGCCATTATAGAGATATTCCATTTAGCGATCTATTTGTCTATGGACTATCCCGTAGAGTGAGTGTCTAACTCAGACTACCACTCAAAGAATTGTTTAAAGTGGTGAAGGCTGTATAGCACCATCCACATTTTGTAACTGTTGATAACAAACAATCGGTGCAGAAGTCTGCCACAGATCGCATGAACAACAGACCTCAGTTATTTAACCCATAACTGGAGGGAAGGGACAGATTAATACCTTTCCCAAGAGTACCAGTGCTTAAGTGAATGCAAAGTGTTTGACTGGAATTGGAACTCGGTTCAGCGATTTCCCCTTACGAGCCGACATCCACTGCACCACAACGCACATCCGTCGATAACGCTTACAGCACCTGGTTTTCCCAAGTGGTCACCCATCTAAGTACTGACCAGGCTCAACGTTGCTTAACTTTGGTTATCGAGAAAGAACCGGTGTATTCAACGTGATATGGCCATAAGCTTATATATAAGACATTGAATCTGTTCATATTAATCTACCAATTTATATACACTTATCTTTTTATTTCTATCTATCTATCTATCTATCTATCTATCTATCTATCTATCTATCTATCTATCTAAATAGATGTGTCTAAATGTGTGTGTCTGTTCATATCATAGATGTGTCTAAATGTGTGTGTCTGTTCATATCTGTCTATCTGTCAATCTCTATATGTATCTGTTCATATCTATCAAACTATATATATTTATATATATGTACATGTTCATTTCTATCTTTATATATATATATGTGTATTTATATATATATATATATATATATATATATATAAATATATGTCTCTTGTCATATCTATCTATCTATATATATATATATATATATATATGTTTGTATATATACTTATATGTCACTGTTCATTTCTATTTATCTTTCTATATATCTATAATAATTACGTGCGGTTTATTGATGAGTTTCAAGTGAACTCACAATAGATCATGTTCTCAATCTATTGTTCTCACCTCACGACAGTTCGTCTTCGTCCAAGTTAACCTTGCTATACATCACGCTGTCCCAAACACAATAATTTGAAATTGATGTCAAATTTCACTGTTGGTCTGAAAAGAAATATTGATTATAAAAAATGACTTGAAAATTATGCGGTCATTTATTTATTTATTTTATTTATAAAAGTCATTGTTCTTTTGAAGCCGAAATTTTATCAGACAGACGATAACTTTATCGTACTGGAAAGTTTTGATAATAATATATCGGTAAAAGTGCAATTAAATTTTGTAAAAATGTCCGATTAACTTTATAAGAAATATAATTTTACTAAAAAATATAACACAAAACCTAGTTTTTGTTTGTATCCCTAGTATTTACTATTAGTAAAAACATTTTTGGATGACTTTTTGAAGAATTCACCAGAATAACAATAGACAGTTAAAAACCAATATTAAAAAGCTAAATTGGAAAAGAAAAAATTTGACTCTATTATTAACACTCTTCTCATGAGATTTTCATTATTGCAAAGAAACGTTTTCTCGTAAGTTAAACAAGCGGTCTTCACGTGGGAAAAAATACCATTCACCAAACCAAAAAGAAAATTTAAAAAAAAAAATGTAACCTACGTGCGAAGAATAGAATAGGTTATTAGCAAAAGTTTCAAAAAAGTACGCACATGATAAATTAAAGAAAAGCGTAAAACAAACCAAATCTTGCCAGTATATATATATATATATATATATATATATATATATATATATATATATATCTTTATATTTTTATATATATATTTTTTTATATATATATGTATATATATTTACATATATACATATATATATATATATATATATATATGTGTGTGTGTGTGTGTGTGTGTATATGTAATAATATCAAAACAACAACTAGAAAATGTAATGTTAGCAGCTAAACAAACAAAAGTTTTGTGCTGTTATTTTTATTTGAAATGAAAAGATTACCGAATCCTTTTCGTAACCGAGAGGACACAGATTTTGTCGCGGTAAATGTGAAAATCAAATTATCTTTGTGTAGTGTATGGGGAAATAGAATTGTACCTATTTGCATATGCTAAAAAGAACAGATATTAAATGCACAGTAAACTTAGAGACAGCCAAGACGTTGATAACCGATCACGTGCCACAGAACATTGCAATACAACATTTTAAAATCATTATACAGGCTGCAATAGAAATACCACCGACATATACCCCTCAGAAACAGCTCCCACATACACCTCCATAAATACCTCCCACATGTACCCCGCTATAATAACTCCCACATATATCCCTCAGAAATATTTCACATATATGCTCCACAAAGGCCTCCTACATATCACCCCGAAAATACGTCTCGTATATACCACCAGAAATAACTCTCAATTGGTAAAACATTAGACGTACATCCGTCACTGAACGCTTACAGCTCCTGGTATTCCCAAGTAACGGATATGCGTTGTAGTGCAGTGGATATTGGCTTGGAAAGAGAAATTGGTGAACCGAGTTTGAATTCCAGTTGAGTACCCTGCATTCACTTCAGCACTGGTACTCTGGGGAAAGGTATTAATCTGTCACTTCCCTCCAGTTATGGGTTATAACAGGATAGGGCCTAGAGGCAACCCATCTAGTGTTGGAGTTACAATAAAAACACACTTGGTAGACCTGGCGATGCATCAGGTATTCAGCTATTTGACAAGATTATGAATTTCGCTGCAAACTTCGCCTGGGGTTCCGAATGCACAGAGAATACTGGAGGGGTGTAGTGAGTTCTATCCCGGCCGCAAGACGAGGACGAAGACATTAGAAATACCTCACAAATGTTATGACAGTAGCTAGGTAAAGACACCCTTGCTACTTATCTCTTACCATTATGGGGATGCATTTGTGAGACATATATGCGTGTGTGTTGTTATCTCGGCCAATGGCCACAAGACGACGACAAAGACATTAGAACTACCTCACAAATGTTAAGACAGTAGCTAGATAAAGACACCCTTGCTACTTATCTCTTACCATTATGGCGATGCATTTATGAAATACATACGTGTGTTGTTTTTTTATCAACGAAAAAGAAAGGTAGTAAGAGTAGCAGCTATGAGAACAATATTCATTTTTTGGCGTTATTTTCATTTGAAGTGTAAATATCGATGAATGCTTGTGTAACTGAAAAGACACAGATTGAATTGAGGCAAATTTAAAAAGCAAACTATCTTTGAAAGAAAGGAATACAGTGCAGCATAGATACATATCTCTTATATCGCTCATAAATACCCTCAACTCAATGCAAAGTTATTAGTGACAATGGTGTATTTATCTTGCTAATCTTACTTTGTGTGTGAGCTATTTTCTGAGGGTGTATGTGGGAGGTGCTTCTACCGCACCCTGTATATTATCGTTGATATATTATTTCATGTTTACTAATACGGTTAGATATTTAGTAATTTAAAATTTTGATCAAAATGTTGAATTGTATAGAAAGCTGTGACGGTACCCATTCCGAATCCATGATAACAATTTAAGAGATCGAATCAATGTGTAACGAACATTTCAAATACCTAGGGGTATTGATCACTTGCAACAAGTTCCATATAGGAGATAAGAATGGTCAACATGCGAAATGGATAGTTTGGCCTAACACAGAAAATTGCTACAAAACTGAAACATTCTATTATAATTTATAAACATTTGTATTATAATTTTGCTTGTCTCTTACTTCGTTAGTTCGCACAACCGTTACACCCTGCCAATACATAATGACTAACAAACTATTCCGTTTTGATTGCGTGATATGAAGAAAGAACGCTACTTCGTTTCAGAAGAAACAAACAAACAAAGAAGATGAGTGAGAGAATCAGGTTACGTTGAAAAGAACAGATATTACACTTTGCTTTTAGCCAAATGACCGAAAAGTAATATTTACGCTGCCCCACTGAGGTGAGCTGGGACACAAGGTCCGTTTATTATTATTATTATTATTATTATTATTATTATTATTATTATTACGTGGGGACCTGAGCGCGTACACTCAGGCCTCTGATCAAAATTTAACCAGCCCCGCATACTCGATGACTGGGTACTAAGCTTATATTTGGGATGTCGAAGCTTGACTTAGCTAGCTTTATCTCCTGGCCAAAATGCTGAGAAGCGTTGCAGACTGCGATTAAAGCGGCATTTTCAAGACACACAATATAAAACGATAGGAACTGATGAAGACAACAGGTAAAAGTCCATTTACTATAAACAAAATAACATTGCCTGCTGAATTATTTTAAAATTATTATTAAGAGAAATGTTCGTAAGACGGGGATTTACCAAGAAAGAAAAATGGGAGGATAAAATTGTTTAACGTCACCTGTCAATACCGTATAAAGAATGAAACATTCCATTTTGATTAAATAGAAAAAACAAAAGATATAAGAAAGAAAGAAAAAAAAAAGAAAGAAAAAAGAAAAAAAAGAAAGAAAAAAGAAAAAAAAGAAAAAAAGAAATAAAGAAAAAAAAGAAAGGATAAAATAACAACCAGTATTCATATTTAAAATTGTTATTTCAATATTTTATAAAGTTGTTAAGCTCAAATATTTAACAAAGCGGTAAAGGAATTTCTAAGGATATTTTATTTCGTAGAACTCGCTCTGAACTTACTCAATCATTTAAGAAGACGAATTAAGATTTATCAGACTTCATTAAAATATGAATACCGAGAAATGTTCAAGGGTTAAAATTAGTAGAAATAATGTTACTCAAGACGTCACAGTCGTGGCAAGGAAATAGGAAGTAAAGCAGTCAGAAAGATTAGCGAAAAGAATCATTTATATTTAAAAGAAATAATCAATGTTTTTAAATAGCTTCGTCAGATAATGAATTTTATATGGATGTCATGACTAGTGTCAAAAGCATTCAGAAATATCTAAACTGTCAGTTGTACACAAACGCTTCCTGAGATCAATGAGTAAAAATTTCTTACAACAAACGAATAAGGCCTGTGGGTCTTAGACAAGACCGTACAATTTTAGACCTCGACCATTGGTGCTACAGCATTAGAAAAAAATGACATAACGAAGATTTTGAACTTCCACACTACTTCGAATAAAACGTAAGGAATGAATGCCCCATTAGTAATGGAAACAGAGGTAAAAATTAGCGGACATCAGTAACCTAATATCCTGAAAATCCCTCTTAATTCTATGACCTTCAATCAACAGTGACACGGTCAAGGGAGGCCAAATGTTTTGACATAAGAAAACGGGTAATATTACCATACCATTGGTGATGCGGAGAACTTTAATCAGCACATGCAGTTAATTCTCAGCAAAGTGTACAGATCGGCCAGAACGAGAGAGAGTCTGTGACTTTGAATTTCCCCTTTTTCAAAAGAGAAAACTATTTGGGCACCATTCTGTTGGTAATGAAGTCATCTTCATTCACAGCGTTCGAACAGCTTTGTGATCATAGATTAAAAGCAAAGACGAAAGATGTCGGACATGGTCATTCTTGTTAACTTGGCATTCCATCTCAAAGTGGGTATCTATAACCTCAAATAGAATTTCAATAATGGTAGACAACTGTTTCGAAGGATGACCAGAGTTACTAAGAAGCAGGAAACCCTACGAAAGATTATTCTTTTATATAATTCATAGAATATCAGAAAGAAACGAACCATTATACGTAACAACCTAATACATAAAAATATAAGATATGGTTAACCAAAACATTTTTATACTGAAGAAATGTCACCGACAGAAAAGTGAACTCTTTTCAAGCAGTTTTACGTCATTGTTGCAAAATTTTCAAAATATTGCTACGTTTTAATTTCATAGATTTTTCTTCTAGGTTTGATATTATAATGTCGAGTTAATTCTACTAATATTTGCAGCTGGTTACTTAAATCATATGGTAGTTATTATGGGTGCGCATCCACTCAGTGCATTTGTGATATTGTATTGGTATCATGATAATGGTGTTAAAAATGATATTGTATTGATACGTGATATTGTATCGATACGTGATATTGTATTGATACGTGATATTGTATTGATACGTGATATTGTATCGATACGTGATATTGTATTGATCGTGATATTAATATCGATACATGATATTGTATCGATACGTGATATTATGATGATGCATTGATATTGTATTGATACGTGATATTGTATTGATAGTAATATTACCATTGTCATTGATATTGTATTACGTCATTGATATTGTGATGATACGTGATATTGTATTGATCTATTGATATTGTATCGTCGTGATATTGTATCGTCGTGATATTGTATTGATCGTGATATTGTATGCGATCGTGATATTGTATTGATGTACGTGATCATATGTTTGATTACGTGATGTGTATTGATACATGGTATTGTATTGATACGTGATGTGTATTGATCGTGATATTGTATTGATCATGATGTTATGTCGATGCATTGATATTGTACTCGATCTGATATTAATATTGATACGTGATATTGTATTGATCGTGATATTATATCGATCATTGATATTGTATTAATCGTGATATTGTAGCTGAATCGTGATATTGTATTGATCTATGATATTGTATTGATACGTGATATTGTATTGATACGTGATATTGTATTGATACGTGATATTGTATTGATCTGCACGTGATATTGTATTGATCGTGATATTGTATTGATCGTGATATTGTATTGTTAAATCATTATCTTCGTCATTGATATTGTAATGAATCATTGATATTGTATAAATCATTGATATTGTATGAATCATTGATACTATTATTGATCGTGATATTATTATCGATCATTGATATTATCGATAGTAGTGATATTGTAACAATTATTGTCATATATTGATACGTGATATTATTATCGATGCAATGATATTATTAACTCGATCACATTGATATTGTATTGATGCGTGATATTAATATTGATACACGTGATATTGTATTGATACGTGATATTGTATTGATGCGTGATATTGTATCGATACGTGATATTGTATTGATACGTGATATTGTATTGATACGTGATATTATTGATACGTATCCATGTATTAATTACGTGATATTGTATTGATGCATGATAATGCCATGATACATGATATTGTATTCGATACGTGATATTATGATGATACATTAGATATTATTGTATTTAGTCATGGTATTGTGATGATACGTGATATTGTATTGATCATTGATATTGTATTGATACGTGATATTGTATTGATACGTGATATTGTATTGGTATGATATTTAATATCGTCGTGATATTGTATTGATCTGTGATATTAATATGATCATTGATATTGTATTGATAGTGATATTGTATTGATACGTGATATTGTATTGATACGTGTTATATCGATACGTGATATTGTATCGATGCGTGATATTAATATCGATCATTGATATTGTATCGATCACATTGATATTGTATCGATACGTGATATTAATATCGATCGTGATGTTAATATCGATCGTGATATTGTATCGATCATTGATGTTAATGTCGATCGTGATATTAATGTCGATCGTGATATTGTATTGATACGTGATATTGCTATTGATCGTGATATTGTATTGATACGTGATATTGTATTGATCATTGATATTGTATCGATACGTGATATTAATATCATTATGATATTATCGATACATTGATGTATTGATACGTGATATTGTATTGATCGTGATATTAGCTTATACGTCCCACGATGATATTAATATCGATACACGTGAATGTATATTATTACGTAATGTATGTGTCTACAATGTATATGTGGATATTATTATTATTTTATTAATCGCATGATAGTGATATCAACAAATCAGCAATCAACTAATATTGATGATATTTGTATGATGCATTTATACGTGGTATTAATATCGTTACGTATATATTGATAAGTGATATTGTATTGATCACGTGATATTGTATTGATCATTGATGTCATCAGATACGTGATATTCTATATTGATATGATGTTGTATTATTGATACGTGATATTGTATTGATGCGTGATATTGTATTGATACGTGATATTGTATCGTGCATTGATATTATATTAATCCATTGATATTGTATTGATACGTGATATTATCATTCGTGATATTGTATCGATACGTGATATTGTATTAGTCGTGATATTCATCAATCCATTGTTAATATCGATGCATTTGATATACATGATCGTGATATTGTATGATACGTGATATTATCGATCATGGTGATATTATGCTCGTCGGTGATGTCGATCATTGATATTGTGATGATACGTGATGTTAATATTGATACATTGATGTGTATTGATACGTGATGTGTATTAATTTTACGTGATATTGTATTGATCATTGATATTGTATTGATACGTGATATTGTATTGATACGTGATATTGTATTGATACGTGATATTGTATTGATACGTGATATTGTATTGATACGTGATATTGTATTGATACGTGATATTGTATTGATACGTGATATTGTATTGATACATGGGCTCATTATATTGATACATGATATTGTATTGATACGTGATATTGTATTGATCATTGATATTGTATTGATCATTGATATTGTATTGATACGTGATATTGTATTGACAATGATATTGTATTGATCACAGTGATATTGTATTAATCGTATCATATATGATCATGATATTGTATCGATACATTGATAATTGTATAGATACGTGATATTGTATCGATATGAAATATTATATAGTCATGATATTGCTTATTAATTGTTGATATTATCGTCACATTGATATTATCGATCGTGATGTTAGCATTCGTGATATTGTATCGTCATTGATATTATTAATGATACGTGATATTGTATCGATCGTGATATTAATATCGATCATTGATATTATATCGATCGGTAGATATTAATATTGACATGATGCTTAATGATGATCGTGATATTAGTAACTCGATACGATATTAATATCGTCATTGATATTGTATCGATACGTGATATTAATGTCGACATTGATGTTAATGTCGTCATTGATGTGTATTGATCGTGATGTTATTATCGATACGTGATATTAATATCGTCGTGATATTGTATCGATCATTGATGTTAATGATGATGATATTATATAGTCATTGATATTGTATTGATACAATGATATTAATATCGATGGTATTGTATTATCAGTGATAATAATAATGATGATGATAATATTTTCTGTTGATAATGATATTATATTGATAATGATATTATTATTGATAAATTAATTTGTATTGATCATTGATATTGTATTGATGATGATAATAATGATGATCGTGATGTTATTAGCGGTAGATATTATATTGATACGTGATATTGTATCGATCCCATTGATATTATATTAATCCTTTGATATTATTATATTGATAATGATGATATTATATCGTCTACGTGATGGTAATATTGATACATGATATTATATAGACCATTGATAATGGTATTGATATGTATTCGTCCCATTGATATTGTATTGATACGTGATGTTAATATTGATACATGATATTATGACAATCCCATTGATATTGTATTGATAATGATATTGTATTAATTATGATATTAATGATGATAAATTGATATTTATATTGATGCATTGATGTTATTATTGATGCGTGATATTGTATCGGTCCCGTGATATTAATATCGAATGCATTGATATTGCCTTCGATCACGTGATATTATATCGTTATTGATATTGTATTGATCGCATTGATATTAAATATCGATGCAGTGATATTGTATCGATGTCACATTGATGTTAATGATGATACGTGATATTGTATCGATCGTGATATTATGTCGATCATTGTGTTGTATCGATACGTGATATTAATATCGATCGTGTTATTGTATTGATACGTGATGTTAATATGATAAGTGATATTATTATCGTCGTGATAACAATAGATGTGATGTCATCGATCGTATCCTGTTGCTTATCGTCATTGATATTATGTGTCGTGATATTATTATCGATGCATTTGATAATGTATTGATACGTGATGTGTATTGATACGTGATATTGTATTGATACGTGATGTGTATTGATACGTGATATTGTGATGATACGTGATATTGTATCGTCACATTGATAATATTGATATTGTATCGATCGTGATGTTAACAATGTCGATACGTGATGTTATGGCTAATTACGTGATAATATTGATACGTGATATTATCGATATACGTGATGTGTATTGATGCAGTAGATATTGCTGTTGTCGTGATATTGTATCGGCTCGTGATATTATGATGTGATATTGTATTGATGGGATATTATTATCAGTATTATTGTATTGATCGTGATATTGTATTGATCATTGATATTGTATTGATCGTGATATTGTATTGATCATTGATATTGTATTGATCACGTGATATTGTATCGATTACGTGATATTATGTTGTTATGATGTTATATTGATACGTGATATTGTATAATTACGTGATATTATATTGATACGTGATATTGTATTGATGCGTGATATTGTATCGATCATTGATATTGTGTTGATCATTGATATTGTGATGCATTGATGTTAATGTCGATACGTGATATTGTATTGATACGTGATATTGTATCGATACGTGATATTTTATATCGATACATGATATTATGGTAATTACATTGATAATATATTGATCGTGATATTGTCGATCGCGTCAATATTGATCTACACATTGATATTGTATTGATACGTGATATTGTAACTGATCGCATTATTCTCATCTAAATCATTGATATTGTATTGTCATTGATATTGTATTGATCGTGATATTGTATCGATACATTAAATTGATACGTGATATTGTATTGATGCGTGATATTATGTCGATGATACGTGATATTGTATTGATACGTGATATTGTATTGATACGTGATATTAATATCCGATACGTGATATTGTATTGATACGTGATATTGTATTGATACGTGATATTGTATATTCGATACGTGATATTGTATTGATACATTGATATTGTATTGATACGTGATATTGTATTGATACGTGATATTGTATCGATACGTGATATTGTATTGATACATTGATATTGTATTGATCGTGATATTGTATCGTCGTGATATTGTATTGATGTGTGATATTGTATTGATCGTGATATTGTATCGATACGTGATATTGTATTGATACGTGATATTAATGATGATAATGATAATAACCATCGTCGTGATATTAATGATAGTGATATTGTTGGTACTGATATTACTGTCGATCGGCGTATTGTCGTCGTGATATTAATATCGATACGTGATATTGTATTGATACGTGATATTGTATTGATCATTGATATTGTATCGATCGTGATATTAATATCGATCGTGATATTGTATTGATCATTGATATTGTATTGATCGTGATATTGTATTGATCATTGATATTGTATTGATCACATTGATATTGTGTTGATGCAGTGATATTTATCGTCCGGTAGATATTATGTCGTCGTGATATTATGATGATGGGATATTGTATCGATCATTGATGTTAATATCGTCGTGATAATAATGATGATGATGATATTGTCATCGATCATTGATATTGTATTGATCATTGATATTGTATTCGTCATTGATATTGTATCGTGCATTGATATTGTTAATCATTGATATTATTATCGTCGTGATATTGTATTGATCATGATATTGTATCGATGCAGTGATATTGTATTGATCATTGATGTTAATGATCATGATGTTATTATCGATCATTGATATTGTATTGATCATTGATATTGTATCGATCGTGATATTAATAATAAATCACATTGATATTGTGAATAAATCGTGATATTGTATCGTCACATTGATATTGTATAGAATAGTGATATTATATTAGATACGTGATATTGTATAGATACGTGATAATATGTAATCTAGTGATATTGTATCGATACGTGATATTAATATCGTCGTGATATTGTATCGATACGTGATATTGTATCGATGCAATGATGTGTGCTCCGTCGTGATATTGTATCGATACGTGATATTGTATCGATACGTGATATTGTATCGATACGTGTTTACTGGTCGCTAGTAAGGATTTCTAGGTGTGGAATGATACTTCAGGAAGGAAGACCAAATAGAAGAATGGTGCCTCTCTGTAAAATAATGTGGAGATTCTATAAAAATGTGAGATGCTTAAGAAATCCAAATATTTCAGTTATTTAAATTAGACATCAGAAACCACACAACTATCTCCAGCACAAATATTAATAAAACAAAAAAGTGAATATCTTTTCTATAAATTTTGAAAAGAACTTGGATGAAATATTTTTTTAAAAAATGCATCCGAGAAAATATATTTTACAAAAAATGTTTAATAAATTTGCTTCATTAAAATGAAGATCAATAGAGGAAAAATAGTGTCATAAAATTTGCGATTAATAAAATCTCAGCTTGAAGTTTGTATAAACAAATAGTAAAAGAAATATCATATGAAATATCTTTATCGGATTTTACAAGATGACAGAAAAGGAAATAAACGATTTCGCAATTCTGATTGTAAAACTTCACCATACATCACGGTTTCGTTGTATTTTTGGCAGGTAATGAATCTGATCTTATAGCAATATTTCTTATTTCTGTAAACATGTATAGGTTTAATATATATATATATATATATATATATATATATATATATATATATAGTGTATCGAGGCAGCAGAAAAGTTTCTAAACATATACTGTTTAATATAAAAGGCAAGGAATATTTATTATGTTTAATCATGAGCCATTCTAAACATCATATTTTTGCTTTAATTTCAGGTGAAAATAAAATAAAAAATTACCCGACATTTGCATAATTTTTATTATTCTGGTTCTAAGCTTTCGGCTCACATAAGCCATCTTCAGGGAGGTTACAAGGACGTTAAAATAATGACACCCAAAGATGATCAAAGATGATTCTATCTTGTGTCATCATAAAGCATTGCTAAGCAACGATACAGTTTAATGTGTTATGACCAGATTGATTTTATTAAGTGTGGGTTGTTTTGATTTAATGTTGATGGCCTCCAATATCTGAAGGTTCTTTTTACTGTTGTTATGAGTAAATATTATTGTGTTATGGACTAAAATCTGTCTAATATTACCTACATCGCTATGTATTTCTAAGAAATATTGTTTACGTGAACTCTGATCAGAAAGGTGACAGATAAGTCTAAGGGAGAGCGTAGTTGTAGTAAAACCAGTATATCTAGTGAGTTTATTATTAGTACCAGAGATACAATCTCTGAACGGACATGTAAATTGATACCCTACATTGGTTTATATGTACATATAATTATGTATATATATGTGTGCGTATGCGTGTGTGTATTTGTGAATGTGTCTCCTTTTTTATCATTTTATATATCCTTTCTTGATTTTGTGTTTTATTCATTCTTATTGTTTTTATATTAATTTTATCTCTTGGCAGACTTTGTGTTTGATTTTATCGATACTTTGGTTTTGGTTTTGGTATATATATATATATATATATATATATATATATATATATATATATAAATAAACCAAAGTGTTGTCCACCATTCTCTGCCATATATATATATATATATATATATATATGGCAGAGAATGGTGGACAATCTTCTCAAAGAAGAACAAAAAACTTGAACCAAAAAATTAAGCTGCTAGAAAATGATACGGAGAATGCCTTAAACCGAATATGTGAGCAAGTACGAGGTTTTGAGATGAAGAAAAATGAAAAGAAAACTTATACTTGACATCAGAAAGAAACAGCTGAATTTTCTGGGATGGCTTGAAGAATCTTATACTCACAGTGCGGATAGAAGAAAGAGAGACCAGGAAACACCGCACGTAGTATACTTGATGCGCTTAAGCAAATGGATGGCAGAGCATTGTTTGAGAGACAAAAGGTATTAAGAGCTACAAGAGACAAGAAGATATGGGAGGCATGATCACCTAAGTTCTGAATGAACCCAGCACATAAAAAGCAGATATGCATGACGGATTGGGAAAGGAGCATCATTTTTAAGAAATCGATTATTTGAAAAGTTCAGGGCGTAAATATACATCATGAAAAAATTCAGTAACCGGACTTATCAGTATTTACATTATTCGGACTAATCTTCGTTGCCATTTGTACGACGTTTCGGCCGCTGTACGCTCCGGCCTTCTTCAGATGCTAGGAACATTGAACCGAACCTTTTATTGCAATCAATGGGGTATATGGAATTCATTCATAGGTCTCTTTGCCTCATTGGGGTCTTTCCGCCTAAAGATCACGCGGAGGGACCTGCTGTTTTGGTCGACAGAGTCGTTTTTGACGACATCTTGTTGGGTAGTTTTAGCGGGCGATTTGAATGCCGCCCTTACCCCGCGATAGATCGCATAGGGAAAAGATCTTGTACTAACCTGCATGCAAAAACATTTAGGGTCTTTATCGACGAGTTCGATCATGTCGATAAGTTTTGAAATTAATACCTTCTGGATTTAGTGTGGACTTAGACTATTAGAAACAGGTCGACTTCGGTGGTGCGTTCCAGCTATATCGACCTAGTTTTAGTTAAGGGAGTCGAATTAGGGCTCTCAGGTTGTCTCAGTTTTCATTCTGTAGTTTACTCGTACCATAGGCTTACCCGTGTTCGTGTAATCTGAAGTTAAATTGCCTGGATACTGGAAATTAAGTTCTTTGTTTTTTGATGAACAAGATTTCCAAGACCAGCTGCTGCTTATGATACGACGATAAGTAACGAGGGCTATGGTTGAAAATAAGTGGTTGGAAAGTCGTTAAAGTCTAAAATTAGGTCGTTAATTGCTGAATATAGCCGTCGACCCAATTCTAGGTTAGCAGCAGTAGAAGCGAAAGTGGATTGGGTGATTAAATCCCGTGTTTGTGTGGACGTAGAGCGGAGCAGGCCTCCTTGCTTATCAAGAAGAATCAAGCTCCCGGAGTTAGGGCTAGGTTAAAAAGAATGTCTCTTGAGGCAACGAATATGGCAGCTGAATTGCGCGTATAGGAACTGAGAAATGCTAGCAAAAAGCATATAATGTCCGTCCCATTGCTGGATAAGCGGACCGCGACTAAAAACGCTGATAAAGTTGAAGATTTTCGTGTCTATTTTCAGGAACTGTTCACCAGGGAGCCCGGTCTGAACAGTGCACTGTTCGAAGCCTATTTAGTAGACTTCCTCCGTCTTGAGACGGCTGGGTGCGAGGGTCCCGTGACAAAGGATGAGATCTAGGACGCGCGGAGACTGGTTGGCTGGTATGAAACTCTGGGATTAGATGACCTACTTTACAAACTATACTTGAGACAGTCACCCGTTCTTGTTCGCTTGCTAGCACTGATTTTTAACAACGCTTCACCAAGGGTGTGATCAAGTTGTTGCGCAAAAACAAGGACGGTGGGGGATGGGATAGATAACTTCAGGCTTTTGACGATGTTAAATACAGAGTTGAAGATTTTAGACAAGGTCTTAGCCAGCTGTTCACAGGCTGTCAGATGACAGCTCAGTTTTGATCGAGCAGATCCGACATTGAAGGAAGAAGTCGGTAAAGAAATCAGAGGGTACGAAATAGTGACAGTGGCCAAGATCAACTGCGATAAGTCAATTGGCTTGCGGTTGGAAAGGGGTTTCTCTTCTAAGGCTTTTTTCCCTGGACAGACGAGCTAGTCATGGTACCCGTCGTCTGGCTCGGTCCGGATCTCCGCTTAGAAATGAATTGGTAAGAGGTTCGAGAGAAGGCTGAGGCTGCAGGTTGCCTGTGGTCTTGGAGAGTTCTTTCTTTTTTAAGAATTATATCAATGTGCGAAATACTTTTAATTTAATACTTTATAATTCTTTTTTAAGAATTATATCAATGTGCGAAATAGATTTTTCCGCCATCTATTTTATAGATGGCGGAAAAATGTATTTCGCACATTGATATAATTCTCCTTTACGGACTCTCTGTGCTTCCACTCCTGTATGCCATATTAATTACATTAATCAGGGCCTAGTTTTCCCTTTTGTGGGGATCTAAGACTTTCAAGCGTGTTAGGATATCTGTTACCTCCACTTTTCTGAATGGAGTCTGGGTATGCCTAACGTTGGGAGTCGCCAACATGCGCTTCGCATCGCCTTTCTAGATCGAATGTGTTTGCAAGTGGATAGGAATGAAGAATTCTGAAAGGAATATGCCCACAATAATTTTCCGTCCCTAAGAAATGTGCACTCGTGCGAAGAGGAGGCCAGCCGTTTACCTCGAGGAGAGTGCTCCTTCTATCGTGAATGCCGGTTAGCATTCAAATATGTTTTACGCGCGATGGATGGCCTTTCCAACGTTTAGGCGTAGTCCCGTCTGGCATTATATCAGATGATAGTGAGAGGGTATGTTCAAGATAATCTGATTGACATGCTCAGTTTGACGAAGTAGGAGGCTCCCTCTATATGATCCTAGGCGCCAGGGACGAAATGCCTCACAAATAACCAGGTGTCACTCACCTGACTGGTAATGCAAAAGGCTCCGTAGGTCGGCGAGAATCTTTCTTCGGCTTGTTTGAGTTCGGCTGCGTCCACTGCGGTGAGTCGGTGGTCGAGACTCCTTCACGCCTTCTTCTACTGCAAGGTCGTAGTACCATTGTGCAAGTAGCTTGAATTCTTTATGGTTCGCATGCTACGTAGAAAGTTCTATGTCCTTGAGTTCGTTTCTGTTTGTAGTAACGTGGCGCCGTCCTTGACTAGGGCTGAGAATTATACGTTTGTATGCTTACGAGGTGTTATCCGAGTCGTGATATAGAAATTGCGACAGAAATGGTTCGAGAATCTTTCCTCTTCCCAACTGATTTTGTTCTTTAAGAATCAGCTTACAGTCAAGTTCAGGACGGAAAGGAAACGACTCCCTCTATCAGAATTTGGTAAAAGGTGGGTGAGGCTTGTGCGCATCTGTCGAGTGAAAAGCGCTGACTTGGAGTGGCATTTTGATGCCTGTTAGGTACTAAGATATTGTGGATCCTGTATTAAACATCGTCAACCTCACCCGAAATAGGATAGTTTAGATTTGTTTTTCTTTTTGTTTTACCATGTTTAAATTTAGCTAGAATATATATGGTCGTTGGCTCCACTTTTAATTTTTTGTCCCTATTTTCTTTACTTTAATTCCCCACTCCCTTCTGGTCGCTAGAAATGTTATTTTCCTGGTAAATGCGCTTCAAGTTTTGTTTTCGTGTGTGTTTATTTCGTATTTGTTGTTCTGCTGAATAATTGATTGTGCGTATGGTTGAATGAATGACCGTTTGATTTTTACAAGCCCCGCTAAAATTTCGCCCAGCTAACTGATGTTTCTGTCACAATTAAAGATTTCTTTGATTCTTTTTTATTACTAACAACATTTCTGTTTAGTTTCTGTCAATACTATTATTCAGATAATAAATATTTATTGGGGTTTTCAATGTTAAATTGGTTATTCCCCACAGACAAATTGTACATACAGAAATGATTAGATTTTCACAGAGTCTTTGAGGCATTATGGCATTTGTTATAAGGGTGATAAATAACAACTTGTGGGTCAGACAATGAGGCTAGATAAGTTAATTTAAGACAAATGAAGACAAGCCTTCGTTAATCCCCATATTTTGCCCTGTGCCATATTTTTGTTATTTATAGAGAAATAAATATTGACTAATTATAACTATAATTATATCTTTTCAGGTTACAACACTATCTATCTATCTATCTATCTATCTATCTATCTATCTATCTATGACTGTTCAGATCTATCTATATATCTATGACTGTTCAGATCTATCTATCTATCTATCTATCTATCTATCTATCTATCTATCTATCTATCTATGACTGTTCAGATCTATCTATATATCTATGACTGTTCAGATCTATCTATCTATCTATCTATCTATCTATCTATCTATCTATCTATCTATCTATGACTGTTCAGATCTATCTATATATCTATGACTGTTCAGATCTATCTATCTATCTATCTATCTATCTATCTATCTATCTATCTATCTATCTATCTATGACTGTTCAGATCTATCTATATATCTATGACTGTTCAGATCTATCTATCTATCTATCTATCTATCTATCTATCTATCTATCTATCTTAGTCTGTTCATCATTATCCCTCTATCATTCTTCTTCTAACTTTCTCAATATGTTCAAATATGTCTGTCTCGATTATCTATCTTTTTTATGCATATATCTATGTGAGTGCATGCGTGTTTATCCAATGCTTGATGCAGTTATTAACTGGCATTTCATCTGATATTTGCTTCTATGCTGCTGGTGATTTTCAATGTACTGAAAACGATAATGAATGTTGAGCAATCAATACAAATTTTATATACAGACACTGATTTGTTGATATATATATATATATATATATATATATATATATATATATATAAATCAGTGTCTGTGTATATATATATATATATATATATATATATATTCGTCATCCACATACAAGCCTGTTTCGCTGTATCACAACTCATCAGTGTGGCTAGTTATCCACTTCTGGCCGGGATGGAACCTCGACCGATTCTGTGTAAGTCGCTAACCACTAAGCCATAGTCGTATGGTATTGGAGAAGGCAAATTTTAGCGTGTGGTATATGTACGGGGTATACACACGCCAGTCACCGAAAGAACTCAATTCATTGCTGAAGTGTAAGATAGCTAGATAGATAGATAGATAGATAGATAGATAGATAGATAGATAGATAGATGGATGTAATCGTGTTAGTCGTATGATTTTGGATAAAGATTATTCTTGTATTTTCGACACGATCTGAATGATTGGTACTTTTTCAATACCTCCAGTAAAATAGACATTAATTTTTACGTTCGATTTTTTCTTTCTTTGAATATTACTTTATAACAGAGGAAATCATTTTTTATCGATTTTACCATTTTCAAATGTATTTAGAGAAGACCAATCTCACAAAAATATGTGCGGCGAATTAAAGAAAGCTTTTCAGTAACGGAAGCGGCAAAAGCTAATAGTTCTGCCCATGAATATGCCGCTTTAAGTAGTCGAACCTGTCAACAATTGTTTGGTCAGATTTCATCGGCAATTCTTTCTGTCAAAGACTGTCATCGATCTGAATAGCCATGTTCTGCCAATATTGAACTTCGGCAAACTGCAATCGAGGAAGATCCTGAGCAAATAGTGCGAAAATTGGAAAAACGAAAATGTCACATTTTGATAATAAAATAACTTCACGAACTCGGTTAAGTGTCTAGAATTGATCAATCGGCCCATCCTCATATATCTGCGATTCAGCTTAATCGAAGATGAACATTCCGACTCCGAGTAGACCCCACAAACCAAACCGTTTCTGAATCATGGCACAGGATTCTTTGTAATAACCAAAGAAAAAGACAGTAAATATCACCTGCCGAAAA
This sequence comes from Ascarosepion bandense, assembly GCA_037127315.1. Classification (NCBI taxonomy): domain Eukaryota; kingdom Metazoa; phylum Mollusca; class Cephalopoda; order Sepiida; family Sepiidae; genus Ascarosepion; species Ascarosepion bandense. The sequence continues at coordinate 1,008,351 of JBBBDQ010000727.1, read as the reverse complement.
AGCGAATCTATCGCCAAAAGGAATCGTGCCTAAGAAAATTTAAACCTTGTGTTATAGTCGGACTAGCAGTATAGCCCGGCGTTCCTAGGCTGTAATGAAAGCTTTAAAATTAATCGATGGTCCTGGAGCTCAGACTCAGCCTAAAGACTATTTGTGTGAAGTTTGGTGAGAATCGGATAAAAATTGTGAATTTGTGTACAGGACATACAGACAGATAAACAAACACACACAATCATCTTGCCCTTTATATATTATCGATTTTCTGCATTATTGTAAGAACCGCAACATTGAAACTTCTGAATATCGTTTATTATGTCTTTGTCTATGAGTGTATCAAATTTGATTAAAATCGGACCACTCCTTCTATAACCCGATTTTTTTTATTATCGATTTTCGATATTTATCGGGGGTACCTCGACACAAAATCTAGCTCAGAACACTCGCAGACGCTTATAGTACAACTGTGTAAATTTTCAAGAAAATCGGTTCAGCCGTTTCGGAGTCTATAGGTAACGGACACACACACACAGACAAAGTTCCATTTATAAATAAGTTTATATTTAGATGTGTTGGTTCGTTTTTTCAGAAAGTGCTAAACCAAAGAGAAACAGTTAATGCAGTGAATATTTTGGTCGATTCGAATAATGTAGTTGATTCCCTCAATCGTTTAACTTAACCGTGTAACAATAAAAGGTTTAATACTGTAATATTTCAGAAGGTATAACAATAATAGGTGTAATAATTAAACGTAATATTTGTAAAGGTGTAGTAATAAACTCCGAAGACTGAAGAAGCCCAGCACATCACCAAGGCTGCAATACGACACGCTAGATGACGATCTCACCCTGCAGAAAGAATACAATAACAGCGTGAGAAAGAAATATGAAGAACAAATTTGAAAAGGGTACTGAAAATGGGAGTCACTAAAAGAAGCGATGGTGACCTCAACGAACAACATAGCCCCAAAGGAAATTAGACGCAGAAGAAAAAACGAGTGGATGACCGAAGAGATCCTCCACATGATGCAAAGGAGACAAAAAATAACGCCAAGGCACGGAGCAGAGTACAAAAAACTTCACTGGGAGATAAGGAACAAATGCAGACAAGCCAAAGAGGAATGGCTCAACAACAAATGCGCAGAAGTAGAGAGACTGAGCAGTAACAACAAAGCAGAGATGCATAAAGAGATAAGAGAACTGACAGGACAAAAACCTGCTCCTCAACAGGATGCATAAAATCCAAGGAAGGAACAATCATATTAGAGAAAGAGGAAATACTCCAGTGATGGGAAGAATATATAAAGGATCTCTTTTGCGACAAGAGAGAACAACCGAGAATACACAAGAAGATGGATGGACCGGAAATACTGAAATCCGAAGTGGAAGCTACAATGGCCAAAATGAACAGAAACAAAGCACCTGGTCCAGATGGTATAGTGACAGAGCTGCTGACAGCCTTAGAAGAATATGGCATAATTGATAATAGGCGATTCCTTGATTTCTCTCCATTTTAATAAAGTTTATTGTTTATTTATTTGTATATATACATATATAATTTCACGACACCCCCGTTCACCACTGATTGGATGTCCGTTTGAAGAGCATCAGCAGCATTATATCTATCTATCTATCTATCTATCTATCTATCTATATATATATATATATATATATATATATATATATATATATATACTGCGTGCCAGATTATATGCAAATCGATTTTTTTGTTCTAACTCCAGTAGTTTTTAATAAAAATTAGTGAAACTTGGCACGTTTTTTACTATTGCACAGATTAGCTTATAATGTTAGATCTGCACACGTGTTAGTGTTGCCATATAACGTGCCATATAATTCTGGCACGCAGTGTATATATATATATATATATATATATATATATATATATATAGTGTGTGTGTGTGTGTGTGTGTGTGTGTGTGTGTGTGTGTGTGTCGGATTAAAAATACATTAATTCTTAAAAATTACTTTGTTTATGGTTCTTGTGTGAATAAAAAGTCATCAGTGATATGCTTTAGAACGGTCTAACGCGTGGAGATTCATTATTTAAAATGCCTTGTTTAAAAAAAGTCTGTTCTGATAGAAGGTATATGATGGATTGAGTTAGCAAGAAGACAGAGTAAAATTCAACTTCAACAAACTATTTGGTTATTTATTATTTAGATATTTCCCTTTTCTAATCTATTAGGATTTTAAAATAATCCAGAAATTACGCTGAAAGCATAACGCTTGCATACGAATAGAAAATGAAATGAAATGCCAAACTTAAACAAGGCGTAACACACGTACGTGTCTTCTCGACGGATTTATTCCGGTTCTGTAGTGGTGGAGCTAAAAAACCTACTAGGATTTAGTACTGCTGGAAACTATCTTAAAATTGTCGTGCCGCAGCGAATATAGCGATACTGGAGGACGAACCCTCATCGGGGGTCGTTCGCATAGTACGTACGCACGTAGTGGGGGAATCAGTCAGTTAAGTAGCATAAATGATACACGCTTTAGACGATCATGTCTCGCAAGAGACATGACTGACTGGGCAGAAGATTATCCCATAGTATGTTACCATTGCTTTCTGCGGTAGACTGGTTGCCAGCCAAGGCTATAGAACCCAATCTGTCCTATTATGTAATCCATAACTGGAGGGAAGAGATGGATTAAACCCTTTTTCAAGGGTATTTGTGCACAAGTGAATGCATGGAATTCAACTGGAATTCGAACTTTCCTACCCGAAGGGGGAATGGGTTACCGAAAAGCTTATGTTTGCGTACGAGGAGAATGGGGGTCCGAGGTTAAGTACGTACGCATGAAAACAAAAATATACTGCTTTTGAAAAGTGTGATAAGCGAAAAATATTCAGTTGCAGAAGAAATGAACGTCTTTTTTTCAAGCTTAGTAAATGTATTTACTTGTCGTCGCAGTTCTAAATTCTTGTTTTGTTACAAATCAAAACAAGTCTGGGAAACAACGTTCGAATCGAGCTGTGAACTCAAGAAAAAGAAGTAAAGGCCTCATAGAATTTGAAAGAAATTTTTATTGCAAAATACACAGACTCCGTGGACAAATAAAGAATATTAATTTTTCAGAAGACAATGGAATGAAACAGTGCCGTCTGTTTTGTCTCAGTATTTTCGATCGTTCATTTAACAAGTGTTGGTTAAGGAAGATGGACGATTATTTAAAATTGACAAACGAGTTCAATACGAATAATTTTTTAAAAGGATACAAAAAGCGCTTATTTCCAGTTGGTTGTAGTAAGTCACATGGTCACATGACATCCGCATCTTGACATCACTCCAAAATTTGACCCAAGCGATAGTCAATAGACAGACGGAGAACAAAAAACAAAGAAGAAGTGAGTTTCCTTCTGCTTTTCGCTGCAGCTTGCAGGCGTACCCCGCTGCGATATAGACAGATACTGCCTTATCAAACGGCAATCATAAATTAATCTGGCCATATTCCGCAGGAATTAAGACGAATCTGGCTCCTCTAATTATGAAATGGGAAAAATATAGACCAGAAGTAAATCAAAAACTATATGTAAGAACTTTCCTTTTGCTCCTGCTTATACTTTGCTTTGCGTTATATATATGTGATTTTTCTACGTGTGTATACAAGTCAACCATTCATCCGTACATGGAGTACTGCTGCCATATATGGTCAGGCGCCACTACCGTTCAGCTCAGTGTTTTCGACAGGCTCCAAAGGAGAATCAGTAATGTGATAGGTACTGACTTGGCGGCTCGACTACAGCCACTTCCCCACCGACGAAATGTGGCCTCCCTTTGTCTGTTCTATAAATACTTTTATGGCTTCTGCTCGGACGAACTTTACTCGTGCAACCAGATTGCCAACTGGGTCCCACCCATTCACAGTTAGGTTAGTCAAATGCAGACGACAATTCTACTCCTGCAGTTTCTTCTCTCGCATATCCCGCCTGTGGAACTCGCTCTCATATTCTTGCTTTCCTGACGGCTACAACCTCCAGGAATTTAAATGCAATGTCAATACTCATCTATTAACCACTTGACTCTAGTTCTTTCCCCACCCCGTATATCCTTTCCTTTCTCTCCACCTTTGAAACTGTCATCACACCTGCATTCTCATCTTTCTATTGCTCCTTTCTAACTGGTTTGTCTTCCCCTTCACTCTCTTCACTTATGTAGCCCCCTGCATATCAGTGGCATTACCGCCTTGCTCGGGGTGAAACGATTTAAAAAATATATAAAGTAGGTATCTCTGTAAACAAGCGATCATTCATTCGTTCTTCTTTCCGCCTTATCATTACACTGTGACGACTACGCAATTTTATTACCACGTGACATTGGGAAGATATGCCTTCACTTGATACCCTTACGAATTCGAGCATAATACGGACGTAATTTTTTTCACGTGAAAAGAGTCGCTATGATACATTTTCACAATAGCACAGTCATATAAAAAACGTGAGAACTATCGTGTTTCCTTTCTGGCATTATAAATTCTGCATAAATTGTTCATAACGTGTCAGTTAACGAAATATTATTTTATCAAGTATACATATTTTTCATTACTGTAAATGTCAAAGTGGAAATGACGCCATTGTTAATGAATGCTAAAAAGCAATTACCAATTCTGAATTTTTTAACTAGCATATATTTACGTGTGAATATTTTCTCCGTCTAATTGTCCATGCAAAGATTGAATATAAAAAACGATTTTGTCTATCTCTGACTTTTTTTGCCTCCATTTTAACTTTCTGAGTTGACTATAGCAAAGTTAAATACAACTTTCCTAGTTGACTAAAGAATTTTTATGTGTTGTTTAGTGCTAAACTTATTAGCATAACTTTTGGTCATATTGTTAATATTTCCACTTAGCTATATTTATCTATATTTATCTATATTTATCTTTTCATGTGTACACTTTCTATTACTAAATAGATCAAGCGTATCGGACAGATCTCTATGCAGCTCTTAGGCGTTGTAGTGAAACATTCTAGCTGCACGCATTTTGCAATCACTTGACCGTCAGATATTAACAGTAATTCAGTCAGTTAAGTGCCATAAGTGATACATGCTTTGTTCGATCATGTCTAGAAAGAGACATGACTGACTGGGCACAAGGTTATCCCACAGTAAGTTGCCATTGCTTTCTGCAGTAGACTGGTTGCCAGCCAAGGTTATAGAACTCACTCTGTCCTATTACTTAACCCATAATTGAAAGAAAGAGACGGATTAATACCTTTCCCAAGAGTATTTGTGCGTAAGTGAATGCAAGGAATTCAACTGGAATTCGAACTCGACACCCTGATTTGTCGTTCCTAGTCGATATCCACTGCACCACAATGCACAACAGTAATTACGTTCTTGAATAAACATTTTATCATAGAAAAGTGTTCATATATTTTTATGGTGTTGAATATTTTTCAACATGACCGCCGTCTTTGTCAAACTCTTAGCTGAGTTTGAATTTGGAGTACCTCAGAGAAGACCATGCCTCCTATTCCTAGTCGTTTATCTCCTCCTCCATCATGACGTATAACACGTCGTTGCAAGCTCCGCCTCTTTAACCGAATTGGGGTCGTTTCTTTTATTTAACTAAAAAGCAGAACCTGACGTTGAACTGTATGATCTTCTTCTTTTTTTTCTTCTTCTTCTTCGTTTATGTGCCATGTTCTTTCAGGACGTAGGCGATCATGCCTTTCCACATCTCCCTGTCCCTGGTAGTTCTTAGCCCGCTTTCTCCTGCTGCACCATGTAACCCTCGTTCCGTCATCCACCTGATCAGGTCCTTCAAATATGTTATACGCTACGTTCCTCTGTCTCATATCCCTCTATCTGGCCTATTAGTAACAGGTTCACCAATCCCTCCTTCCTCATTGCATGTTCCAGGAACTTTAGTTGTCTCTTCCTGATGCTCAGTATTAATTTCCTTTTCGTCTCCATCATTTCCAAAATCTCGTCATTGCTCACATGTTCGGTTCATGATATCCGCAGCATCCTTCTGTAGAACCACATTTCAGTTGCTTCAGTTTTCCCTCATTTTTGATGATATTGCATTCACTGCCATATTGAAGAACTGACATCATATAGAAATCCATTACTCCTTTCTTTGTTTCTAGTGAAAGTTTTCTGTCTCTTAATACTTTACTCAACTTCTGGAATGCTTCTTTCGCCATGCCAATTCGCCTTCGGATCTCAGTGTCGCACTTTCCGTCTTCTGTCAGAACACTTCCTTGGCATTTAAATTTCTGTACTTGCTTAATTTTAGAGTCTCTCACCTGTAATTGGCATTTTGAGCTGTCCTTTTTGCTGATGACCATGCATTCGGTTTTCTTGCAGTTTATTTGTTGTCCTTTCTTGTCACTCTCTTCAGCTACCTTCTGTAGGAGGTCTTGTACTTTCCTTTCTGTTTCTGATTTTTTTACGTGTATTCACTTGGCCTTTCCAAAGTATTGTATTCACTCATGCAATTTTTCCACTGATATTTTCCTGCATTGCAGGATATTTAATTAAACCACAATATGTGCAGAGAATTTTACTATGACACCATTTCACAAAATTAAATTAGTATTGTCCCATGTGGTTGAATTGTATCATTGTTTCAAGCAAGCATTTGTACTTGGCAATTAATGTTTCTACTATTGGAATAGTAATTTCACATTGAATGGAAACCTAATTTTAAAAAATGCACACACTAACTATTGTGGCATTGATGCTTTCCTGCTAAAGACAAATGCACGATCTATCAGTCATATCAAAAAGCAAAAAGACTAACAGTTTCAGAAGATTTTTTCAGGACTACTTCAAACTGGATGATATTAAATTATCCAGGCCTTGAACACTGACTTTGAAATGGCATACGACTTAATCAAGTCAGATGCTTGATAGTCATATACAAAAGACCATTAAAAATCCTAGAGATTTTATAACTTAATTTACAGCACATATACTTTCATATGAACCTGTTACAATATTTTAACACAGAAATATTTTTACTACTATTTAATGGACATTGTTTCACTTTTTTAGTAATTTTTGATATTGCATGCATATTAGTGTATATATTGTAACTTGTATAAAATGTTCCAAAATGTCTATTATATCAACAAGAAACAAGCTAAAAGTAGCTCCTCATAGCAGGTTTAGAAACTGTTTAGCAGTGGGAAGTGTAAAGTTACAAAAGGGGTTTAACTCCCATTGGTCGAGGTTAGTTACGTGGTCACATGACACTGGCTTCATGACGTCACTGCAGATAGTAACCCAATCGCTAGTCAGTAGACAGTCGGCGAACAGCAATCAGAGAAGAAGGGGTGGAATTAAAGTATTCAAAATTTGTGCGTACGTACTATGTGAATAACCTTATTTCAAGAAGACAAAATGCATGTGTTGTGGATTCCGGGTGAGGAACCGCAAAAAATAATGAACAACGATACAGATATTTGAGATAGAAAATAAGATATATAAAACGTAAAGATACAAACTGGAACGCAGATTAGTAATCCAGGAATACGATTAGCAAGGAATATATATATATATGCATATGCATACAAGTCTTTGAAGTGAAACCGTGCAGAGATTAGTATGTCCGTGTAATACTATTCCGGCTGAGTGGAGTTCAGAACTACTATGACTACTGACGCGGTATTTTCTGTGGCACTTCGGTATCTCTCGGTAACTCACGGACCTTCTACGGTACTCGTACGATGTCTGACGTATCTCACTATGGCAGGAGTATATATATACTCCAGTCGAGTTCATTATCATAGAAAAAGGGATGTTCCCACAACAGTATGGTTACTGGCAAAAGATAAAGCTGAAGATGCATACTACGAATTGGCAATCTCAAAATCAAACTATTGATTTTAATCTATAGAGAATGTGTCACAAAAATTCGAAGGGGCATGGAATATTAAAGATATATAAATATTTATTCTAAAAACTAAGAAAAGTACATGGGACTATAGACGAAGTAACGTCTAAATTACGCAAAAATGAAAATACTACAGACATCTCATTTTAGTTGATATACCGGAAAAGGGACAACGGTACACCATCGACTCAACACTGAGACAACTCATAAATAGGTAAAAAATATATATTACAAATGGATAAAAGTAATCGCAAATTTATTGAATTATTTTTTATGAAATATGTTAGCATGTCGATTTACTTTATAAAATAAATTACATTACGATTTATTCTATTAAAAATAATCAAAAGCAAAATATGCGTCAATTTTGTTTTGTATTTATAGCGATAATAGAGGACGAACCATCATCGGGGAGGGGCGTTCGCATAGTACGTACGCACGTAGGGGGAATCAGTCAGTTAAGTGCCATACGTAATACATGCTTTGAGTAATCATGTCTAGAAAGAGACATGACAGACTGGGCAGACGATTATCCCGCACTAGGTTGCCATTGCTTTCTGTGGTAGACTGGTTGTCAGCCAAAGCTATAGAACCCAATCTGTCCTATTATTTAACCCATAACGGGAAGGAAGAGTCGTATTAATACCGTTTCTAAAAGGATTTGTGCGTAAGTGATGCAAGAAATTCAACTGAAATTCGAACTCAGCTCCCCGATTTGTCGTTCTGAGCCGATTCAATATACTTTATTAAAAACTAAAAACAATGTGTTTTATTGAATTATTTTCACATGTTAATTTAAAAAAATTAATTTATGGTTTACTTTATTAAAAATAATTAAAACAAAAAAAACTGGTTCACACTTTACATAATGCCTTTTCAATGTGCTTTGCGGTGCAGTGGATATCGACTCGGAACGACCAATCCAGGTGCCGAGTTCGAATTCCAGTTGAATTCCTTGCATTCACTTACGCACAAATTACCCTTGGGAAAGTTATTACTCCGTCTCTTCCCTCCAGTTATGGGTTAAATAATAGAACAGACTGGGTTCTATAGCCTTGGCTGGCGACCCATCTACCGCAGAAAGCAGTGGCAACCTACTGCGGGATAATCTTCTGCCCAGTCAGTCATGTCTCTTTCGAGACATGATCGCCTAAGCGTGTATCACGTATGGCACTTAACTGACTGATATATTGTTATTACGGAGAGAGGACAAAGGTTTGAGACTGTATTTAAATTCTTAAATATCAAAGTTAAATGTAAAGAAATAATCCGAAAGCAATCCAAAAATGTGCGTTGCGGTGCAGTGGATATCGACTCGGAACGACCAATCCAGGTGCCGAGTTCAAATTCCAGTTGAATTCCTTGATAAACACGAAAAACTAATAATATTTGTGTTTTAATGGGGTTCGAACCGGGTCCTCTGTTGACGTCGAAATATACCCAGTCATTCGACCCTCAAGCATGGACCAATAGAGATATTTCTAATTTGATTTATTTTCATAGGAGACAATTTCCACCGGTTATCCAAGCGAATTTAGACGTGAAATACTGAAAATCATCCACCAGAAAGCTGGCTTTTACCTCTATCTGAAAACTCAACCCTATTGCATTTACACAGCATATCCAATAGCGACCCCTTTAGAATAAAAGTTGGTCGTCATATAAACCACTGCCACTGAGCTTGAACCTAATTAGATTTAAGGTTAGTTTATCTCTCTACTGAAATTGGCCTCGGCCAGCAGCGTAACAGTTATTTCTAACCTTAGACAAGCATAAAGCTTCATTAGTAGGGTAGGCCGTGAATATCGCAATTGCTAAGCACAAGTAAGGTCAGTATGAGCGACGCTCTCCACATGTATCCATTATTAAATTTCGTGGCAATTCATTTATGAAGAAATCGATGTCATTTTTTATTACCGTTTCTGTGTGATAAAAGCACGAACCTAAATGTGACCAGCAGCAAAAGGAGACATTACGAATCCACAATCTTGTAATCGTTTTTCTCATCTCGTTCAATGACATTTGTGACGATGCTGATCTCATTCACATCTCATTAGCAAACGTATTTGCCTTATGTCTTTCGTTTGGCCGGTCTTTTTATTCCATATTAGCTCTCTCTTAAAAAAACATTATCAACCAAACTTTTGCTCCATCTGTTATACTTTCCTTTAGCTATAGTGGATATTATATATGTCCAATGGATATTGGTTCGAAACGAGAAATCGGAGAGCCGAGTTCGAATTTCAGTTGAATTAGTTGCATTCACTTATGTGTAAATACCCTTGGGAAAGATATTAATCCATCTCTTCTCTCCAGTTATGGGTTAAATAACAGGACTGATTGGGTTCTATAGCCTTGTCTGGTAACAAGTCTATCGCATAAAGCAATGGCAACCTTCTACGGGATAATCTTCCCCCAGTAGGTCATGTCTCTTTCGAGACATGAGTGCCCAAGCGTGTATCACTTAACTGACTGTATATTACCACCGAGTAGGCTCTGCATTTAATTTCACACCAACCTAAAAAACGAGGTGTAGGGTTGCATGAAATTCTACCCGACCACTGTATGTAGAATCCTGCGATTTCATAAAGCATCTGATTTTTCAAGTATGGCAAAAGAATAAATGAAAGAGAGTTATATTATCTATCTGCACCAGAAATTAGATCGGCAGTCTCTCAGAGATCAGGGAGAAAAATTTAGGATTTATGTTCAGAGGGTACTGGGATATTAAGTGATGTCTGTCCCATAATATGCTAGCGAATGCTGGACAATCTCATGTGGTTCTACAGAAGGATGCTGAGAATACCATGGGCTAAACATGGGAGCAACGATGAGACCTTGGAAAAGATGGAAACGTAAAAGGGACTGATAGTTAAAATCAGAAAATACAGCAGAAGTTCCTGGGACGTGTAATGAGGAAAGAGAGTTTGGAGAATCTGGTACTAAAGGGACGGATAGATGGAAAGAGAGACAGAAAAAAAGCAACGTGTGATATACTTGATGGATTTTAGCAAATAGAATAACAGAGTATGGTTTGGGTGTGATAATAAGGGCAGGGATATTAAGAGCTACAAGGGAGGGCCATGATCGTCTATGTCCTGAAGGGAGATTCCTGTGGCCGCTTTTACACAATGGCGATTATTGATGTTATATTGGAATGAAATAGAACTTTAAGTTATGTTAAGCGAAACCGAGATATAGCACAAGGCCGAAAGTATGGGACAGCCAGTGAGGATCAAACTAAAACGTTATTTTATGTACTGAAATATTAAAGTATCTTGTTCCCAGTAATCGCTATATTAACTTCTGTAAATTCAGATTCCCGAATAAATTTTTTTCTGCCTTAATCTATTTTTATCGTCTTTAATTTTTTTTTTTTTTTCAGTTCTCAAATTTTGTTGAGCAGAAAAAGAGAAAATATTTAAAAAGAACATCAGACACAGGATAAGTTGAACGAGAGGTCATTTCGTCCAACAACATAAAATGCTATAAAACCCAAATAATAACTTAAAAAACTCTTTTAAATTTCTTAAATATCCACGTCAGATCTAAGCTCTCGTTCTGATGTCGTCCGTGGCTTCCAACTCGTTCAGAACTGACTAAACCACTTGTCTTTATAGAACTGTGTTTCTGAAATCAATGATTCAAAATTGCTTCAAACAATCTTTTAGATCTTGAAAGAAGACAACCTTTCATGAAAGTCTATATCACTTGAAGTGTTCCCATAGCAACAACAGGCCATAGTATCCGGCTTAATGGAGGACAGCTTCAAACCCAGTGAACTGCAATAACTTACGTGCCATTGATTCAACTGATGATAAGAACACATTCAACATGTATCCTTCAACGTAGTGAAACTGTTAACAAACTTGTTCTGAATAGTGAGATTCATTCTCACTCGGTGCTCTACACACGCGGTCTTATGCTACATCTAAGCTACGTTTAGAACAGCATAATGGTTATCAAGCTAGTTTCGCTAGAACAATTACGACTAAGAAGTGAATTAATTACTTCTCAATTTCGGCCTTGTGCCACATCTAAACTACGGCTACAAAATCAGTCATGAGCACTTCGACGTAGTTTTAATGGGTAACAAGCTTGTCTCGATAGAACAGTCACTGAGGAATGAGTCTGATACGAACGACACTACCGGTCATAATTAGTAGGCCACCCCAGTTTTTTAAAAGAAATGATGCATTTCATACTATTTTTAATATTTATTACCAAATAAAAGGTTTTATTTATATTTTGCAACAAGGAAGTAAAGATGAACTCGACCGAATCACCCTACATTTTCTTCATTCTTTCATTGATTAAACTGCAAGATAGGTTATTATTAAATATTTTTAAATTCAATTGATGCACATGTTATTGTGCAATATTAACAATAGAACCATTCTATTTTCATTTACAATTATTCATTTGGCAATAAATACTAAAGAATTGTATGAAATACATACTTTTTTAAAACACCGGAGTGGCCTAATAATTATGGCTGGAAGTGTAAGTGTTCCGCACTTTCGACATGGTGCCTCTTAACTGACAGTATTTTATTTTATCCGACAGTGATATTAACAGTAAGGTTTCCTGTCTGGAAACGGCGTTTTTTCGTTACCGTTATCGTTTGTTCAGATGTTAGATCAATTCTAGAAAGTAAATTAAGAGAAAGAACTCAAATATAATGGTTCTTAAATTGTCTGCAGATATTTTGCCAATGTTGTTTCTAACAAAATAACAAATTATGAACATCGTCACATCACACACATGTACGTGCCGCATAAGTTGAACTTCACCACTCTGTAATGGATAGTAGTAAGGACTGAGAAAACTATATTCAAATTCATAGCATTCATTTTTTTTATAATCATTTCACCCCAAGCAAGACCATTTTACTACTACTAGTGGGCAGGGAGTTACATAAGAGGAGTGTGATGAGAAAGAGGAACAAGTTATAAGGGGATTGTCAAAGAGAGTGATGAGAATACTGGTGTGAAGAAAGCTGATGATAGTAGAGTGGACGGGGAAAAGAACATGAGAGAAAAGAACGATCATCATCATCATTTATCCATCACACCCAATGGTGCATAGGGCAGCAACTTTTTGTTGCTGTTTCTGTAACAAACTGTTTTTTTACGGGGCAGAGTTGTTAGCCCTGCATCCAACGCCCAAACCTGGTGGACCATTCTTGGTCCTTACGTTTCCTGCACCTGGTATTCCCAAATAGTCATCCATTTAAGTACTGACCAGGCTCGATGTTGCTTAAATTCGGTGATCGGACGGGAACCGGTGCATTCAACACGATATAGCCGTAGACAGTCAGAGAGATAGGAGATAGCAATTAACCTTACATTTAAATTCTTGGAAATTGTAACTCTCAGTGAAGGGAATTCCACGGGCGGGAAGTGCGAGAAAAGAAGCTATAGGAGTAAAATTATATTTTATTGGTTTCACTGTAAAAATCGAGTCTGATAGCTCGAGTAAATTCATGCAGAGGGGGCACAAGAGCGCTAAGCTCGTCGGAGCAGAAGCCAAGAAAGTATATGTAGAAGAGACAGGAGGAAGCTATATTACGCCGGTGAGAAAGTGCCTGCAGCCGAGCTACTAAGTCGAAACCAATCACATTGCTGATTCTCCGTTGGATTTAGTCAAGAACCCCGAGGCGAATAGCAGGAGCACCCGACTAGATGTGACAGCGGTATTCAATACACGGGTGGATTGTAGATTTATATTTGTGCAGTTTGGATTCAGACAGTAAAAAATTTCTGACCCTACACAGTGAACCGACCTTCCTAGCAGCATATTTTGCTATGGATTCGATGTAGAAGTCATTCCACTGAGGTCTACTGAGAGAGTTAGGCCGAGGAGGCGCAGTACTCACAAAGATCCTTTAGAAAAGGTATAAATCCATATCATCCACTCACATAGGGACGAAATCTATACATTCATTGTTATTTTTAAAAAAATGTTCACTTGCAGAAAATTAATTATTATTAGAATTCAGAATATAATTCGATATCATATAACCCACAATGTGTTTGATAAATCGGAAAAAAAATTAGCTAAATCAATGTGTTGCAAAGCTGTTAAAAATAATATATTTTTTATTTTTTATTTTGAATTTATGTGCTCTTTGGGTTGCATTCATCATCTTGGCTTCGCTTATCTTCTTATTGTTAAAAGTAATTGATTTCCGGTTCCTATTTAAGAAATAAATTTCTCTTTGATCTAATGAAATTAAACGGACATTCATAAGTGAAAGAATAATGTATGGTAATATACCATTTAATATCTGGGAACGTATTAACAGACGATGGAAAGTAAGGTACAGAAATCGGAAGTCGCATTGGGATAACGGAATATACCTCCCAAAATCTGAGCCAACTATAATGAAACAGAAAACATAGTTAGAAACAAAGAAAAGAATACTACTGCACAATAATTTAATATCTGTTCGCTTGTATGCAGTGAATGCAGGATGGTCTTCACGCCGATGAAGTATAGATTTAAGGAAATAGAAATGTGGGTCTACAGAAGGATGGTGAGAATACAATTGACCGAACCCGTGAATAAGGACGTAATTCTAGACACAATGGTAACAAAAAGAACAATTATACATAACATCAGTAAGCTGTTGAAATTTCTGGGACTAATGATGAGGATAGCCGGTTTGAAATATTTGGAACTCACATGACGGATTGAACGTAAGACTGGCAATGGAAAGCAACAAACAGCATAGCTGGCGAGATGGCAAAAAGACAAAAGGGATTAAGCACTGTAAATGATTTGAAGAGCCAAGATGAACCAATGTCCTCCAGAGACGCGGTAAGGAAGAAGATTGTAATACGATCAAAATATGTCTACTAACCCCATTCATTCAGATTTTCAGATTTCTCATGTTTGGTTTTCAACAGTCGTTATTCGTGTGGAATCTGAATAGTGCATCTTTATATTTTTAGATATAATTAGATTTTATTCCTGAAAGAAAATCTAAATCTAAACTTTATCATTCTTCTTTAAGACTACAATAATTTATTCAATGTGATCGATCCCGACTTGGCAGCTAGGATACAGTCACTTTCTCACCGACACAGTGTGGCTTCCCTGTGTCTCTTCTACAAATACTTTCGGCTTACGGCCATATCACGTTGAATACACCGGTTCTTGCTCGATCACCGAAGTTAAGCAACGTTGAGCCTGGTCAGTACTTAGATGGGTGACCGCTTGGGAATACCTGTAAGCATTTAGTGACGGATATGCGTTGTGGTGCAGTGGATATCGGCTCGGAAAGAGAAATCCGTGAGCTGAGTTCGAATTCCAGTTGAATACCCTGCATTCACGTAAGCACTGGTACTCTTGGGAAAGATATTAATCTGTCCCTTCCCTCCAGTTATGGGTTAAATAACAGGGTATGACTTGGGGACACTTCCCTTGAAAACAAATCCCAATGAATCTTGATACTCGAAAAAGAGAAAAGTATTACTAGACACAAAACTTATATAAAAAAACAACAATAAATTAATGAAAAAAAATGGTATTACCAGCATTAATAAATAAAGTTTAAGTTGGCAATAAATGACCCGCCGAGGTTGATATGCCAAAAAACAAAAACAACCAACCAACCAACAAATACTTTCACGGCTTCTACTCCGATGAACTCAGCTCACTGGTGGCGCCTGTATATGAATTTTCTCGAGCCACAAGATTGACAACTAGGTCCCACCCTTTTACTGTGAAACCAATAACTTATAAACGCAAATTCTACACCCTCGGCTTCTTTTCTCGCTCTTCCCGTCTGTGGAATTCTCTTCCGCATACTTGCTTTCCCGACAGTTATAATCTCCAAGAATTTAAATGTAAGGTCAATAGTCATTTCCTGTCTCACTAACTTAATCCTCTTTCTCATGCTTTTTCTTCGTCCACACCACTTTCATCAGTACTCTCTTCCCTCCCCTACTCTCTTCTTGATACCCCCTGCAACCTCTCACT